>JAQHUG010000410.1:250294-324933 GCA_028555095.1 Dicrostonyx torquatus
CTCTGGATGTCTAACTATCACAGAGACCTGTCTGGAGAACACTGGATGCCTAACTATCAGAGAGACCTGTCTGGAGACCTCTGGATGTCTAACTATCAGAGAGACCTGTCTGGAGATCTCTGGATGCTTAGCTGTCTAGGGTTGAACGTTATGATTTCCATTGAGTGATGCAGAAACCACGATCCTACAAATCCCAAAAGTTGACCAAACAACTCACATGGCTGAAACATGCGTATACAAGGGTCAGAAATAGATTTAGTATCTTCAACTGAGAAGCCTACTTTGCCCTGCTGTTTCTCCCATTTGGTCTTTCGGAAGAAAACGCTAGAGGAAGAACCTGGCATGGCTACAGAGAATTGAGGATGGGAAACCAATTTCACAGAAAAAGAAATCCTGCGGGGATAAGGAGAAATCTATTCTTTTCTCTGTGTCACAACCAAAAAGTCAATTTTTAATCATATGGGTAAGATTATCCGGGAGCCACCCTATCAAAACTACTGGAGATTAAATATGGAGAGGCACTCAGATTTATTACTGCTTGTGAAGAATTATCCTCCTCTTGTTAAGACACAAGGGATTAGAATTTCCTTGGCTTAAATTTGCCCCAACCTGGATGTAAGCCATGTCAGGCATGATCGATCTGGACAATAAATATATAGCTATGGAGAATGTGGTTCAAAGTGCATGCCTTGTAATCTAGTGTGCTGATGGCTGGTGGGAAATCATGAGGCTCCCACCATCTTCTGACATCTCTATCCATTAGGGGGCACAGATTTGTTTGGGCTGTTCAGCATCCTTAAGGACCACAGAGAGCTCCTTCAGGCTATGTGATGGCATGGATCCTATCCTCAGTGTCTGATTTATTCCTCTCTAAACGACTTATCTTCAGTGGCTAACCATTTATTAGACATCACCCCATATGCTTACCTGTCTTGTTTGGATGCTCTAAATCCTTGCAGGAACAATGCAAACTTTAAATAAACAAATTGGCTTCATTCATTCTTAAACAACTTCTCTTCCCCAAAAGCTGTTTTTTCCTCTTGCGCGTTAAAAAATGTAAGACAGCTAAATGGCCATGTATTCTTAAGTGTACAAATCTGTGTGGATTTCCTTCTGAAATGAGATAAATTTTGCTGTTTGCCATCTTATCAGCGTGATTCCACAGTATTCCCCAAACATCAGAAATCATATCGAATAAGAAAGTGTGATGAAAGGCATTTGGAGGAGACACATGCACAGGACCCACTTCTCCATTCAGATGTTGGGCACAAATATTGACATTAAGTTTCTGCATGAGCGAGCAGATTTTTAAAATTTCGCTGATCAAAGCATGTTCATAGCCAGCACACTGAAATCCAGCTAGAGGACAAAAGATGAGGTAGAGGAAATGAAAATGGAGACGGGATGTGGATGTGGACCCTCTAAACCAGTGGTTCTCAACCTTTCTGATGATGCGACCTTTTACAACAGTTCCTCATGTTGTCGTGATCCCTAGTCATAAATAATTTGCTACTGTCATGACCATAATGTAAATATGTGATGGGCAGGGTATCTGATAGGGGACCCAATGGGGTCACCACCCACAGGTTGAAAATCAGGCCTCTAAATATCTAAATAGAATCTTTTTTTTTTTTATCCTCTCTAGTGTTCCAGTGGATTGACTCAGTAGTACCGGCCAGAGAGAAGCTTGGGAGAGTCTAATGGTATACATGGAAGGATGGAGCCGGTGAAAATGGACATAGCCAGGGGTTGCATCGTGGCTCCGCCAGGGGAGGGCTGTGTACCTCTGAGAACCTGGTAGATAGGAGATAGTGTAGAAATTTGCCTCCCGTTTCCTTCACATTACCTGTGTTCATATTGTGTTCCTGTCACGTCTTAATTAGGGGAGTGTTTTATGATACTTCAATGGGTCATTATAAGCTACAACTGAAATAAAGTTGAGTGATTGGTTTCGGTGAAAGACACCTTGATTGAGGCAGTTATTAGTAAATGAGAATGTACAATGGGGATAATTGGAGGGAGCACACTCATTATTTAGATTTTCCCATTAATTTTCCCGTGATTAAACAAAATTACTTACATTTAGCCCACTGAATATAGAGGATGTAAAAAATCACTTGGCAAAGTATAAAATTGCTATTTACACTTACTCCATTAATAAAAACTTATACTTCATAATAAATTGTTCCATATTTGCAGACATCTGGTTCTTATTAAAAAAAACTGACAAATGCTTTTTATCATGCAAAAAAAAAGAATGGCAAAAGGAGTAAATTTTCTAGCAATTAAAAGCAAATAAAAATGCAAATATCAGTCATGTTAGTACAAACAATAGGCATAAATTAATACAAATAAGCTAACTAGTGTCTCAAAATGCCTACAATTCCCTGCTGATCAACAAAATACAAAAGAACTGCAAAAGTTATTTTATGATAAATTTGAATTTCATAATTTTCTTGATTCATATTCTAAAATGTGGCAAGAGTATTGCTTCTTGCATGCATTAAAATATAATCTGTTTTTGACCTTTCATTTTTGAATTAAAAAACCAGAAAACACATTTGAAAATGAGTTTGTCTTTCATTTGTTCCTTGAAAAGGAGAAATTATTCATTCAGTTTTCATTGCTATAAATAAGTTACTCATTTGGGGCTGGTTTCCCTAAAATAAAGGGTTTATGCAGCCGGCCATGCATAAGCTTTTCTGCCCCCCTCACCCCCGCCAGTTAGCTGGGTAGCTGTTTGCAGAGAAATTAGATGAGTAGTTGGTTTTCACTGTCTTTAAAATTCTGGATAAAGAAGAGGGGAGTGGAAATCAAATGGAGGAAACGGACTGTGCCCTGATGGTGGCATTCAGAATTTCTTTACAAATACATGGGCACGGAGATGTCCTCCAACCACAGGCTTTGCCTCCTATCACTGGTGTTAATAAATGGATGGCTTCACACTGAACATTTATGAGTAATTGACACTTGAGTACAAGGTGCTTTGAGATAGGCTAATAAAGCATGCTTATAACTTTTCAAAGTAGCCTCAATACGTAAGAATAAATAAATGTATGTTTATCTATATTTATCCATATGCACACATGTATACACAATTCTGTGCCTATACAGAATTTGAGTGGACCCCCATCACAATGATAGAAACCTTAGAAAGAAGGACTGTATCCTAGGAAACAGGACTATATAAACTCCAGTTATGTGCATGAGATGGAGGGCATTAGACATACGGTTAGACAGAAGGCTACTTTTGAGCTTTACCATCATCCATAGAAATTTTTAAATCTTCTTTTTTTTTTGAGACAAGTTTTCTCTGTGTAGTCCTGGCTCCTGACTGTCCTGGAACTCTGTAGACCAGGCTGGCCTTGACTCACAGAGATCCACCTGCCTCTGCCTCCTGAGTGCTGGGATTAAAGGTTTGTGCCACTACCACTCAACCCAAATCATCTTTTAGCATGCTTTTTTCTTGCATATATTTAAAACATAGTGTATCTTAAATTCTAGTTACAGAGACAAAAATAGACCCTTAAATGAATTCATTAGTATGCCAGAAATATAAATATGGTATAGAATATTTAAGAATATACGTATATACTTTAAACAGAATAACTTTGGGAAAAAGGAAATTTGGGAGTTTGAACATCATCTCAGTTAATCCAAAACCTGTCAGAATCCATCAGAATAAAAAGTATAATAATTCACTAATTCACCAAGAATTACATTTTGAGCTCCTCATATATCACAGACACTTTATCCTGCCTGCTGTGGTTTATACTCTGACAGAAAAGTGTGATGGTTAATCTCAACCTTCTGCATGATGAGATCTAACATCACCTGGGAGAAGGATTTCTGAGCATGCCTGTTGGGATTTTCCTGATTAGGTTAAGTGCAGGTGGGAGACCCTCCCGCCATGGGTAGCATCATTCCCTGGGCTGGAATCATAGACTATAGAAGAAGGAAAAGGTGAGTTGAGCATGCTGTTCATCTTCCTCTGGACTTCTGGAGCAGGGTAAGACATAACTAACTGCTTTGACTTCATGCCGCCTTGACTTGCTTGTGATGGACTAAACCTTAAACTGTTAGCCAGAAAGCTACTTCCTCAAGTTGCTCTTGTAATGGTATTTCATCCTAGCAGCAAAGAAGATGACCAGCTCGAGGAGACTGTAAGAAAATGAAGAACAGGAAGGTCGTATGCGTTTAGATCAGATGAGACCCATGAAGACTGAATGGACAGGACAGAAGGATTCTAACTAGCAGAGAGTGAAGTGGCATCTTACATACATAAGGTCAACAAAAGTTGCTCTGCGAAGACTGTAAGACCATGCCAATGAGTCAGCCATGATGTAACTGGTGGAGGTTTATAGACTACAGGGACCAGCAAGTGAACAGTCACATGGGGAACTGAACATTCAGTGGTCTGAATAAAGCAAGAACAGAGAAGCCAGCGAGCAGTTCAGGTGAGATGACCCCTGACTACAATGGGTTGTAGGAAGCACCAATAATGACAAATGATGAGCCAAGTTTAGTGGTCAAGGTGCTTGTAGCTCACATTTCTCCCTTTTTAGTTTTTATAACCATAAAAGAGTTCTTGGTATAAACCATTCTTCTTTACTTTAAAAAATTTATATTTTATGTATATGAGTGTTTGCATCCATGCATGTCTGTTCACTGAGTGAGTTCAGTGCTGCAGAGGCCACAAAAGGGACTGAGGTTACAGTTGGTTGTAAACTGTCGTGTGCGTGTTGGGAATTGAACACAGAGCCTCGGGAAGAGCAGTCAGTTCTTTTTACCACTGAGCCATCTCTCCTTATAATATGTATGACTACATATTTCTTATAATATACATGTGTATGTATTATGAGTTGTATGTATATATAAAGTGTGCCTGTATAGACAGGCATGCATGTTTGATTTTCCATGTTCTAGCTCTGTGACCTTTAAAACGGTGTTTAACATCTGTGTCTCCATTTCTTTCTCTGAGCACTAGAATACCAATGTTATGAAGATGAAATGATTCAATATAAATAAAGCTCTTGAACACTGTGGCACACAGCTCAATAATTCCATATATAGCTTTCCCAATGTATTCAGCAAGCATCATTTTATACAAATGAATTGAAAAATATATTGTAATATTTATGGGAACTTATATTTGCACAAGAAGAAAGCAATAATCAGATTCCCCCTTCTACTGTCCACAAATTCATTTGATTGGAGAACTTTCATCAAATTTTGGGGCATTGCTAACTCAAAGAGGACAGTCTCTGCTTGTAGACTGGGTCAAATAAGTGTTTCTGTTCTGGATTGATAGTGTAGCTGATATCCCTCTCCAGAGGTTAGGGGTGAATTAAACATCTGTCCACTTGAGGGCACTCTAAGATTTCTTCAAAGCCCTGGTTTAGTGGCTACCCAACCTTGGGATGGGTATCAGGTGCTTGTCTTGAATTAGAGCAATCTTAGAAAGAAAATTCAAATGGTCCACAATAAAAATTTTTGGAGAAAAGGTATGAGACCTCAAATTTGATCATTATTTTAGTGTTTTCCAGTTATATATTTAATTGAGGGGAACATCAACACTTTTCTGAGAACTTCAAACAGCTCAGCTGGAAGCACGAGAATTAGCATGAAGTGAAATATTTATGGGAGCTTAATACTGTTTAAGACTCATTTTCTCCTTGCCTTAAGACAAGAAGTCAAATTAACCATTTCTAATTAAGGGGCTGCAAACAAAGTAGTGTATGAGCAGAAGCAAAAGTTAAATGCTAATGGTTAAGTTGAGAGTGTGAAGAAGGCATTTGACTTGGAGGACATCTATGAGAAGACATAAAGGCCTTGATGGGCCAGCAGGACCTGTCCGCGTGATTGTAGAAGAACTATGATAATGGCAAGTAGCTTGTGCTCCTTTAAAGCTGGACATTGAAACCATTTGTCTCTATGGCTAAGCCACAAAAGACATACCCACACAATATTCCAAATGAGCTCGAATCATTTCAAACATATTGATAGTGATCCTATATCTTCTACCCCAACAATCCTCCAGAGAAGATCCAATGAGGAAGAAGTCCCAAGATCCAAGTGGACCCAGCCCTGGGGCTCCCAGGTTACTCCTCCTCTATTTTCAAATCAGCATACAGATGCATGACAACTTGATTAAAATATCAATTTCGTGAATGTGATCTGTTGAAAAGAGTTGGAACATTTGGTCCCCAGATCTGCACACTGAGTCATCTGAAGATGGGATAAAGTGGCAGTGACTTCGGGCCAGGAGAGGGAAGTGGCTCAAACGAGAATACCATCAATGAACGAGAACGGCAATTAAGACACAGTCGTGTGGCTGAAGGAGATTAAAGATGGGTGTATTGGCCTTTCTGACTATCAAAGTTTTAGGGCTTTGTCCTAACGTGGCTGCTAGCTTTTTGCCTAAGATTCCTGTTGCTCCTTCCACTAACAGCTCAGGAGATCTCCCCTGGGTATTTGCTTATTAATTAATGTACTTTTGGTCCTGGGTGAGAAATTGTGCTGTTATATGTCTTTTGTGTGGATTTCTAGTTTCTTTTCAGCATTATCTTGATTTTGACTACGTTGAATGCACATGTTGTTCTACTGAGAACAGACTTGAAATTATCTTGCAAATGGTATTTTAGTTGTAAATTAGTGATATTTTTTAAGGAAAAAAGTTCACTTCTTTCTTTTCTCCTTTAAGTGTGTGTGTTCTGTTTAGAAACAAGTTGGAAATGTATTCTAACGGTGTTTAACATGAAGAATTTAACACAAAACCACAGAGGCTGTTTGTCAAATGAATGGAAAGAATCAGATTTCTTTCTTTTTGAAAAACTTATCTTTCTTTCTTCTTTTTTTCCCCCTTTGGGCTTTGTGTATGCTCTCCTGGTGTGGGTGAGTCACATGACTGCATGGTCCAGTGGGGTATACAGGGATCAGATTAGAGGGTAACCATTGGTGTAGGTCCTGATGTGTCTTGTTTGTGATAGGGGCTTTTGTTTGTTTCTGTGTATACCAGACAAGCTGGCCTTCAGACTTCCAGGGGCTCTCCTGTTCCCTCCTCCCCTTAAGTCACAGGAGCACAGGAACTACAGACTACAATGTACCAGTGCTACTATGACCAGCATTCCGTGGGTTCCTCACGCTTGCAAAGCAAAAGCTTTATTTACCTAGCTATCTCTCCAGCTCTAACATTTCATCTTTCTCAGGTAGGCTTTATTCTTTTTTTCCCTGATGTTTTATTCTCCCATTTTTATGAGGTGTATTACCTTCTAAACATCTGTAGTATTCTCCACTATCCCCTTCTTCCCATGCTAGGGTTTGAACCTAAGACCTTTGTTCGCACTAGGCAAGTACTTTACCACAGAGCTACATCCCTAGCCCCCAGTAGCTAAGATGAAACAGGGAGATAAGTCAGTAGGAGTAGAGTAAGCCCAATGCTTCCACAGTCTCTGCTAAGAAACACATTGGAAGCTTATTTTAATGGTGTTTAACAAGAGAATTTGACATAATCATAGAGGCTGTTTGTCGGCAAGTGAGTGAGATGAACCAGGCTTTCTTTCCTTATTTGCTTTTCATTTGGAAAAACATTGTGACGCAGCACAGAGAAGCCCACGAGCAGCCTGTTCTGTTCATTTAGTATCCACCATTCGTGTCTTAGTGAGTTCTGTGTGTCTTTGGAGGCGTTAGTTACTGGACAGGGACAGTATTTTTTTTCCTGTACATGTTGAGTTTATCTTTTAATTTTAGACTCTAAACAACACCCTGAGAACCTGGAGGAGCAGCAAGGCCCCAGGCTGCTTATGTCCTGCTTCTAAATTAGGACTTCAGGGCTCTTTCTGTGCCAAAGAGAGAGCACGTTTCCTTTCCACTGGGGTATTCTGTGTTGAGTCGGATCATGATTATCTTGATGTCATTGTGGGGGGCCAGCAGCAGAGGGAGAGGAAACAGATCAGCCAATTAAACACCAATGCAGTATTCAAAGGATATGGAAGATAGGCTTTAATTACGAAACAGATGACACCACTCAATCTTAATTGTTGTGCCAGGATCCAATTCATTGGCCTGTTAATCACCAGTCAGGAGAATGGATAGCAGGGTCCCTTACGTCAGTCACCAAGGGCAAAAAGCCTCTGGCCATAATTACCCTGCTCCTTAATAATCTGAATTAGGACCCACGATGGAAACACATAGAAGCATCTTCCCATCTTTTGCAGACTTAAGGCCTGGAAAACATTTTATGCAGTCGCTGTGATCATAGACAAAAAGGTTCTCTCCGCCATAATGAATTCTTCACTAAGAAATCCTTAGGTGGGAGTCAAGTGTTTCTCACATGTTTATTCAGAGTGGTAACTCTTTTACACAAAAAAATTAACCACAGTTATTGGTTCCACCGATAATATCCGGGGAACTAGAGACCTGTAAGGGTTTCCAAATTGGCAGCAGCCATGCAGTCACAACAGCCAAACTGCTTTCATAACTTGTAACAAGTGCCTCCCAGAGGGAAAAAATATTTTCTCCAGCCTACAGTTCCTGATCCTGTTTGCTCATCTGCAAACTTCACAAAGATAAAGGGCGGTGTGCGGTGTGTTCCAGTTCCTACACACCAGCCTAGTTAAAGTCTCCCCAGTGCGGTGACAAGAGCCAGCACAGGGACTTTGAGGGGAGTGAAACATACACATGAACACATGTACATGTGAGCACACAAGCACACATTGAATATATATAAATCTAAAAGATAAGAATTGTTCTATTATATGTTACCTAATACTTTAAAAATATTTTCTGGCCAGGCGGTGGTGGTGTACGCCTTTAATCCCAGCACTCGGGAGGCAGAGGCAGGTGGATCTCTGTGAGTTCGAGACCAGCCTGGTCTACAAGAGCTAGTTCCAGGACAGGATCCAAAGCCACAGAGAAACCCTGTCTCAAAAACAAACAAACAAACAAACAAACAAACAAACAAAAACAAAAAAAAGAATCCACCTGCATTACTTTTAGGCACCAAGCTTGTGTGGGAGCAGGAAGAAGTGAACAACTGGATCTTTGTCATTTGTAGAGTTCTCCAGTCTTGTTTGCTCATGTGTAGGGTAGCTGAGACAGACTCCCTTCTCCAAGGAGGTGGAGAGGGATTTTATAATTTTGCATATGAAACAGATCTATGGTATGTTATTTTCCTCTTGTGATGTTGTGTCGAAGCTGAAAGAGTTCTGAATTTTGGAGTGTTGTGGATTTCAGGTTTTCAGATCATGAATGCTTAATATGTCTGTAAAACTTTTACTATTTCCTCCCTCCCCAGACCACACTGTTGCCAAATGAATGGGATGACAGACTGCTGAAGTCAGGCAGGAAGATTCTGGAAAATGTGATGCTCCTCTATCTTAATCCTTTTTTTTTTTTCGCTAATTAAATTTCATAAAGGGAGATGTGGTGGTTACTTTTCATTATCAACTTGTCTTTAGCTAGAATCACGTGAGAGCCTTAATGAGGAATTATCTAGATCATATTGGGCTGTGAGGGGTTGACTTGAGCACCAATTCATATAGAAAGACCCAGCCTATTTTGGGTGGCCCTGTTCTCTAGGCAGATGGTCCTGACCAGATAAGGAGAAAGGATCCATCCATTTCTTTCTGCTCTTGGCTGTAGATGTGAAAGGATGGATGGTTTGCTTGAGTCCCTTTCTTCACTTCCCCTCAGTGATGTAAGCCAGATGAACCGTTCCCTCTTCTTTGGGGGCTCTAGTCAAGGTGCTTATCACAGTACAGGAAATAAAGCTGGAGCAGGGCGAAGCGGAAAGGAGGGGCACTACACTTTGAAGTTTGAGGAGCCACTCTTTGTCTCCCTCCATCTACGTAGCCCTTCCCTCCTTTTTTCCTTCTGGTGCTGGGGCCTAAAGCAGAGCCTCACCTGTGCTAAGTTCATGCTGCCCCTACTTCCCAGGAGCTTGTGGATGGTAAAGTGGCCGCTGTGCTGGGGAGGGTACCCCTATTTTGAGGAGCACCTTGAAGGCACTAGACTGCACAGTGTGAACGGTCTCACCATTTTCTTATGAAAGTCATGAGATCATGTTTTTTCCCCCATTTGATTCTGAGAGGCATAAAAACCCTCTACATCCTTAATTAGTTTCACAGAGTGATTTGATTGCATAATAATGAGGATTGTGGGATTTCATCATCTCATCTTTCTTCCTTCCCAGGCCCTAATTTTTCACAACATATTTTCGGTCCTAAACAATTTCTGCGAATAACAAAGATAATGAATTTTATGTACATAATTTGTAAAAAGCATTCCATTCAAGAAGAGGATAAAGCCCTTGCTTTCCTCCAGGCGGCCAGGAGGCGGTGGGTGCTGTGGGCAGAAACAGCTGTGCTCCGCTTGCACACCTTCCCTAACTCACTGGGCCAACACGGTTGAGTCCTTAGTTGTTCAGCCTCCCTGTGCCTGGGTTTCCTCGTCTGGGAAAAGATGGCAGCAAATCCGCAGAAATTCCTATTCATTCCCCCGCCACACACACAGCAGCATCACTGTTACACACCTGTTGTGAGATCCTGGGATCTCTTTTTCTGTGGACCCGAGAACAACTTTCTTAAATGGGTTGACTGCTCAATTAAATCTAAGATGATAAAAAATTAAGCAGGAAAACGCTTCGTTTACACCAGAAAAAGTCCCAATTTTAGTTCAGAAAAGGATTAAGGTAGAACTGGGACTCCACGTTTCTCCTGTTTCTCCCACACTAATTATGTCTGGGGTGGGCTGAACGGAGTCTGCACAGGGAACAGAATATATTTATTAGCTATGCAATTTTAGGAAGTTATTTAACCTCTGTGCTTCTCAGGTTACTCACCCACAATTTGAGGAGCACAGCACCTCCACACACCCTTGTCAACATTTGCATATGTGGCCTGGATGTGTGGTTTCAGCCTAGAATGTGCTTCCTTGTGGTGTCTCCCACTCTCATTGCCATGGCTCCTGCCCAGAGGATGCATGCCCTCCATCCCAGAGGCTCTGAGGAATGATGTTAGCTTTCGCCTTCCTTTTGTGTAGTCTCTCTGCCAGACACAAAGCCTGGAGTCATTTATGCACCAAACAGCACGCGGAGTTGAAATCAAGCCATATAAAGGCACGATTACCTTTCACTGGACAACTACATAAGCAGGACTTTACATCAACACTGCCTCCTCTGTATCCTGCTGCCCCTTGCACTGTGTGGTGTCTCCCAGCATGCTTGACTGCTGCCCACTTAGATGCCGGTAGCACCTCCCATCTGTAACAGTCCTTGATACCTCCAAATACTGTCCAATGTTCCTGGGCAGGGTGATGCCTCTTGCTGAGAAGCAGTGTCTTAAAATTGTGACTTAAACAGTTTGGAGGGACCATTTACATCACAGTACAGCATTTGCTTAGCATGCATGGTACCCAGGGTTCAGTCCCCTCCTGTGCACTAACAGAAAACAACAACAACAACACGCACAAGCACACATGCACACTCCCGAAACCAAAACCAAAAAAGGGAAACAGAAACCACAGGCTTAGACATAAATATTTTGAGACTGAAAACAAGAGTGCCAGTGACTAAATGTTTGTTTCTGCAAGCTTCGGGTTTATCTCGTCATTTGCCTCAAAATCACTTGTTTAACCCCACAATGTGAGGAGCATGGAAAACCATACAAGCCTCATGTCTCATAGAGTCCTTGGGAAGACGGAAGGGGACAAAACCTTGGTACTGAGCGCACATAGCAAATAGTAAGTCCTTCCTCACTGTTGACTTTCCTTCTCAAGCCCGTCACAGTCGTCACCCAGAGCTCTTCCCCCGGGCAGCAGCGCAGCATCTTCCATAAAATAGCATCTCCGTAGTAAAAGCCATTTTCTCTTTCTTTTCTGGGATTTCACATTTCAGCCTTCCCCAGTGACAGGCTCATCAAAATATTGACTCTTTTTTTTCCCCCTTTGACTCCTTTCTTTATTAGTAGAGACGAGATTTGGCACCGTTAAATATGGATTCCATCCATTTATGCCCACAGGGAACCCAGAGCAACATGCACGACCACAGCCAAGTGCATGCTCACAGAGACAGGAGACAAATCATCCCAACAGCACTAATGAGATTTTTTAAGAATCAAAACGCCGAGAACTGCATATTCTACAAATAGTCTCTTAAAAAGAACAAAAAGCCAGGAATCTTATAAAACTATTTAAATAAAGTAGTTGATTGATAAAAATCTGGCATCCCACACTAGAGAGCACAGGTACGCCTCCCAGGAAGAGGGATGGCATTACCTAGTTTCAGGTTTTCTGGAATCCTGAGTTTATTAGTAGCAAAGTAATTAATTTTTGAGACAACAAATTCTTCAAGGAGACATAAATGCTAAGCCAGAGCCTTGCGAGCAGAGTAGCTAAAGAAAGGGGGATGAAAACGCATTGAGCTAGCCTTAGGAGGGAAGCCTAGCAATCTGGGTGTTTTCAAAAGAGGTTCTAAGCAAATCTCCACTGCTCAAAAGATAAAGGCGGCATCAAGGAGCTTGCGTGTGAGTCAAGTGAGAAAGAAACTGGAAGGCAAAGTTGTTAGGTACTAAAAGATAGTTTATAATCGGAAGTAGCAAAGATCTGGCACGAAGCACTCTGTGCTTGTGTCTGCGTGTGGGAGGAAGGCGGAGGGAGGGAAAGAGGAAAGGAGGGAGGGAGGGGCATTGTAAAAACAAGGAGTCCATCATCCATAAAATGAGTTCACAAGAAAATATCAAACTAATGACCATTTATGGATAAAGCACAAAATAATAAAAGCAACAAAAGAATAAAATTTATATTGGATTGGCTTTATTATTTTATTTTTGCTGTTTGCAATGTATGAATCAAGATTATGTAGAATTAGTCACATTTTATAATTTAGATTATAATATCATTAGCAATTAATTTTGCCACCTTAAATATTTTCTTATTTTCTCTGAATTCCAACAGTCTCACCTATATAATGAATCTATGTAGATATGTGAATGTTCCATATATAAAGATGTTTAGGAGAGCTAAAGTCTTAGCACTGATCTCACCTTCCAGTATTGTGCTGGTGTCTGAATCATCAGAAGAAAATACTTTCATCTTAAGCTCAACCTAATATATTCTTTTGAAAAGTTTTTTTTTAATTAAAAACTTTCCATAGCATTATCTCAGACAAAATAAAAATGCATAAACTTTGATGTGTGTGACAAATAGAAAAATAAGGGACATAGCATAGTTCTATGTGACTCATTCTCTCTGATTTATATGCAGGACTAACTTTTATATCTGTATCAATCACTTTTACAAGATGGCAGGATTACATTCTTAGAGTAAAGAAAAATTGGTACTGAAGAATGCGCACATGATTGTCAGAGTCTGGTTACTGTATATCATGTGTTAGGAGCTATATATCCCAAGTAGGCATACTTCCCTAGACTTAGTGAAGATTTCCATTCCAGAAGAATTAAGTTCCTTGGGTCATTTTAAGATTTATTTCTGTGATAGCAGTTTTATAGACAATCTGGTTTGGGAAGTCTTGTCTATATTTAAAACTAGAATGGAAGAAAGGCATTGAATAGTTTTATTGAAGCTGCTAGTAAGTAAAAGAAAGGCAGATGAAAGGAGACCTAGAGTTCATGGTTGGGGAGAGCATCCTTTCTGGTTTTTTACATACTGCTTTCCATATAGGCTGTGTAACAGAGTGCTCTGTCTAGTTTTATGTTAACTTGATACAAGCTAGAGTTATGTGTGAGATCAGGCTATAGGCAATCCTATAGGGCATTTTCTCAATTAGTGGTTGCTGTGGAAGGACCCAGACCATTGTGAATGGTGCCACCCTGGGCTGGTGGTCCTGTGTTCTATAAGGAAGCAGGCTGAGCAAGTCATGAAAAACAAGCCAGTAAGCAGCACTCGTCCATGGCCTCTGGTCATGCCTTCAGGTTCCTGCCTGGTTTGAGTTCTTGCTTTGGCTTCCCTCAGTGAACTGCAACTAAGGGTATGTAAGCCAAATAAACTCCTTTCTCCTCAAGTTGCTTTTGGTGATGGTGTTTGTCATTAACAACAGTCACCATAGTTAAGAAACACAGCTAGTAGCTCCTATCTCTGCTCTAATAGATGGGAAAACTGAACTTTGACAAGAGGTACTTTAAGAGCTCATGACCAGCAATGGCCAAATTGCAATTTTTAATTTGTTATAATTTTCTGCAGCCCCAGCTTGCCTACCAGATACAGCACACTCTTTTTCTTTAGCAATTTTCCCTTTAACACTTTATCCAGCATTTATATTTCAGCCAGTGTTTGAGGGGATTAACTGGGTGACGTGTCTAACTCTGTTGACACATGCCTTTCATTAGAGAGACAGTATTCCATTATTTCATGGTGACATGCAAATGACGAATGAGAGAAATCAATTGCAAATCACACAAGCATTCACACGGAGCTCATAGTCCCTAAATTCTCCAGGGATTTCAAGTCAGATTTTCTGATTTCTTCCAGTTCCTTCCATGAGTCATCGACCCTTGATGACAATCTTCTTTGAAGTATATTCAATAAAATGCTGATTAAACTTCATTGAAAATTAGTGGTTAAAATTTGGGGAATTATTCCCTACTTAATTCTAAGACTTTCTGGTGTAGACGTGCTAGTGTTAATATATTGAAGACAGAATTAAAGCAGACTTGAAGTTTGTCAAATTCATGGGACTAAGTGTAAGACAAATATAGGCTTTGGACTTTGGCTTGCAAAATCAGTACTTTAAGTATATAAGGCAAAGAGCAATCAATCCCATGTGTCCAATCAGAAGTGTTTTTCTTTCTTAAGCGTGATAGCCATGAGCTAGAGGAGTGATGGGGAATAATGGAGCGGCCACCGTTGACAGCGGACTTCATCAATGTGCCACTAGGTTGAACTTACACAGTGAACAACTGGTCCATCTGTTAAACTGAATTCTGTTCAGGAAACTCAATTTGCGGTTTTTATTGAAATGTCTCCCCCATTCTCTCAGTGTCCAGGATAGAGTGAGAATTAAGACAGAAGAGTGAGATCAAAGACAAAGGCTGAAGGAAAGACAAAATCCAGATGTTAGGGAGGACAACTTTTAGAAAACACCCTTTTGCATTATTGACTAGGTGATGCCCTTTCTCCGCTTCAGTCCTTACCAGGGCTGCTATCCCCATATTTCCACCCCAGTTTCTCTCTTGGCTTTCTTCTTTTCATCCTTCAGTGCAGGACAATTATGGCTTCACAGAAGGCTTTCATGGCTTCCCCAGCAGAGCATACTCCTTTATGCATCCTCTAATCTTGTGCTAAGGTCCATTTCTTTATAACATGCATTATAGCCCCAGGACAATATACCTGATATTGACTTACTAGTCTATTCCCGTTTTACCTGAAAGACAGACAGACACAAGTCTACTTTGTTCCCTAGTGTGCATTTGTCATTTAGCTCAGTCTGGGTCTCAACAGCATCTCAAAATGAAATAAATGAGCAGGTGAGTCAATCTCATCAGAATTTTCTGTTCAGAAATTTTGACCCCCTTCCTTTAATAATTTACACCAGTTCTTAAGAATAATAACATGGGATAATTCCAGCAGTGAGATACAATGTGCGTACGAAGTAAAAATATTCAAAACACTCTGTAGATGGATTTAGCATATCTGTTGGAGTGAGTCACGCTTCCTGAGTTCTCACATTAAAAAAAAAAGTATTTTGCTTTGATTTTTGGCAATGCAGACAATATCATCTCGTTAATTCAAAAAGAAACTGGTTAGTAGGTATAATCTTTGAATGTAGGTCCACATGCTGACAAGTCACTTTGGTGGTCCCCAGTGGGGAAGATTCATTCCAGGAAGATACAAAGAACAGTATTTTAATCATGCTGCTTTATTTGGAAACACTAGTACTCTCGCTCTGATCTCCTCAAGGGTCTTATTAGAACAAACTATGCAAAAAGAGGTTTTAAAGACTTTTTTTTGTATACACCTGAGCATCAGTGCCATGGTTGTGTGGGGGAATTAGGAGGGCATCTGACAATCTCACACCTAGCTGCCTTTTCCTTGCGTCGATCTGAGATGTAGAACTGCAGACAAGGCTGAACAAATTCTGACTGCGGACAGTGCACAGGAAGTCACCCAAACTTTAGCCACACACTTTGAAATGATTTGTTTATTCTTTTATTTGATAGCCATCTTTTGAATAATCTTTGTATCCCAGGCATTGTCCCAGATACCTTCACTCTTTACCTGCTTGGAACTTGGAATCCATCCAAGAATAAACCAAATGAACAGGAGTCACTCAGGATGTAAAGGCTGTGTGACATATCTACAGGGAGCTACAGGAAGCCCGGCATGAATGAGGTGAAGGAGGGTGGCATATCCCTGCTGACCCTGGGAAGGGAGTTCCAGAAACAGGTGTTAGCAAGAGCCAAGGTGTTATTGGAGAGGCAGTTTGGACCGTCTAGTGTGCTATGGCTGAGTCTTTGTCACAGCGTCTCCCTTTCTCTCCTCCTTTATCTATGTCTCTCTTAATATATGAACATATAAAAATTTATGAGTCAATATCTATACATATAAATTAATTTATCAGTAAGTACATAGACTTAAAGAAGTTTATAAATGTATGTATATATGCATGCATACATGTAAATATATCCACATTTATATATATATATATATATATATATATATATATATATGGAGAGTCAGAGAGGTAAAGAGATTGAGATTTTAAGAAATTGCCTTATATGTGTAACTGAAGGGAGTCATGAGTAATTCCAGCACTCACATAGCTGAGGCAGGAGGATCACCACAAGTTTTGGGACAACCTGGGCTGCACAGTGTGTCAGAGTCAGAGAGAGATAGAGACAGAGAGTCTGAAGAGGTAAGAAGAGGTAAGCACAGGCAGGATTGGATCCGAAGAAACTACTGCAAGTTTTATTTTGCTGGCCATGTGTGTATATGTGCGTGAGTGGATGCACCCATGCCCCTGCATTCATGTCTATGTGTAATGATGTATCTGCACACACATGAATATCTGTCTATACCTATGTATGTGTGTGCTTTCATGCACATACGTGTGTGTGTGTGTGTGTGTGTGTGTGTGTGTATGTGCTCATTCATTGTTGATCTTTTCTATCTTTTGGAAGAGGCCCACTCAAATAAGGTAATCTGTTTCACTCAAAATCCATCAGTTTTGATATTAATTTCATCCACAATTTTACCTTCATGGAGATATTCGAAAGAGTGTTTGTTCAATATCTGGGCACCTTGGTTCTACTGGATTGACTCACAAAATTAGCTATCAGGCTGGGACAATGGAACAGGCTACATGGAGAGGAAGGGTTGGTAGTAGAGAAGGCAAGGTACTGCTGAGGAGATGAAGGTGCATTCGTGTAACATGCTCTAATTTCTATGAATCCTTCACACCATTTTCTGTATGGAGAGCCTGGGAAAGAGGGAGCCACACGAGGCATCCATGGGGCTGTGGGAAAGAGGTAGTGGTGATTGGATTCTGAGTCTGGAAACAAGGGACAAGAAAGGATCTAGGTGGCTGGCTGCTTAGGAAGCAGATCAAACTGGGCTCCCATGGATGGAAGGTGGGCCTGGTGGGAGAGGGTTCAAGCATGTTCTTCATCTTAAAAAAAGATGGAGAGAGTGGGAGAAGTGCACCTAGGGATTTTCTATCAGAATAAGTGGGCATGGGCATAATTTCTTTAAAAACAACTGCAAAATCCCTGTGCTTTCTCGCATCTGTAATTTATACTGGTATTGTAAGTTCTTTGCTAAATGGATGAAATTGCCGTGCAGTTGGAATTACCTACCCGTGTTTTACTTTAATTAACTATAAATCTTTGAGACATGTGAGATAAACTTCGTTCAGGCACAATTTTCTTTTGGCTATAATTTTAAATAAAACAATTGAGCATTGTGTGCCTTTGTGTGGTATTTGTGAATTTCTCTGCTTATAAAATTTCTAATTGCTTCATTGGATAATATATTATAATTAAGCTTAAAATAGTAGTGGTTGCAAGAAGATATTTCAGGTATATTTCAAGTTGGCATTTGCATGATTATTTATGCTCTTCAATTTCAAATGTGTCATAGTAATAATATCATTATTTCATGATTTAGTTATCGAATGAACTAAAGCTTAAACTGATGAAAATAGCAAAGTGCCTTCTCCACTTAAATAAAATAAACACTTGATTCTAGGTTCAGCTATGTTTAGTTTCAAATCATCTTTGGCTCTGAGCTGAGTATGGCTTAAAGTGACTTAAACTCTCAAAAACTCAAATTTGTGTTTGAGTAGTTAGGTCCAGAGAGCAAAGCCAGAAGCTAAAACAAAGTTAATGAAACTTAGTTAAATGGTGGTGAATCAAGCCTGAAAAGTGGTTCTCTTTCCTGTGTACACCCGGGGCTGAGCTGAGCAGAGTGCCTCTGCTCTTCCCTGGCTCCTCTTACTCTCTGCCAGGGCCTTCAACCCTCAGCGCCCAGGGAGGCCACATTGAAAATCCCGGCATCTCAGCCTCTGGCATCGGGGCTGAGCGAGGCCTTCTCAAATTGGTCGATTAATAATTCTGAAATAACTGATCCAATTAGCTCACTTGTGAGTATACAGCTGTTTATCTTGAAATACCATAGATTGAGCTTTTCAGACTCTGGACTATGACCCATTTGTCTGCGACTGAATTAGCAATTCAGATGGGAAGCTAGAGATCATTCCATGGGATGGACTATAGCAGAACAGAGAACTTTACATGTAGAAAGCTTGGCAGGGTATTCTTTGCTTAAATTTTTGTTTTAGTTGTAATGTATTAGACTGTAAGGTAAAGTATTTTTTAAGAGTAATTTGTGGTCACAATATCTAAAAATTACTGGTATAGGTTTTAAAGTTAAAATGTTTATTTATTTTTTCTTGGTTTGTGAACTTTTTAGAATCCATTTTTATTTTTTAAAAATGTGTTTCTTCTTTCACAGTTTCACACACAGACACAAACACGCGCATTCCATATTTTGACAACACCCTCCCATTGAACCAAAAAGATGCTGCTTCTCTCCATAAATTTAAGTTGTATGCTTACAAATGGCCTTGACTAAGCATTGAGAGGGAAATAAAAATGCTTTCTTTTTGCTCAAAGAATGTGAGAGTATTCACAGAAAAGGGTCCCAAAGCCCCACACAGGGCTGCAGTCTGCCTACCAGGAAAGGGTCATGAAAATACCTTCATTTCTGTGTCTTAGAGCCACCAACCGCCAAGCTTGTGTGTTAGTCAGCGTCCTAGCACTGTGACAAATACCTGAGTTAAAACAACTTAGCAAGGGGACAGGTTTGTTTTGGTTCAGAGTCTCAGAGGTTTCTACACATGCTGGTTGGCCTGCTGTATGTGAGGTCACATGGCGGAGCCCAGCTGTTCACCTCATGGAAGCTGAAAGGCAAAAGAAAGAGGAAGAGACCAGTGTCCCAAGCTCCCTTCAAGAGCATGTCCCCAGTGTTCTGACGTCCCTCCATTAGGCCACACATCCTAGACTTCCCATTCCCTCCCAAGAGCAGGCTGTAGGGGACACTCTAAACCTTAGCACTTTATGTCTCAGACTCTTATTATTACTGTTGCAACTAATTATACGGGCTAGCCAAGGAATCATGGGCTAGCCAAGGAATTCAGCTATTGCCCTTGTTTCTATGAACATCTGACTTTCAAATGAATTTTTGGATAAAATCTGGTCCTAAATTGGATGTTGTTCTTGCCCCACTCCTCGTGTGTGTGTGTGTGTGTGTGTGTATGTGTGTGTGTGTGTATGTGTGTGTGTGTGTGTATGTGTGTGTGTGTGTGTGTGGTTTGCTATATTAAAGCGGAGTCAGTAGACTCCTTTTGTAAGGGCCAGACAGGAAAGATTTTAGGCTTCGTGACTCATGTACAATCTGGAAAGCAACTACTTAATTGATCCCCCCCCCCGCCTTTTATTGAAAATAGGTCCTTTTCTCACATAATATATCCTGATTATGGTTTCCCCTCCCTCTTCTCCTCCCAGCTCTCCCCACCTCCTCTCTCATCTGGATCCCTTTCTGTCTCTTATTTAAGAAGAACAGGCTTCTAAGAGATAAAAATAAAACATAACAAACAAAATATAATGAGATGAACGAAACAAATGACAAACCCTACCACTTTGAAGTTGGACAGGACAAACAGAAGAAAAAGAGCCTGAGAAAAGTCTGAAGAATCAGAGACCCACTCATGTACACACCCAGGCATCCCATAAAATCACTAAACTGGAAGCCGTAATATACATGCTGAGGAGCTTCTGTCTTCTCATCTACAGGGTTTCCTGAGCCCCCAGGGAAGGGATTTGATGAAGCCATTGCACTTAAGGCAGAGTGTTCCATGATCTATGTCTGTGTGTACTGTCTGACTGTACTGTCTCTGTTTTTATTTCCATCTGCTGCAAGCTTCTCTGATAGGTGGCTAAAGTCATCAGGTGTCACTCTATGTTTTGGACTGATAGTAATTGGTTTTATCCTAGGTTCCTGGGCTATATAGTCTCTGGTTCTTTGTCACTCAAACAGTATTGGGTATGGACTCCATCTTATAATGCAAAAATGTTTTGTTTCAATAAATCTTTATTCCTGGATACCAAAGTTTGCATTTTATGTAACATGTAAGATTATAATGTATGATAACTTCATCAAGTAATATTCATTAAGTAACATTTTTTTTTCTGAACCAACCACTGGAAACTGTAAAAAGCAGGGCTGAAAGGGTGGTCCAATCTATAACGTGCTTGCCATGCAAGTGTAAGGAGAGGAATTGAGGTCTCAAATACCTATGTGTTTTACAAAATGGAGCATGGTGCTTGGGAGGCAGAGACAAGAGAGTTCCCAGGACTCGCTAGTCCGCCAGCCTATTCTACTTGGTGAATTCCAGACTTGTGAGAAACCATGCCTCAGAATAAAGATGGATGGCTCTCAAAGATCAACAATGGAAGCTGTCTTCTTATCTGCACACATACATACATACTCATTTGCACACATACATTCACACATGTGTACAGAAACACACACATAAACAAATGTAAAACACATTCTTAGCTTGTGGGTCATACAAAAATTGACAGTGGCCAGATCTGTCCCTACAGTCAGAAATCTGAACCTCTATATTAGAATTTTCCCCAAGGAAGTATAATGTCATATTTTTTACATATTTTATACATATTATATATATTTCATTGACAAAACTAGCATAATATTGCAAAGTTCTTAAGCCCAGAAATGATCACTGTTTAAAAGTTCCAAGTCCATTTTAAAGTTAGATATACTAGAAGTTCTGAAAGTATAGTAAATGTGAGCATGGCCCAGTAATTTAGACACTGCGAGAGACCATCTGGTGGCACTCAGAGACATGTAAGGACCCTGTCTGCCTAGTGTAGAAGTCAGAGCCCCCTCCCGCTTTACAGCGGCAGCCATGTCTTCCTGAACACCAACACTGTCAGGAAATACAGCCTGCAGATCTTTGTAGAACATCTCTGCCCAGTGTCGCACCAGGTGAAGCGCTTTGAGCCTATGAAAAAGCTGACTGATTGTCCTATAAGTCACCCTGTCCTCTCCTCTTCCTCTTTCTATCCCACCTCTTTCTTCCCTCTCTTCCTCTCTCTGTCTTCTTGATGAGTATGTGGTACTCTGAGGGAATCACATTTTTTTTCTTATACATATGTTTAGGTTGGGAACACTGAGGCTCACTCGCAAGCTATGAACAATGTGAAGGCCGCACCTCAAATCTCATTTAACCTTCACAATAATTTAGAAGGAAGGATACTGAAGAAGAAGTGTTTGGATGATGTCGTCAAGCAAATCCCAGAGTGAGTGTGCAGATGAGGCACTGATTCCTAACCTTAATTGTCACCAAGGCAGCACGCACGCGCGCGCGCGCGCGCGCGCGCGCACACACACACACACACACACACACTGAAACTACCATTTTGGAATAAATGAGAAGGTCTTCTGTACACTATACAGATTCTCAATTTACCTAACCTTATCAGAGTTTCAATCTATTAGGCATCTCTGTCAAAGCACTGACAGGATCTCTCAACATTTATCTTACATGGTAGAACTGAACTGTATATGCAACCAAGCTGTTTGGTTTTGCATTTTGTCTTCTCCGAGCAGCTATAGTGCAACACAACCAACTCTCTGAACTGCGTTTTCAAACTCATGGTGAGTCAAAACAAGCAATAAAATGCAATGCATTATTTCAAGGCTCCAACTTTCCACGAGATGGGAGCACCGGTTGGATAGAGTTTCTAGTAGTCCAAGCTTACTGTGGTTCACTCAGAATATAATTCTATGTATTTAAAGTATTTAAAAATTCATTAAGTATTTTCCAAAAAAAGGAAGAACTATGTGTGGCATCATTAAGTGGCTGACAGGTGTCTACAAAAGGACACTACTTATAATAGTAGTTGAAAATATATTAAAGTTGGCTCTCATCATCTGAGTGATGACTCAATGAGAATTACAGTGGCAGAGATTGGCTGGTTTATCTCAAATGGTGTACAAGACCTGAACAGCAGCACTCCAGTATCAAATGGATAAAAGAAATTAAATCTAGTCATTCATATCTGTGACTTGATTCAGTTCAATTGGATTTCCTGGAGGGTCTAACGAGAATTGCTATGCCCCCCCTTTTTAGTGTTTTAAACATTTGATAGTAAGCCAAAAGAATAATTCAAATTCATATGAGTTTCTAAAGCTTTATCAGGACATGCTCAGAGTTTTTCATTAATTTCAGGTCAAGATTTATTTCCAAACAGTAAATAAAGGCTTACAGAAGTACAGTTGCATCACCAAATACCTTGGCTTCAAATGTGCTTTTCTCCCAATGTGATTTCCTCTTAGATACGACAGAATGTCTTTCTGAGCCCAAGCATATGGGCTCATGCTAATATAAAATGGTGTCTTCAAAAGGTTATTTTTGTTTTCTGCAGGGAGCAGTCATCCTTTGACCTATATTCAATATGTGACACAGATCTGATTGTGCGACAGCCATTAGCCTCATCCAAATTCCCCAGTTGGAGGTTGGGGCTTAGGTCAGAGACCATTACTCTTTAGTGTCAGGGCTAAACTTAATTAATGCCTCTAAAAAGTATGTAGATGATATTTTGTTCTCCTTAGGATGTATGAAAATGGCCTGCAGGATTTAATCCCGAAAAATGCTTAAAACAAGAATGGCTGTGTTGTTTGACATGCTCCCATGACCTCCTTCTGAATTGGCCGCACTGTGCTTTTGGCTTTTTCCCAGCCTGCTGGCCAGGTTCCCCTCCCCCAACTCCCCTTTGGCAAAGATTCTTTTCTCTGCAGCTTTCTAATCCCCAAGGCCATGGACTTTTAACGGCACCCGCTCCTCCTTGTGCTTTTCCAGAACCCACCACAGCCACAGGGCCAGAGGTACAAAGCAGGGGGCTGGGCCCATGATGATGAGACACAAAGGTGGTTTCTGTGGGGCTGTGGGCAGAGGAGGGAGCTCTTCCTGGGAGCTGGTGCTGAAGTGTTTGGTAATCATTTTTCAATGAGAATTGGCAGCTGCCTGCCAGGATGGGATGTTATGTCAGCATGGGTGTCAGAGAATTCGGGAGATTCCGGAAGGAAGTCGTTGGCAAATGAGGAGGGCGAGATGCAAAGGGCAAGGTGCCATTCAGCAGATAGCTTTAAAGGTAAATTCTAACCCACATTATTTAGGAGTGCTTCAGAAAGTAGACCGGCTCTCCCAGTGGCATCTGGCCACTGACAGTCCCAAAAGAAAAAAAGGAAAGAACCTCCTAAACAGCTTTCAGCAGAGACTTTTAGAGCCTGTTAAACAAGACTTACACTCACTGCTGCATAAATCTGTTTAAACAGCGTTTATTACAAGGGCCAAGCTGCTTCTCGAACCCCTCTGCTGATTTCCTGACCCCGCCAAGTTATGAGCTCCTCCCACTGTAGCGCTCCTCATCTCCACAGCTGAGCAGAGTATGTTTTCTAACTGGATTCCACGTGGGACAGAGACATCCACAGCTAATTCCCTTGCGTGTGGACTGGGGATATAGTTGTAATTTTGGGCCTTTCATCTTCGCAGTGAATGCACTCTGCCTCATGTTTGAAAGTTTTCAACCGGGGTTTCTTGGGAAATTTCCTGATAGGCGCACTGCACCGTTAGTTTTACAGTTTCACTGTTTGTGTTCCAGCGTCCTTTCCCATCAGGCCTTATCTCTTGTGTTTTCTGATTTGAGGACGATGCAGTCAGAATGTTTATTCCTTTTGAGAATTTCACCTGGAGACATAAGCTCTTGTGGACGGAAAAGAAACTAGGTTCATTGCTAAAACCATCTCCCCCCCACCCCCACTTAGTGAGCAAGCAACAGATATCTAAAAATAAGAATGAAGTGAATGAACAAATCATAAAGGAATGAATGGGAAAATATTGAAAAATAAGAGTTCGGCAGAGTGAAGGGGTATCCAGGGCTTGGAGAAGCAGTTCCAGCCAGTTATCGTCTTCATTTCTAGAGGATGGCGCTTTCTTCCATCATGGTAGCTGGGGTTGGTTCACACCTCCACAGATCCAGGTGAGAAGCCCAGCTTGGGTTGTAGATCTCCAGGGAACAGAGCAGAAGATGCTCTGTGGAAGTTCTGAATTTCAGCCACTTTTGGCACATGACTGTGTCAGCCAAAACACATTTCAGGGAGTGGAATTGTGGGCATCTTGCCCCCAGTGGCACGTTTCACTTGTAACATAAAAGAAAAAAATGTGGCAGTGTACTCCAGGGAGTGAAATATTTTTAAAATCCTGAAAAATGGTTTTTAAAATGCCCTACATTGATTGGAAATTCGGGGGAAAAAACCCGATGGTAACAGTAGCAGCAAAATAAACAGCTAACGTTGGGGCAGGGGCATTTCTTAGATGCTAGGTACTGTGTGTGTGTGCGTTTGTGTGCTTGTGGAGACTAGCATTCACTGGGTATTTTTCTTACTCACTCTCCACCTTATTGAGATGGGGAAGGTCTCTCTTTGAACCTAGATCTAGCCAATTTGGCTAGACTGACTTTCAAGTAAGCCCTTGCTGTCTCCCTGCCTCTTCTTGCCCAGCATGGGGATTGCCGGGTTTTCTGGAGGATCTGAACTCACATCTTCTGTGTAAATGGCAAACACCTTAATGACTGTGCCACCTTCCTAGCCCACCAAGCTACACTTCTTTCCGACATTGCCTTAGTTATTCCTCATGATACAGGGCCCCTATCTGTAGGGTAGTCACTGCACTTGTATAGTGCATGTAAGACTTGCTTTGTCACAGGAAACAGAGTACTGTGGTAGAGAGGCCTCCCATCTCCAGATTTCACAAGCACCTCATCTTTTGATTTCATAGAAACCATTGATGGGCATAGTTTCTTAAGTCTGCTATAAAATCTGCTGAACATCGAAAGTCTGAACACTTTGTTTATATTACATTTGCACAGAAGCAAACTCACATTGTTGCAGAGAGATGGCTCCAAGGAATTCAAACGAGATCAAGAATTTCTCTTTTCTAAGCCGGGCAGTGGTGGCACACGCCTTTAATCCCAGCACTCGGGAGGCAGAGGCAGGTGGATCTTTGTGAGTTCGAGACCAGCCTGGTCTACAAGAGCTAGTTCCAGGACAGGCTCCAAAGCAAAAGAGAAACCCTGTCTTGAAAAAACCAAAAAAAAAAAAAAAAGAATTTCTCTTTTCTACCTTTCCCCTTACAGGAAGACCTTTTTGTATGGCATACATTATATCCATATAAACACATTAGCAAAAAGTAAGGCGAGAACCCCACTTCTGCCCTGAGTTACCCAGTATAACAGGGACAGAATTCAGTGCCCTTTCATTGTATATTTTATACTTATTTCTCACAGTGTTCTGATTTAGATTCAGATAAACATCTACATTTCAGCTCATTTTTCTTTCAAATAAAAGTCCAAAGGGTAAAATAAAAAAAGCTATCTCAAGATGAATTTGGGATATTTATAGTAAGAGAAAAGAAAAAAAGAACACTGCTGTTGGTGGTTTTTTTTTTTTCCCCTGAGACAGGGTTTATGTCTTTGTGTAGCCCTGGCTGTCCTGGAAATTCACTCTGTAGACCAGGCTGGCCTAGAACTTAGAGATCCGTCTGCCTCTGCCTCCTGAATTCTGGGTTTAAAGATGTGTGCCATCACCTCCTGGCACAGATGCTGTTTTTAAAGTTTCTCAAAGCTTCAGTGGTTAGAACAGAGCTCAAGGCAAAAACAGTGCTTAAAAAACCCCCATAGAACATGCTAGAAAAGGTGAAAGCCCGAGCTGAAGCTCCCGAGAAAGGAAAGTGCTCACATGGAGATCCTTTGAATCTCTTTAGGTTATTTTCTAGATGAGACTATGAGAAAAAACTGAAATTATATTTCCCTTCCAGCTAGTTAAGCCTCAAATCCCCAGATGAAAAAAAAAATGTTTTCTTTTTGGACAGTGATGTATTTCTAGTCTGTCTATTCCCAGAACAAACACAGCAAAAACCCATTTCAGGCACTGACTAAAATAAAAGACAGGAGCAGAGATCACTCAAATGGTAAAGCATTGCTATAAATTGCCATTTTGCAGGTAACCTCCACTCACTGGGAAAGGGTAGGTGGGCTGGTCCTTTATTTCCTCTGGAGCCGTAGTTTGTCACACCTACTGCCACTGAATCCCCCACTTACATAATGCATGTATTTTCACGTACAGAAATGCAGCTTCTGTCTAAACTGTGGCAGATGGAGCTGTTGGCTACCCAACAGTCCTTTCTCATCATTTCTTCCTAATAGAATTCTAGATTTATTCAAGAGTGCTCTTTTACACACATACACATGGACACAATGTATGGAGGACTTGATGACAAATGTGAAATCTTTAGTCCAAAAGACAAATAGCACCTCCAAAAAAATCTCAGAAATTAATACTGTATTGGGGAGTAGTTGACATGTGACTGTCACATGGGACCAAGGGGCACCACTCTGAATATTTAATTGTGAGATGCCTCTCTGCCCCCAGTTAGACAGAAATAAGAAATAAGAAAGCTTATAGCTTCAGCTACGAGTGGCAAACATCTTAAACCCTGAAGGAAATCATTGGTTGGATGACTTTGGTGCTGCATTGAACAGGATGGGGACAGAATGACCCTGGCATTTTGTTTTTGTCACTCGTCTTGGAGACTACTTCTCTAGAATTCTTTCTTGTGCAATATCATCATTTTACTTATTCTTAAGTTTGAGACAAGATTTTTCTTTTTGTCAGGACTCACATCATTCTAATACACAGGCTGAAAACATGGAGCCCGAAGGACTGGGCAATGATCAGATCTTCAGATGCTGGGCATACATTAGTTCCCTTTTCTGGTGTCTTCCCTGTTAATAGTGGTAATTACCAACCCCCTCTTTACTTCCATTGACTTAGTCACTTCCCCAAGTCCTTTAATCTCCTTATTTTTCTGAAATTGAGAGGTGAGGTGTGGGAGAAGAGTTCACTATACTGGCTTATATCACTTGTGCTAATGAGAAACACTACTAGTTGCAAGTGTCAATCAACGGAAAGGTGAAAAGACAAAAAAACAACACCAGGGAGAGCTAACCCAATGTCTCTGCAACAAGGTTTCTATGGCTTTTTTATTGAGAGCTACAATTTTCCACAATTGTCAGATGCAATTGAAATATTTTCTTGAAGGGAATATAGTACCTAATTTAGTCCAGGAAATCTATGGATATAAAAATAAAAAATTCCTGCTTCAATGTTTAGTATGTTTAAAATTGTTTATGTCCCTTTGCCTTCAAGTTGATGGACAGCACATTTAGCAGAAGTATAAAGGAACACCATCCAAATCTCATTCCCTTCGTCTCATAACCTTATGAAACATTTGACATGTTGAGATGGCGCTGGGCTGAGCTGTGGATTCACTGCCAAGCAATATTCATGAGGTTCCTATTCTATGCATTGACTGCCACTTAAGGAATGAAGCAGGACTACACAACCAGCCAAGTCTAATTCTGCCTCTTTTGTACAGCTACATCCAAGGTTACAACAAAGTATACAGAATCTGATATTTGACCTTCTGTGGAACTTCAAGAATCATCTGCCAGGTAGGAATTGAGAGAAAAAATGATCATGTTCACAAGATACATACACAAGGATCTGCCACAGATTCCTCTGCAGATTCAGTTTGATGTATGACTATGGGTAGATAACAAACCCAAAGATAACCAAGGTTTATCAAGCTCGTCTGTGCTTATGAGAAAAACCGTATAATCAGTTTCAAACATGAGCACAGAAATGAAGAACAGTAACAATTGACACCTTGGTGTAGGTGACCAACCAAACACCAACTTTCAGCTAAGATGTTCAATTACTCTAGGTTACTAGGTGCTTCAGTTAGGATCTGTAACTGTTTTTCAGATATTTGGTCAAAGGCCAAATAGGGAAGAGAGAGGGAAGGGGGTAGGAGGGAAAGAGGTAGAGATAACCAGGAAGGAGACTTCTAACCTACTGAGGGCCTCTATGGACAGTTCTAGAGACTGGCATGAACCCACCTCTCAATGCATCTGAAAGAAATCAGATTACTAGAAAAAAAAAAGCTAACACCCAACATGAATAATGTAAGAGTATATAAATGTAGCCCAAAGTTCCATAATGAGTAGTTTCCATTTGTTCTTTCAACCAACATTTAATGAGTTCTCTCTGTTTGTCAGAATCACTGCTAGATCTCAAGAACTAGAAATATGACTCGGTAGCCTCATTCTCGGGATGCAGTAGGTGAGACTGAGAGGGGCCTGCAGAGACTTCTGGGAAGGGGGTGTGACCGCTGCACTAAGGATGGGCAATGACATGATCTTCCAGGGAGAAATAAATAGGAAAGAGGAGGGAACTAGACGCCCTGAGAAGAAACAGATTCGTGGCCTTTCTCCTGGTGAAATTATCAAATGTGTTGAAATTAATCAAATGTGTTGAAATTAATCAAATGTGTTGATGGAGGGAGGGCCTGCTTTCTGTCCTGGCCGCCCAGCTAACTTATACCTGAAACAATCACACAGAAACTGTATTCATTTAAAAACTGCTTGGCCATTAGCTCTAACTTCTTATTGGCTAATTCTTACATCTTAATTTAACCCATTTCCATTAATCTGTATTGCCACAGGGGCTGTGGCTTACTGGCAAGATTCTAACCAGCATCTGTCCCAGGCAGGAGCTTCATGGAGTCTGCCACTCTGCCCTTTTTCCCAGCATTCAGTTCTTTCTTCCCGCCTACCTACGTTCTGCCCTATCAGTTTCTTCATTGATTAACCAATGAAGGCAACACATAAACAGAAGGACCTCCTACACCACAAATGAGCATGAGTGAGGACCCTGGGGAGGCAGCAATTTGGACATCTGTACCAGTGGTTCTGGCTGAACATGCACCAAGTTGTCTCCAACATATTCAACTCCACATTTAGCAATGGTCATCCTATCTCTTTCATAACTGAAAGACCCAGTTCTACCAGGTGTGGTGGTCCACATTGTAGTCCCAGCAGTCAAAAGGCTGAGGCAGGAGGATGATGGTGAGTTCTAGGCTAGCCCATGCTGTATATTTAGTACCAGGTCAGCCCGAGTTGCATAGTGAGATTTTGTCTCCACCTCAGCCGACTCTTGTCTCCATCCCACTCTGAAAGTCAAACTGATCCATTTATTCCACACCTAATGTCTGCCTATTTAATATGCATTTCCCACAAGACTTTTACGTCATATTAAATACCTACTGATACCAACCTAATGTCAAAGCACATGGTGCTACCAGCCTTTGCACAAAGATGGTCACTAAATAATTATTGTAGGGATTAGAGACAGGAAGACTATGAAATATTCTGAGACATACTCTCAAAACCTAAAACACATCAAGGTTTTAGTGGTGAAGATGGATGTGATGCTATTTTAGAAGCTGGGCAGGATGTTAAACGACAAACTTGAAAACAAACAAAAACACTGCCAATGTCACTCAAGACTCAATGCTAATTCTGAATTCCTAGGATGTAAATGTAGGGAGAATGAACAACATAACTCATACTATCTTAGACCTTCCACAGAGAGCATGGACTGCTGACCTTGGACAGAGAGTGAGGAATAAAATCCATTTCTCCTACATAGCTGATGTATGTTTTATTACCTCTGCCGGTCTCTCCAGAGCCGGACACAGGGGCTCTCGATAAATATTATGGAATGAATTAACTAATGAACAATGAACCTGAACCTTCCAAACACTCTGGCCAGCTTTCCCTTGGGAACAACAATAAGTGATTAAAAGATTGGTTCAAATTAAGCTGAAGAGCCGGACCTAAAGTGAAATGGTTTCTTGAGGTTGAAATCTGTGGATTTGGATTATGATGAGTTGACCTAATTTATAAGAGAACAGATTAGTGTACTGAGGGGTTGAGGAGTGAGAAGGAAGGAGGAAGTTTCTTATGATGTTTCTGAGCTATGAGAAATAAATTGTTTTTTTTTGTGTGTGTGTAATATGTATGCCCATTACTTCTGTATTTGAGATACACACATTCGAATCTATCTACCTGCATTTATCATCACCGCCTACCACCTATCTAATTCATTACCTATCCACTCATTATTTGAATACATAATGCATACATGTGAGTGTATCCTTGCATATTAAGCATAATGAGCACCATAATGAACAGTTAAAACAGCAGAGGAATACATTTTACCTTCTAAGAACTAGCAGTGAAACTTTGGAACAAGGAGCAAAAGTGCTTTGTTTCCAGTTTTGTATTGTATGCAGGGGAGCCTGGCAGTATTTACTTCAGGGTCTTGTTAAGAAGACTGAATTTACATTTTTAGAATGATCTTTAGAATGTGCCTAAGGTGGTGTGAGTGCTCTCCGAGTGGCAGCTTTTAGTTATTATGCTACTTCGTTCCCTCCTATCGTCTTTCTTCCTGAGAACAGGGAACACATTGGATCATTTCAACAAGAAGTGAAAAAAAGTCATGTACTTATCACGCAAGGAAGCAGTTCTCTTAGTTATGGGGCGGGGGAAGGAGTTTACACATGGATACTACAACTGTAAAGGTAAAACTTCTCAGGAGGACAATGTTTACATTAGGTTTGGCTTCTTAAAATATATGAAAAGCATAAACTTAGAAGTGTGTTCTCTCTCCAAACACAAATTAAGAATTAAAGAAATCAAATTGTCAGACTCTGTAATCTGCTTAGGAAAGCATAAATTGTTAATCAGGCTCCAGGCTACAATGCTTAGGACCAACTTTAGCAAGAAGTCGGCCTGGAGGAGGAGAGGGTCGTTTTGAAGGCGAGGCAGCCTGTTAACCCCAAGCCCTCTGGCTCTCAGGACACCATTGACAGAGTTCCCTTTGAAATAGACTTCCTTTAAATGAGTCAGTTATTAAAAATTAAGTCATCAGCACAGGCTTGAAAAATCGTATTTTTACTAGCCTGAATGAGATGAAGGAAAATAACTCAGAGAAATGTTTCTTCGAGAGAACTGTTTGTAACTGGCGGGTGATTTTCACCCAACAGGCAGTTCTTCCCGAGCCCATACGCTGTGCTCTGTCACTTGTGCTGCCATCGTCCTCAAACTCTGATCTTGTGACTGGAGAGCGATATTTCAAAGCCATTTTCTCATTTTCCCCCCAACCTAGATTTATCTATTCCATAAAGCATTTTCTATTTGTATCAGAAGGGCTTTTGCTGTGGAAAGAGTCAAATAATGAATCTCCCCAAAACTCTAGGCTGAATATCATCCTTAGGAGCACTTGTCAATCAGATGGAGCCTAAATTGGAAAGCACGCGACAAGCACAGCATCTCCTTAGCATGCAGAACCTCGCTGCTGCCTCTCTGAATTGTCGAGCTTAGCACAGTCCAAATTTCACTCCTGGCCTTAAAGTTCTTTTTTGTAACATTGTGGGTGTTAGCACACAGATTTTTAATTATTAAATCGGGAAACTTTGGCCCTTGTCTTCAGCGACTGGTAATTCTAATCAACCATGATGAAAAGATGATGATACAAGAAAGAAGTAAGAACGTAAGTCATTTACAAGTTCCATTTTAGTATAGTGACAAGCTGGGGAGCAAAGGGAGGCTCTGTGAGTGCTCAGAACATCAGTGTGCAAATCCACCTTTGCTCCAGAGTTCCCCGTCAATCTAACCCCACCTTTCAATAATTTCTTCTCTTTGTGTTCATCATATTGCACTCTTTCATTAGATCACATTGGATTTAGCTGCTTGAGAGAATTTTATTAACCTCCATTTTTAAATAAAGTCACTGTCCCCATTTAGTATCCCATTTGGGGTGAAAGTGGCCATTTTAACCATCAGCATCCATGTTGCACACTACCAGGTACTCTTCTGTGGCCATCTCTGAAATGATTTTATTGTTTTTCAGGACAAAAAAGCATATGTCCATTTAAATTCAATTCAAAAGATGGGGAGATTTTTGTCTGTCTGTTTGTTTTATAAACCACAGTGATCTTTCTAGAGATATTTAGGAGTACAGTATCCTCAACTGATACCCACCGGCAAAGGGGAAATCAATTTTCTCCAAAGGATGGCCACTGGGTACGTACATTAACCACACCTCAGGGCAGGCCCCTTCCCTAGGAGAAACTGGTCAATACAAAGCAAACTCAATGGTATTTTTGTTTTGTAAACTCTTTATTTCATTTTGTTTTGTTTAGGCATTTTTTTGTCTTTCATTTGTTTTGAATTTCCTTTTTGCGTTTTTGAAGTGTCTATTTGCTTGTGTTCTTCTTGTGTTTTGTTTGTGTCTGTTTTCTAAAGAGAGAGAGAAAGAACATAAAGGCAGAGTTAGGTGAGTGGGAAGGTAGGGAGGATCTTGGTGGGAACTGACAGAGGGGAAAGACGATTAAGACATATGGTATGAAAAATTTCAAATGCAGGTCTCGGAGCTGTGTCTGGCATGTTTGCATTTCTTTCAAAGCCTGATGACGGTTGGCCACTTTGCTTTCTAAGGAGGTAGAGCGTGCTGCCCAGATGGTACTCTGGCATATGGGGGTGATGGAGTAGAACCTCTTTTTCTTGAGGACAGTAACTGCCAGTGTTCCTACTTCCTCTAGCTAGTTAATCAGGGCCTGATCCAAACATCTCTTGTTTCGATAAAAGGAGTGGAGGTATCAAAAGGTTCCCCTGTAGAATTAATTCTTTATGAAACACTGGCAAAATCCCAACTAGGTACTTTTTAGCAAGCAGCTTAATTTGAGTATAATTGCTAGGAGTTACAGTAGCTTGATGTGGTCCACATTAGGGTTCATCAGCGACGTAGTAGTCATGGTGAGCTCTGTCATTTTGCATTGGTGATTTCTTAGTCTGACCACACACTGCTCTGATCAGTGTTGAATTAGTACATGTTGCTAAGGAGATCTCAGAATATTTCGTTTGAATGTGAAATTGAACAGCTTTAAACATTCTACAAGGTGGATGATAGATTAATAAAATTCATTTTTATTCTTGCAGTTAAAAGCATGATACACTTGCTTTCATGGATGAAAGCTATATTATACCTGAGGGAACCATCACTTTTAAAAGTAAAAATGCATACATTAAAATACAAATCAACATTTTAGAGATTTTTTTGTTTTTCCATAAGTATATGAAGTTTATTTTTACGGAGAAATACACCTCTTTTATTATTTATTTGGTTAAGATGAGCTATGTTTGCTCTTGCGTATTAGATTAGATATAAATTTGAAATTTGTCATTGCTTGATAAATAATCCATTATACAATCAAGTGGAGAAATTAATTGTTTATGACACATTCTGGCCATCATCTTGGAAAAGTACATTTTTAGAGGATATGTTCATATAGTCAAAGATCACTTTGGTTCCAAATATTGGAATTAATATCTATAGGGCTTATTATTTTTTCCAGACTAGAGATCGGACCTTAGGCTTTGTTCGTGCTAGAGAAGTGCTCTACCACTGAGCTATATTCCCATGTACATTGTAATTACAGGACCCAAGGATACCTGTTGGTTCAGTGGTTTTGTATAGTTTGCCTTTTTGCCTCTTCTATAATTACAAGTTGCCTTTGTTTTTTTGCTCATCCATATAAGAAGGAAGTGAACGAGGCCTCATTTTTCAATATGAAGACATTCATTATACAACCCATTGGTCATAAGGCTTTTGGATTTCATGGAACATTAACAGTTTTATTTTTTAAAAGGGGGAAGAGTTGACATTGAGTTGCTTGCCAGATTTTAATCTTGCCAAGGTAAAACCCAGCATAATTTATCCATACATACACTCTCGTGAAAGAACTGACATTCTAACCTCAAAGGAAGGTCATTGTCTGAGTTTTTAATATAGAATAAATGGAGGTTTATGAAACACAGAAAATGTTGCCATTAATTTTCATATCTAATCACTAACCAGTAAATTTACTTTTGAAAGATGAACTCTTGACTTTGAATCTCTGGAAGAGTCATTTATTTGGATAAGGATCATTCAAAACTGTCATCAGGTTCTTACACACAAACCAAGTCTCGAAGGGCACCACCAATACCCAAACAGGAACAAAATTTTGAAGGAGATATTAAAAGTTTTCTTTGCAATAGAAGTTTAAAAATGTGGAAACACAGAAATCTAGAAGAAGCTTTATCTCTATTCTCATCGGTTTGTTGTCATGCCTGCACCGCTATGGAATACAAACAACAACACACCGTAGCTGTGTTTCCTCTTTAATTTTTAATGCAAGAATTAAGTAGAAATGACAAAGAGCAATGACATCCAATGACTAGATATCAAGTTATGGAAGAGAGAGATTAAAGAACAAAATGAATGTAGTACATCCACAGATAAGTCACACTGCATCTCCCTGCTTATCAGTTATCTCATATGCAAATGGTTGGTATGGGATGAAGTCTCTAAGAACCTTCTCATGCCACACATTATCTGATTATATGTCTCCTTATCAAACTTTCTTTGGAGGCTGGATGAACTACATGATGTTTTAAAAGTGGCAATAGGGAGAATAAATGAGAATGGTGGCCCTTCTGTGTCAGTCACATACAGTTACCATGGTGTTAAGAGCCTCTTCCTCCCTCTCTCACCACTTCTTTCTTCCTTTGCTTTTTGTGGATTTGTATGCATATGTGTGTGAAATTTTACTTTGAAAAGAATCCATTCAGAACCAAGCCTTATGGTGCATGGCTTCCATAATCCTGTCATTTGGGAAGTAGAGGCAAGAGGAAAAGGAGTTCAAGGCAGTCCTTCAATACATGGGGATTTTGGGTTCAGGGAGACCTGCCCCCTCACTCTTGCTAAAGTTATACAGAGCAGATACTATGTAGTGATAGTAATAAAGTAAGGAAATTGTGGTTATACAAGAATCAAACAACTTCTTTTACTTATCATACAGGGAAGGGTATAAATCCATCCTATCCATGTGTGTACATGGGAGAGTGGAGGGCAAACTTAGACGTCATTACTGTGTCTGTTCACTGAGATCTGGACCTTTCTGACTAGGCTTTGTTGGTTGGCCAGTGAGATCTAGGGATTGGATTGTCTCCTCCCCAGTGCTGGGATCATAGTCCGGACCCTGCATAGCATTTTATATGGATGCTGATGCTGGAGATTGAACACGGGTCCTCATGGGTGTACAGCAAGCACTTTCCTGACCAAGTGACCATCCCAGTTCTATAAATACATTCTTACTCAGCATCCCGATCGCCTTGGGCATACTGGATTGTTATTGTTATCCTTCGGGGCTGATGCGCTTAGACGTACTGACTATGAAGTCAGGTTGTTCCTTGCCATCAGTGAAACGAATGGTTTCAGTTTTAGCTACTTTCTCAAAGTGCTTCCTCTCATGGCAGGAGAAGATAATGATGCTCAGACAAATAGCCCACATATGATCTTCTCTGTTTAGAAGCTCTAATGTGTGGGTGTGATTACAAATGCAATCTAAAAATCGAGTAACCTAGAAACATTTTCCTTAGCCTTAAACTTTGCCTTCCTCTGGTCAAAATAATCAAATCATTCCCATGCCCTCTGCTGCTCAGTGTTTCTCAGAGAGAGAGTCACACTTGCACTTCGAAGATAACACAAGTATTTGCTAACAGTACATTCATTAAGTGCTAGGCTCAAAGGGAAATTCCCTGGAAATTCAAACTAAGGAAGGGCTAAGTAAAGAGGAAACACATATTAGATTTCCCTTTTGATTTACGGCATGATTGTTATGATGCAAAGTGCACATAAAACTAGGGAGCTGTCTCGGTGGTAGGCCTGCCTAGAGTATACAAGGCCTTAGGTTTGAACTCCAGTTCCAGGGGTTCTGATGCTTTATTTGCCCTCTGTAGGCACCAGGCATGCATGTGTTATACACACATGCACACAGGCAAAACAAACAGAACAAAAGCCCCCAAACTGATTTTTCAGCCAGGCATGCTGACTCCTGCCTGTAATTATAAGCGCAAGATAGGCTGAGTTAGGCTGTGAACCATCCTGGGCTACATAATGGATTCCAGTGTAACCTAGGCTACAGAGTGACATTCTGTCTCAAAAAACCCAACTCATCAAACAAACAAAACCAGAGTAAAATGTTTAGGACATTGCATGACGTTATAGGAAAGTTCAGTAAAGCTTAGTTTGTCATTATTATTTAGACATACACAAATTCTGAACTCAGCATCTGAAGAGATGGGTCAATAGTTAAAGAGCATTTGTTACTGTGGCAGAGAACCTGAATTCAGACCCACATGGTCACTCACAGTCATCTGTAACTCCAGTTTTGCCCTCTGCAGGCACCAGACATGCATGCATTGTATATACAAACACACAGACAAAACACTCAGATACATAAAATAAATAAATAAAAATTTTGAACCTCTCTCTCTGTATATGTTTAAATCCTCTTCTCCATATGTATAAATAACAGTACTGTAGAATTAAAAGTCTTCAATGCCAAGTGTGGAGGTGTTGGGGGAGCTATCCCGGTAGGTCTGTCTTTCATTCACTATACCATACAAATCATTTTGTTTGTTTGGTTAGTTGGTTTTTGTCTAAATAACTATTTTGTACTTGGCTGGCAGGCCTCCAATGAAGACAGAGCCACCTGTTTGACTTGTATGATAAGAAAGAGATGAGAAAGGAAAGAGCTAGTCTTTAAAGTATTAAGAAACACTTTCTTGATTCTGATGACTATCTGACCACATGAAAACAATACTCATCTGGTTAATTTATAGCCAAGCCGTGATCATCTCTTTAGGTGGTAATTTTTAAAGGCTGATTTTCAGGTTTGCATTCCAGAGTAGAGACCAGCAGTGTGTATGAACACGCTAAGGGTGCAATTGAACTTGAAGTACCCTGCTTATGAGGAAGAAAGAGATCCCGTGTGAAACAGGCACGTTTTATTCTGTTTTGATTCTTGTGTTCTAACAGACGTGGAATTCGTCTCTTTCGGTTTCTGTCTTGGCCATGTCCTCAGCTTAACTTTTCTTGTTGCCAGTTTTCATTACTGTGACTTATTAGGTTTCTTGACCATCTTTGGTCAGACCTACTTATTTAGGAAATTATAGAAAGACACGGTATACTCTCAAGTGATGAGCTGTGAAGATAGATTAGACCCCATGGCAAGCTAGCATTATGATCTTCATCTTCAAAACTTGGTCTCTTCCATGAGAACACTGTGTATCTACTAGTAGAAGCTTTCGAACCTATGCTGCCAAATATTACAAAATCAAATGTTAATAGTAACACTGTGACTTAAATTAAACTCTTTTTATAAATCTCAGAAAGGTGGTCTGACTGCTAGAGAAATTGGGTACTCAACAGTGTTCATGCCAAAACAATAATGAGACAAGATGGAATGATTATAGAAGTCTGTGTGGATGGGAGACACAGCCCCCCGCACTCACGTCTGTGGAATGTTTATGAAGGTGCTCTCGAGGTAATCATTGTACAGCAGGTGTTTTTACTGGAAGTCTTGGAAGTTCCCTGAACAGCCTAGTCTTGAACAGCTAGACTACTGGCTGACGTTGCTTCCCTCGGGCCAAACTGGTTTTGGCTTAACCAATCTGACTGTTTCTCATCTCGTAAGCAAACCAACTTTCTGAAAGAGTACTTCCATGTTCTCTCAGGCTCCTTCAGTTCCTACTCTGTGGTTAATAGTAGTCCAAGGACTATATTCACCTAGTTCAATAGGGAAAATGTGAAGTTTCTCATAGGACTGCTTTGAATAGGAGCCTTTACCCTAAAGAGGAACTTTTAAAACTATGGGCAAATTCATTTTTACAAGAGCAAGTTCAAACAAAAACATTATGGTTGATATCCAAGAATGTGTCCAAATCTCCCATTTATCTTAAAATTAAGATAGACATTCCTGTGGAAAGTAAAATAAGATCAACCTACATTTCTGCATTTCTTCCCTGGTTTGTAGAACATTTTCACTAATGGGCTCTCTCCCCCTCTCCTTGTCCTCTCTCCCTCTGTGTGCAGTGCATGCATGTTTAACTTTCTTTTTATTTGCAATTTCCATATTGTTCTTGAATCTTTCTATTAAGGAAACACTATTCAGGAATAAGTGGAGCCACTGAAAGTTTGATTATCTACATTCTCACATTTTTGTGAATCAAATGAGGTAGGCTCAGTAGACACTGGTTAGGCCCCGACAGTATGAAAAATGCAATTTAGCCTGAGTCATTGCTTGTTACTTTTATAAATGAGACCCTAACTGTGACAGACCACGGTGAACGGCTGCGGTGACTCAGCAAGGACAAGGCCACTGGCTTCTGCTGGGTTATCTCATTTGCAGCACATTTCAAACTTGAGAACCGATTTTTCCATTGGAAGTCGAAAGCTGAAGATTGTCAGCAGAAAAGGCTGATTCACTCTCTGGAACTTATCTTACTCTGAGTTCCAGGCGGAGCTTTTAAAGGGGGAGGTTATCTAGGGCCAGTGAGACGGCTCAGTGGGTAAAGGCACTTGCTGCCAAGCCTCATGACTTGGGTTTGATCCTGGAAATCCACATGGTGGAAGCAGAGAACCTACTCCTGCAAGTTGTCTGGGTTCCACACAGGTGCCATGGCATGTGTGTGTGCGCGTACACACACACACACACACACACACACACACACACACACAAATAAAAGAAAAAAAATGAAATAAATGTTTTTCCAAAAGAGGCTACCTAGAACCTAGAGAACAATTATGACACAGACAAATAACAGTCAGAATGAGGGCAACGTGTGCATCTTAACTGCCTTGGCACTTATGCTTATTTGAATGGGAACTTCTTACCCTTAGACACCTCTATTTCAGCACAAAGTTAGCAGCTTTTTTTTTCTTCAAACATTTCTTTAGAGGCAAGAGTCTTTACTAGTTGGAATCATAACTATAAGCTCATTCTTAGTAGTTGGTAAGATGGTATTTAGGAAGCAGAGCCTTGACAAGATTCTAGGAAAACATATAAGGAAACTCTTGTATGATTTTGATAGTGGTATGCTCATGATTAATTGGCCATTGCTTTGATTTGGAACCATATGTAGACTTTTGAAGAAGACCAAAAGTCTACATACTTAGAAAATTATGAAAATATGTCAGAAGTCCCTTAAATGAAGGGAACTATAGAAATTGCAGACAATGGTTTTGATATGAGACAATTATTAAGGTTCTGCTTGGAAAATGCTAACGTCCATGAAGAAAAAGCAGACAGGATCTTATTATCATAGCCTGACCTGTGTTGCAACTGAACTGCCTGCAGAGGCCTGGAGTGGTCCACTATAGGTCCCTACCAATTAAACAGGAAGGTTGCGGTAGCTGGAAATATGAAACCTTAATAATACATTGCCATCCTCGACTACAAAGCAGGTAGAGCCAGAAAGGGAGCCCACACAGAAATTCCCAAGGATGGTGGGTGCTTTCCACCGTTTATCTCTGTTTTTATCCTTGGTTGGGGCGGCCATCCCATTACCACTAATGAGACCTGCCAAAGCCATCGTTCTAACTTGTTGCTTCAGAAAAGGGGCGTGTGATCCCTCACGATGTGATTTCTAGAAATGCCAGCTGTTGACCAGCGTCTCAGGCATTCTGCAGGGCAGTTTGGTCCCTGAGAGAGGAGGATGCTTCACAGCAAGTTTGTCCTTGCAAGCTGGTGGAAGTGGCAGTGGTGGGAGGTAAGGCACAGGTGTTTGGATCATCAACAACTTGAGAGAAAATGCTTTTGCTCCACAGACTGTCTTTGCAGAGTTAGCACTGAGAAATGTAATTGCAATAAATTGGCATAAAAACCAACCAGGAGAGGGACTGGAAATCCCCCTGGAGACACCAGACTGTCACTTCCTCCTAATGGCAGCGAAAGATAATTGTGGACAAATACAGTGGAGTTACATCATTGCATTTTTCTCCCAGCAATGTACTTGCATTTGTTGAAGAAATTGATCACTTCCTCTGCGTCCAAAGGATGGCACAAGCCATGAGACCAGGCAGGAAAAGGTCTACTCTTTATTTTACCCCACACTTTGTTAATTAGAACATGCCGAAGAGAAAAGGGGGGCGGTGAGGCACAAGTCTCTGTTGGATTTCTTCTAAGTTTCTTTTGCTGCATTGAGAATATGGCACCTGGCGTGCACTTTGCCCTCTTTGTGACATCATGAAGCTTTATCACATCCCCTTTCTGGTCACAACTGGCTTTTGGATTCTCCAGAATGCCAACACAGAGTCACATGCAAATGCTCACACACAAAGGACTGTGCTCAAGCTAGATGGGGAGGCTTTTGTCCACCCCAACCCAGCACTCTTCTCCCCCCCCCCCAAAGCAGAAAGAATCCTGAGGGTTTTCCATTGTCAGGTAAAACTGTTGGCAAGAAGGAAAATAAGCCAGCTTTGGCCATCCTTCACAAGGCTGTTACTCATTCTCTGAGGAGTTGATGGTTAACTCGCCAGATCTCTCTCTGGCTCCGTTAGCGTCGAAGGAGGGGTCTGCAACCCCTGAATTATTAACCACCAGGAAAGCTCACAGTTAACATCCATCTCCCACCCCAGCCACACTGTCAAAGGAAATATCTTTTCTGGTCTACAGTGTGTGACTTCAGCAAGTAAAAGTGAAGAGACACAGACTGATACAGCTTGCAGTGATTGTCGTAAGAAAGTGTCATCATGGGGGAAAAATGAGTGGGAGAGAGAAATGTGTGAATGTTCCACATGATTAAGCTTCTTGGTTCTTGAATGTTCTCAGTAGTAGTTGAGTTAGGCGGCCAGCCCCTTGCAAACACAGAGATCTGCAAGTAGCGTCCCATAAAATATGGATTTTATTGCAGCAGCGACAGCATTTCTCAGTATCACGTTGACCTCGCCAGCATCTCCCATCTCGAGATGGACTGTAACTCTTGGCAGGCGAATAACTACGGAGGAAGTGACCCTAGCTTTGCTGCAGTGTAGGACGCTGCAATAACCGCCTTCATTAAATTCCACACGAAGGCAGCGGGAACTCCGCTCTCGCATTTGACACCTAAAATCTGGCGCACCAAGGTCTGCTCTCCAGTCAGTGGAAGGCATTCTTCCCCAGACGTGTGTGAGTGCGTGTGTGCGTGTGCGTGTGTGCAGCCATGGAAGAGCATCGGCGAGCAGCGTCTCCATATGACTTTTCCCTGGACAGTGTGATCCATTTTCGAAGTCCAGTGTCGGACTTGCCTTGCAACCTAAGCATTTCTGTCCTATAGAAGCCTACAGGCATTGCTCCGAACATGCAAGCTAACAGTTTTCTTTCGCTCATTCACTCAGCCAAACCATCTCTGTAAGTTTTCCTTATTGGGAGCATTCCAGACTTTTCAGACTACCTGAATTAATTTCTGCGTTACCCTCAAAGCCAAAGAACGTAACTCAGCCCAAGCAGACAACACACAGACCCTTGTATTGTTGGGTGGGTGGAAATAAATCAATCCCCAAACGGTTCCACCGCTCCTGCACGCACTAGCGCCCTTGGTAATTGACCAGCCAACTTTGCAAAGCTGGAGCACAGCAGGCCGCCTCTGCCAGCCCCACGGAGAGGACGTCGCAGCTTCCTCTAGTCCGCACTGTTCCCTGACACCCCCCACAAACCCTTAGGCGGCTCGGTCTTACCAGGCGGCGGAGGAGCGGCGCCCAGGCTCCCCGGGAAGCGGCGCCGGTCCTGTGCAGGGGCAGCAGCGCCACCAACGCAGACCGACCCGCGCGCCCGACCGCACTCCAGCTCGCGGCTGAGCATCCCTCCCAACTCCGCGCACAGCACACACCCGGCGCAGAGGACCGCTCTCTTTCCCTGATTGGCTTCCATCAACACTACAGAATTAAAGCTATGTATATATAAAGAAGAAAGAGAAGGAAAGAAAGAGAGAAAACGCACGCACCAGCTCCAGCATTACCAAAAAGACCGAACCCACCTCTGTTCGCCTTCCGGATCCTGGGGACACCCTGTAACTAGCCCAGGATGCTCCTGCCTCCGCCACGGTTGCCGGCTCTGTGCTTCTTGCTGCTGTGCCTGGAACTGCAGCTCTCGGGATGGGAAGGTTATGGCTCGGGAGAGCTGGCTCTTGTGGGCACACACTGATTTGCAAGTGAATGAAGTGGGAGGGAGCAAAGAGAGGAGGACTTTGTTACAGAGGCCCAGTGCCTGCCCCCGCCCGCCCCCTCCCCTTGACAGAATGACTCCCAGTGTTTGAAGTCCGGAGCAGTTCGCTCTCTGGAACACTCCTGCAGCGCCCCAGGCTTTCCCTTCCTTTTTTTTCTTATATCTTTTTTTTTGGGGGGGGGGACGGCTTAAGACATACTGAGAACTTGTGTGACTCTATCTGATCTTTCTTTGATGCTATCAAAATGCACCGTGTTCAATTACCAGCAACGGTCGGATATTCTTTTCTAATAGACCAGGCAATTAAGATTCCCGGGGCCACGGTACCTCGTGGCGCTGTGGGCCAGTTTGGGGAGATAGCACGCACAACATGCACGCGAATAAAATAACCCTGGTCTCCTGAGGTAACAATACCGACGGCTGTTCTTTACAGCATAAACAGACGCGAGCAGCCAGATTTTTTTTTTTTTTTTTTTTTTTTTTTTTTTTTTTTTTTGTAGCTTCAGGAGCTCTGGTGCTGTTTTGGAGTGGATAATTCCAGAGTGCTGTAGCATGAAGCCATATGCCCCGGAGAGTGGAGAAACGGTTCAATCCCCTCAGTCTCACCAATGTCTTCATGGATGGTCCATCATTCTAAACAGGATACATTGTACTTACAGATTAGGGTGTATGTTGGTATTTAAAATTCGTTTAATGTTTTGAGATCTTTCTGGGAAGTTCCTGAAGTGAGATAATGTCTATGTTAAACTCCTCGGTACACATAGCTATCTTGAATGGCTAGCCTCATACTTGCCAAGAAACGACTTGTACTGTGAAGGGACTAAGCTGCAGAAATCTTAACTACGTCAAAGCATTGTTAAAGGGGAATCATGACTTTTCTGCCTGCATGAAACATGTAGACATGTTGCAGCCAGGCACTGTTGGATTAAGAAAATTAAATTTAATTACCACAATGGTTTCACCCCGGGTCAGTCACATCCCAAGCCAGCTGTTTGTGCATTGCTACAAGCCCTCAGCAAGATTTTCTTTGCCTAGTGCGCTAAAGACATTCCAGCCACTTCTGAGTGATTTAACTAGCTAGAGGTTGGTCTTCTTCCCAAGAGAGCTCTTACTAGAAAATCTTTTGTGTCCCTAATAGAAGTTCAGGCATTTTAATGAAGCCCAAATCAAAGTGTTTCTTCCAGGCAGCCGGTGCTTCAAAGAGTTGTATGTGCAACGGTCTTAGCACAGATGTTCTGCACATGGATGGTGGAAAGACTTGAAAAGACATCCCTGTGATGGAGAGCTGCTTTCGGTTTGCAGACAGGAGGCTGAACATGTTCCCTTCATGTGGCCATTTGAACTGCAGTGGAGCAGGGCAAAGGGAGCTGACAGCTGCTTCACATACACTCACCCTTCAGGTTGCATGCCTCTTAATTTAAATGACTATCTTGGTATGCCTGTATAGTCCTTTACAGCTCCCAAAGTATTCTTAGAGACCATTTGATGTGATTCTTTTGTCAATATGATGTGACTTTTTTTTTCTGCTGAAAAAGACAGAGGAGATAGGTTGATAAATGCACAGTAGAGGTTAAGAACTGTGCCTAAGGTAATAAAACTAGGAAGAATAAGAGATTAAAAACCTGGATGTGTATATGCCAACCAGAGTGTCCACAAAGTATGTGTGCATTTATGATTTAGTAGCATGTGTGACAATATATTAATAAGGGAACATATGCAAGTATGTTAATAAAAACAGATTGTGTAAGAGTGCCTCTAGCAGACAGATGTATAAATTAACTGATTTTATGCTATAGGAAGGCTGTTAGTGAAGAAGATTTTCTATCCATCGAACCAGTTAATATCTCACAAAGGAAATCTCTTAATTATTTTTGATGTATTACCCTTCAAACTCCATTAGCTACACATTAAGGGTGGTTAAAACAACCTCATTTTATTAAGAGTGGACAATCAGCTTGCTCCGGAGCAGTTCCGTGTGGCAGCATTAAGTGACTTTAAAGAGTTTGTAACCCCAGGATATTACACTAAAGGACTTCATGTGATTCTTGGAACTTCCTACTGACATTTACCACAATGAACTATTAATGTTCAATTATGATATTGATAAAAATACCCGGGATTATTTCATCCTTCTTTCAGAGGCAGTGGACTGAGCATTGCTCATTGTTGCTAAGTCCTGCTGTAAGTTGCTCTTTGCCACCCTAGAACACCTTGACAAGTCACCGACTTCGTTCAGAAAGTGTTGAACAAATGTGGCGATTCTTATCATCACATAGGGTTTTGTAATGAGCCCAAGAGGGCAACTCTGTAGGGTCTCTGGAAAGGCCTAGATGCAGGTGTTGAGAAGGCATCAGCATTCTGCTTTGAGTTATTTTCCCTCCTTCCCTTCTGCTGCTGCTTTGTCCTTCTTCGCACTTACCCTCTCTGTCCTTAAGTCCACAAGACAAACAGTACCACCCGTGGCTTATTCCAGAAGCTTGCCTGCTAGAAAGGCGAGACAAGTTTCTCTCTTTGTCCCCCCCCCCATTTGACTCATTGAGAATAGCTTAGATTGGTCAGGCTCCTCCAAGGATGGGTAGCGAACTGGAGCTGGGAAGGGAGTAGAGGGCACATTCATGAAAGCTACCCTGGTTTTTCTAGGACCAACATAAGCAGACACACTTAAGGCGTGTCCTTGGAGGTTGGGAAGACAAGTTATGAAAGTTCTCACTTGCCATGTAACCCTGTTTTCTTTAGTAGGTTGATGACCTTGAAATAGTGCCAGGGCATGTCATTGTTTTATACGTACATGGCAGTCAACGTTACTTAACCTGTCCCACCTTTTTGTTGGAAAGTTTCAGGAGAGAGAGTGAGAGAGAGAGAGAGAGAGAGAGAGAGAGAGAGAGAGAGAGAGAGAGAGAGACTCTCCTTCAGAGACCATGACTAGGGTTAGTTTGTGTGTGTGTGTTTGTGTGTTCTTTTGTGAAGGCAAGCCAGATATCAGTGTCAGGTATCTTCCTTTATTGCTTTCCACTTTAATTATTTATTTTTGAGACAATGCATCCTACTGAATGTGAAGCTCAAAGGCTGATTAGACTGGCTGGCCTGTCTCTGCCCCTTAGCCCTGAGACAACTGGTATACCACAAAAGGCAGCTTTTACATGGATTCTGAGGATCTGAACTTAGGTTCTCATGCTTTACCCACTGACCTGTCTCCTCAGCCCAGGATGTGAATTTTGATGAAGAGTGTTCTGTCTTCAGATGACTAACAGACTATCTTATACTTATAATAGGGATACATATAAATAGTCACGAGGGCTGAAGTGATGGTTCAGTGGTGAAGAGAACTGATTATTCTTGCAGAGGACTAAGCCTTGACTCTCACCACCACATGCTGACTTACAACTGTCTGTAGCTCCAACTGCAGAGAGTCTGACACTTGGATGTAAAAATGCACCCTTCATGTGCTACTACTATTTGGGGAAAGCACACATTTGCATTGCTTATGGCTTCATCATTATAGTGAACACCAGTGAAGAGAGTTCAGTGAGATGCATATGTCCTTCCCCCATATCTGCTTCATATGTTTGAGTGCACATGTACTCCAGTGTGTCAGTGAAAGCTGAAGACATGATTAAAAGGTTGGGAGGGACCTTTGGTGACTTCTAAGTGCTACTGAAGTGAAACAAAGGAGACAGGAACTCTCCGTGGAATTCCTGTTTTTGGAAGCACCCTAGACATCTCAATATGAGCTCAAACAAAGCCATACAAACTACATGCGCCTCGATAGGTTTCCAGCCCTGGGAGAGCTTCTAAAGTGGGTTGAATCCCCAGTTGCATTAATGTATTTCCTTCTTAATCATTACTGCAGGTAGATTATAGCAAGTCAAGAGACTTTCCAATGAGATAAATGAATAGCAGCAAATGCTACTGGCCTACACAAGATACTTTTAATATTCTTGGCATTTCAAGATAGATAGAATGAACTTATTTCTTCTTCTTCCTCATCCTCTTCCTCTTCCTCCTCCTCCTTCTCTTCTTCTTCTTCTTCTTCTTCTTCTTCTTCTTCTTCTTCTTCTTCTTCTTCTTCTTCTATGTTTTATTTACTGCCCTGTTGTAGAATATAAATGTATCTGTTCATATAAGTACAACTCAAGTTTGATAGACTGGTAGCTAAAATTGTACTATAACAGTGAAGGGACAGGCTTTTGTTCAGGACAGACTGACTATTAGGAAGAAATTTAACATGCTAGCATGTTCTTTTATTTTAATATTATTTGTAGTGTTGAGGATCAAACTCAGAGCCTTTACTGGTGCTAGGCAGGATCTCTGCCTCTTTTTTTGTTTATTTGTTTTTCGAGATAAGAATTTCTCTGTGTAGCCCTGGCTGTCCAGGAACTCAATAGATCAGGCTAGCCTTGCACTAAGAGAACCACTTGCCTCTGCCTCCCAAGTGCTGGGATTAAAGGCGTGCACCACTAACACTTAGCTTAATATGTTCTTTTAATAAGTGGTATATACCAAAATAAACACAAAATCCAACATTTTTCACCAAAAAGGAAAAAAATAATTTTCCTCTCACACCAACCACCTCCCAATTTTAGAAACACTTGATTAGGAAGAATGACAGGCTGAAGTGGGGGAAGACAATATAATAGCATATGTTCAAAAATATTTTGGGATTTTATAGATAGTGAGAACATCAAATTTCACAGTGTATCATGGCTGTCAAAAAGAAGACAAAGATGAAGATGAGAGAATGAAAAAAGGCAAATTAGTAAAAGTATAAGAACTCTGTCTAGAGTAGACCCATGCTCACCTTGTCCTTCAGTGCCTATTTGGGTAGCATACTTAGATTCCCTTTTCTTCTTGGTTTCCTATCTTCTCTTTTACATACTGACACTCTTAGCACTCTAGCTCTTAGCTAGACTTCATTATTCACGTATTGTTTCATCTGCTATTTATATTTACATTGAATTTTTGAAGTTACAGCATTTGTTTAATTTGGTTATCATTTTATCTCTGATGTTAGAGAAAACATTTGGTGCTTGTCTGAATGAATAAGCAGAAATTCAGATGAATGAGGGTGAATTCAGTGGATGGAAAGTGGAGATAGATTTAAGACCATGGTTATGAGTTAATGGCAATAAGACAGAAAAAGAGAAGATTTCTGTCCTTGGAGTATTGCCCTATGGAATAATTAGATTGGCTTTTTCTTTTTTATTCCTTTTCTTCCACTACCAGGAATTGAACCTATGGCCTCACACATGTTAGACAAGCCCTTTATCATTGAGCTATATCCCCAGCCTTCAGACTGGTTTTACTGTGTCAGAAGTTTCAACCACTAGACAATGTCATATTTTGTTTATTTCACAACATCCATACTTTCATATTTCAACCTCACTGAAATGTTTGTACATGCCTGTGATAGCTGATATGCTAAGAAAGTATGACAACATGGTATAATTGGCTGGTCCTTTTTTTCCCTTGGTGACACATAAAATAATGACACTGCTTCCTACCATTGGTATCTTAGATCTGCTGAAAGTGCATGCTTGATTTTAGCTCAACTTACAGAAGGACTTTCAGATTTTCTGTAGTTCAAGATGAGAAATGGTGGCAGCTTTAGGCAGAGATGAGTCCTACCCATGAAGATATTTTGTCATGTTCTGGGCAATCCTTGTCATGAATTCTGCACATCTTTATCAAATATGATGTCAATGAATGTACATGCAAACGTTTTTTTTTTCAGATGCGAAAACAAGTATTACCCATGTCAAATCCAGGGCCATACCTTCCTAGATTTAGAGGGACTGGACACGAATGACGCCCACCTCTCAACCATAAACTGCTTGCATTCACTGTTCCTTCTTACCTTGTGTTTCGACTTAAAGCCCAGAAAACGGGCACATCAATATTTTGATAAGAATAATAAACATGCACTGGATTCATAGGGTGTACCAGGAACCTGCTCTTTTTTATTTTGAATTTTATGTGTGTGTTGCATGTGCACATGGCAGTGCAAGTTCTCATGGAGTCCAGAAGAGAGCACCAAAGGCTGAGGAGATGGAGTTACAAGCACTTACACGTCTCCCAGTGTGGGCGCTGGGAACTGAAGTGAGATCCTCTACAGGAGCAGTGAGCTCTCTCAGCCGAAGACTCATCTCTCCAGTCCACCAGGCACTTTTTTTTTATGTAGATGATCTTACTTAGTCATCCTGACAATCTGTGTGCGAGCTATCTATCATTATATCCTCATTTGCAGATCAGGGAAGTGAGGGATGGGAGGCAGTTTGCTTAAGGTCACACAAGGTGAGGGCTTGCAGCTGAGATGCAAGCACACACTTTGAAGTGAGCTCCTGCAGGTGCTTTCAGTCTTACAGAACTAACCTCAGAGCTTATGTGCCATGATGTGAAAATTAGACCCTGCCATGGTCTGAAATGCCTGATGCTAAGATAAACATGTTTTAGAATGTTACACGGCCATCTTCTGTGTTATTTGCCACAAAAATCTGGATAATCGTTTCAATTTTCTAATGGATCTATTTCCAAACCATATTTTTGCTGTCCAGAAAAATTTATATCCAAACTTATTTTTGCTAAAGTTAAGGGCCAGTGAATAAGCATGATAGCCTTTTCTTTCAAATCAGGAAAATATAGCTTTATTTTGTGTTTGATGTCTACTACCGGCTTCCAACGTTTCCTACCTAAGGGTTCCCTAAAACTGAGAACAGTCAGTGTGCAGTTCATTTTAAACAGCATTAGAATCCATTTCTGACCTCCATTTTCCATTGACTGTATACGCTTGACCATCTACAAAGGTGTGCTGACCCTCACTTGCTTTCCAACAGAGCTGCTTCCGAGCACTTCTTGGCTTTCAGGGGGACGTCTTGATTCCTCAGGAATGAATCCTTCCTAGAGGGTCAGGAAGAGCTCTAAGTCACAGCTGAGGTCTTTTCTATACCCCCTGAAAATCCACTTAAAATTCTAGTGCATGGGTCTGTTCCTCGGGAGACACAACGCCTAATCTTCCCACCCCAGATAGGGAGCCCGCAACAGATCAAAGTAAGGATGCCACCCAAAATCCATCTTGGCGATCCAATGAGTTTTATTGGGGTTACTTAGAGGAGTCTGAGAGACAGGAGAGATGGATGAAAGACAGCTACATCACTAAAAGCCTGCCCCAGCATGAGTGACACCTCACCAAAGCTGGAGGCCGGGGGCATACTGCAGGACTTGCTGCCAGTGAAATAGGCCTGCAGATCTCCTGAGACAAGCTGACTGCTCACAGCTTTCTCTATTCCCATCTGATACTGCTTTCCTAACTTTGGGGAGGGCCCCTCATGAATCTTTTGGGGGTCAGCTTTCCCAGACATGCGAAGTTTGTTTACTCTCTGATTCTTTGAAGGGAATGTTTTAACTCAGAGGAAACTGTTTCATATAAAAAAATTCCTCTAGGATTAAGAAGAAAATAGAAATCTTTTTGAGTGTCAGTGGATAAGGAACATGGTAAAGGTCTTACATGCAATTCTTAGGACTTATCCAGACACCCTATGTTAAACATAGAACCAAACCTTTTGATGTACTGATGACTTGCTAAAAAACTGTGTTATACTGGCCAGGTCTTCATGTTTTGGTCCATTTTCCTTACCTGCAAAACAAGGAATGCAGTGGCCTAAGTTTTCACTCTCGTGGTTTATGGAAGCTTATCTGTGCTTTTTATTTTTCATGTGGCCACTAGGGGGACAAGGGCAAGTTCTTTCTCCTCACACTGCTGCTGCCCATTACTGATTCTCGAAGAACAACTGCAAGGAAAGCCAATTTTTGTTAATGAGACAGTGAATGTCTTAAAATGGCTTTTTATTAACTGCTATTAAACTGTGATATGACCTGGCACCTCTGTGAAATTTGAGGATTTGAGGAAAGTGATTATTCCTATCTCTTTGACCAGTGGAGTCTTTGGAAAGCACAGTCATGTATCTCCAAGAGAATTACCAAGGGGGAAGAGTTCAGAAAACCACTAAGAATCCTGGCCGGCAGGACTCGTTAAGGGATGTCACAAACCACAGGGCTTTAAGAATAGAGAGAAATGAGGGATTATGCTCCTTTCAGAAGACATGGGTTGCCAACTAAAAAGCCCCATTGTCACATGTGGGATATATCCCTTTAAATTGTTGGCTGTCCTAGAGACACCACCCACAAACAGGCTTAGCTGTTGCTGCCGCTCTTGGTTGCTCACCAGAACTTTATGGTAAAATCCTTTTGCAGCAGATACCACATACTTTGTTCAAAGGACATGGGGAAATCCAGTTCATACAGACTGGGAAGCTTCCTCCATACTGGCTAGTACCCTGAAGGGGATAAGGAGGCTGCTGGGGGTAAGAAGTCATCAATAACCTTATTTAACTGTGACCCCCGCCCCCAAGCACTATAAAAGCTAGCAAAATATGCCTATCTGTCCAAGAGTGGGACAAGTGTCATGGGAGTAACCAGCTGCTTGCTGACTGGATTTAGAGCCCATTCCTTAGGAGGAAACACTTGCCCAGACTGTAAATTTGCCCAAGAACTTATGGCTGGGGGCACACATAGGTCCCAGGGTTGAATCTACTACTATTATTTTGCTAAATAGACACAGTATCAATCTGCCCTCTAAATCCCTATCTCTATGCTTGTAGATTGGTACAACTCTCAGACCCTCTAGAAGCATTTTCTTCGCACAGTGAATGGTGATTAACACAGAAACTCAAACAGGTCAAAGGGCAGAGAGTAAGTGCCTATGGGGTTCTCAGGCACAGATGGACCAGTGAGGAAAAGGAGGCAGAAAGATTTTCAGAGCCAGGAGTTAGGAAAGATTGGTGTGAAACAATACCTTCTTGACGTGACAAGGCCATTGCACTCATGAGCTCACACCAACTGTGGACTCATGCACAAGACACTCACAGATGATGTCAGTTAATACTCTAGCACCAGAGCAGAAAGAGACTCATGAGCCCACCATGCTATTGGCAGTAGGTGGCTTCTAGGCAGGATAGTCATTTTTGCTTCAAGAGTGCACCTTCTGGTAGGTCAACTATGCTCCAGTGTGGTCCCATACCTACGAGTACATGGGTAACACAAATCGGTCTCAATGGACTTTAAGAAGGGAAAGAGAAGACATAGGTTGGAACATGACCAGCTGCGTCCCCAAGCTCCTGCCGCCATACATTCCCCACCAAGGTGAACTCCATTTTCAAAATGATCTGAAATAAACCCCAGCTTCCTTTAAAGGAGAGTGCAGACAATAACATGTAAAGCATCTTCCACAAGCATTTTACCTCCTGAGCCGTCTCTCCAGTCCCTTTAACATCTCTGAGAGTACTTACTTATTTATATTATTTATTTATTGGAGACAGTGTTGTGGATAGCCCTGGTTAGCCAAGAACTTGTTATGCAGCCAAGAGCCAGAATTACAGATATGCAGGATCATGCCTGGCCACGAAATGTTCTCATCATGGGCAAAAGTAAAAAGACACATAGAGCTTGGTTTCTATGCCTTCTGGCACTGTTGGCTGGTTGCTGAGAAGATCTTTGACCCCAGCCACCTGCACATCAGCACTGACATACTTTGCTTCTCCAAGTGTGTTGCCACATGTGTTATACAGCCTATGTGACATAGCACTGTCCATATTATCACCTGATTCATGTTCATTACTGTTTTTGCCTGATTATTGTAGTTTTCTTAGGTCATGGGCAAGCAAACTCAAACAGGTTAAGCGCCCTGAGCAAGAACCCTTAACTTGAAGCTGAACATCACTTCTTGACCTGTGGCATAAGATCAAGTGTAGTCTGGACTTAGACAAAATAGTGCCTGAAGCAGTAATGTCTTACCGTCTACTATTAGTACCAGAGTCTAGAGATGGAGTACAAATTTCCCTGTCTCTGCCTCTTGGTTTTGAAAGGCATGGGCTGACACTCTGGTTACGTGCAACTTTAAAACATCAGAGTTGCAACCTCAAGTGTTTGAATGACAGATGTCACCTGTCCGTCACACACCTGTTGTAGACTAAGAACTGTAATCAGCATGTTGTAAGTTGCCTTGCGTCATCCCCAGAACAACAGTCTTAAGGCCAACATTGATCTCATTTTGCTGCTGAGGAGCTTGTACCTCAGGGAGATTCAATTACTTCTTCAAAGTCACACAGTCAGTAATTGGCCAGAGAAAACTCAAATCTTAAGTACAACTCAAACTTAATGAGGCTCAAGGTGTCACATTGGTTTGAAATGGTCATGATGACACATTCTATTCTTACATATGAGTAAGAACTAAATTGCAGTTGGGCAGGTTCCTACCTATGGCTTTATGTGGAGGTAAGAAATTAAGAATATTTCTAATTTTCTAATAGAAACATTTCCATTACATTTATGTTTTGGTAAATAAATATAGTATCTATCACTATATTTCTATTATAGAAATACATTTTTAAAATATTTCTAAAATGTTAGTAATATTTCTATTTGAAAATAGAAAAGGAGGGTAAGGTTTTTGCTGGCCTGCTGTTCATTTTGCAAAATATGATCTTTCTGTGGTAAAGAATAAGGGTGAAGCTGTCCTGAGTAAAATAGGGCTAAAAAGTCTGGCCCACTGACTATAGAGAAGAGATACAGCTACTCCATAGAGAGCCCTCTCCCCACAGCAATGAAGGAAAACTCTTCTTGTCTCCTGTCTGACCCTGGCGGCTTCAGCTTTTCTCAATATTTGCTCTCCTTCCTTCTCATTTTAGTACTATATATATATTTTACCTTGGAAGAACACGAAGACTCTTGCCCCTTCACAGTGTCTCTGAGATTTCCCTGAACAAAGAGGGAGGCCTCACAAGAGCACATGGTGGTTCCAAATTAAATTGATGGCATTACTTCTTTAGGGTTTCGATGGAAATAGCTGACGGCATCCATAAGATTAGCCCAAGTGATGATGCAATCTTATATCTTCTCCACTGCCTCTTTTCCTGTTGATGGTTTTTATATGTGACAGTTTGTCCATGAGGGTTTTGGAAAAGGGCACATAAGTTTTACTGTGTGTTTAAAGACAGTAGCTTCATTTGTACTTTTTATTTCTGCAATCATTTACAAATGCACGTACCCTTAACCTAAGTTTTATTTTAAAAAGCACGATTATTCTCCTTTGCCTCTGAGCACTAGTAGGTATTTATAAAGTATGTTTTCTCTCCTGTGTATGTATAGACCTCAAATCCACCACAAACTCTTCTCCTGTCCAGGCTTCCCACAAAATTTTCAGTAAAGCAAAATGATTACTGGAAATTCCATGATCTGACCAACAATTCTAAGCGACAACAAGTCTACCTTTGACCAGGACTTCCAGTTTGACCCCTCCATTCCTTACTACTTCTTCAGTTTTTCAACACCCTACTTGGAGCATCTAGGTATCCCCAAAGGAAGATTATGATGTGGTTATTATCTACCAGGTTGAATTGGTTATTGTGCATCTTGATAAGTCATCTCTGAGCATGTACCTTCTTCTGCTAGCATTCATATGGGCCATGATTACAGATATATGGAGTTCTTGAGAACTGGTTGGATGTTAAAAATACAGCCCTCTTTTGCTTTTCAAATGAAAACCATTAGAAAAGCCTATTAAAAGTGGTAAGAGCTTATCAGATTTGAAGTACTTAAATCCAGAAAATGTTGGTGCAAGGTTTTATGGTGGGAACTGCATGAGAAATATTGCTTAGTTCACACCTCCTTTGGATCCCTCTGCATGCTGCCGCATCTGTGGCCATTTTTTTCTTCTTCTTCCCTCTTTTAAAAAGTTGCTGTGACTTCCCTTTCACAGCTTGACTGTGTCCTGACTCTGTAGTGAAAGCTATTGTGGCTGAGGTCGCCACTTGCTCTGCTGGACCTGGCAGGCAACCTAAATGCTTCATGTTTATTCCTTGCTGGCTGGCAATTCCATTTGACTGCCGGTTGGATGCATGACTGCGAACATACACTCGGGTGAGGTAGTATTTTGGATAGATCGTATAACCAGATTCCTGATATGGTCTCCTGTTCCGTGGTTCACCCTGTTGGATTGGAGACTGATTCAAAGATGCTGATGAGCTTCAGAGGCCGGCCCCTTGGGATGTGGCAGCTTGCCACCATGCCATCAGTTTAGACTAATGACTGCACAGGATTCTCACGAAGCAGATGGCTACTAACCACAATATTAATATTATTTTGTTTTATGAATTTTGGGAACATAATTTCCACAGTTGCAAGTCGTGGGGGGGGGCCCTCGCTTGGATTTTATAAAGAATGATCCGCTACAGAAATAACATGCTGTCAGGACCTGTTTTATACACGTTCATTATCAGTGACAAATTGTGATATTAATTCTATAGCAAATTTGTACTTGGGATTTTAGTGTTTCTCTCAGCCATTTCCTTTCTCTGCCTAGCTAGCTGTGGAATAAAATGCTATGAATTTCTCCTTGGAGAGATCGACAGCTGGATTTAAATGTTACCTCAATAATTTGCTTAGAGATACTATTGTTTATAAATTTGAAGAGGGGATGTTCTCTGACGGGATTCGGGATGGAGTGGAAGTTTGAGGTAATTGCTTAGATAGTCCAGGTAGCAGAGACTTCCGCCTGGATTATTCCAATAATGCAGCCCAAACCAGAGACATTTATTTCTGTTTGAATTAGCCAGTTAATTACTTCTGTGCTCTGCTTTGTTTTGCTGATGACATTGAGGTCTGTGGAGGTTGGGAGAAGTGTCTGCAACAGGCGAGTTTATCTGGATGAATCCTGTGATCTGTGCGATTCAGCCAGGAGAAGTGCCAATCATTGCTTTGTTTTGGTCAGTGTCCTGGACTTTCCATGATGCTGTTTTCATGATAATTCACAGAGAAGGGAAATTCAGGAATGTTCAGTATCCGAGCATCAGGGACTTGAGATGATTTTGTTTCAAGCAGAAGGATTTTAAAATTGTATCACATGGTTAAGATGACAGTCTCTGGCACCATCTATTGCTCTTTCTCCTTTTGGTCTTGAAGCCCAATGAGAACAGACATGATTTGTTGCCTGCAGGGTTTTGTTTTTTTGGTTTTTTTTCTGTCTTTGTTTTTGTTTTCTTTTCCGTTTTTAGAGAACAAAAGTTTGAACATGGCTTTGTTTGCTTCCTTGTTTGGCATTAAGACTTTTATTTCTGTGAAATTCTTGGAGTGTATTTTTTTAAGGGAGGGAAGCCATCTGTATGTTAGATTTAGTCAGCCATTAAGAAAGAAGAAAATCCTGGCCGGGTGGTGGTGGCGCACGCCTTTAATCCCAGCACTTGGGAGGCAGAGGCAGGCGGATCTTTGTGAGCTCGAGACCAGCCTGGTCTACAAGAGCTAGTTCCAGGACAGGCTCCAAAGCCACAGAGAAACCCTGTCTCGAAAAAACCAAAAAAAAAAAAAAAAAAAAGAAAGAAAGAAGAAAATCCTAATAGGATAGAAAATGGTGAATGAGTAAGAAATGAAGGAAAAAACCAGCACCACATCTTCAACGAGAAATGCTAGCAAAAGGACATAGCAACGGGCTGAAGTCCCTTGTCACTTAGAAGGCTCGTTTTGAACTCTTGTCATTTTGTTGTGAATTTAAAATAAGAAAAGCACGGATTTGGTATCCACACCAGCGCTCCTTAGAAACCCATCTCTTAATTATGTTCGACACCCACTTTTTGATCACTTAGCAGTTTTGACGCAATGAATTAGAAGGACAAGAGGTGACATGATGGTGGATGGGAATTTAATGACAACCGAAGTGACAGCTGACCTTGAGTGGAAAGAGGACAACAGCCATGACAGCTGAAGTGGCACTGAAGGCATGGAGTGACACTGTTGTGCTGAATCCTGGGCGATGACTCTGAAGTCAAAGAATTGGTAAGTATGGCCACAGCCCTCCAGAAACCTGCCAAGTCGGGTCTGTCATTCAAAAGCTTTGGGATCAAAAGTACTTTGGATTTTTTTATATTCTCATAGAAAACAAGATATTTTGGGAGATAAGACGTATAAATCTGAGCTAGAATGCCTTTGTGTTTCATATATACTTTATACTCATAGTCTAAAGGTAATTTTACATAAGATTTCCAGTGTGCTTGCCTTTTGCCTGTGACCCTCACACACTGCCATGTGAAAAATTTTGGATTTTTCAGGTAAGGGGTGCCAAGCATGTCATGATTTCCTTAGCAGGCTGGTGACAGATTAGATGATAAGTTGGTCATATGGGGCTTTGATGGTTTGCAACTTGTTGTGGAGTAGTTGGTGTTCAGGAGTGACATGATGCCATTGTATTCCGGTTGGGTCATACCCAGTTTAGAACTCCGTGCTCCTTTGAGTAATAATGACCCCAGGACTACTGGAATGGTTCAAATATCTGAAACTATTCTTTTGCAGGTTTATTTCTTTGAATTCTTAAAATTGAAAGAAACATGCTTGTAAAATAAAGATATGCTGGTGTCTTGTGAGATGTGAGCAGACATCTGCTTATCTTAGACGAGAAACCAGCGACAGATGAAAAAATGCATACTACCAGAATCTGACTTGGTGAGCAATGAACTTATGGGTTACTTGTAGGAATACCAGGGAGGTAAATCGTATAGGAGCAGAAATAGCTCAAACACAGCCTGCATCACTAAAGTCAACCCGAGCATGGGTGACAGCTCACAAAAGCTGGAAACCTGGAGCACACTGCACAGCCTGCAGCTCAATGGGCAGGAGAAAGGGATGCAAGCTTTGCTGGCCTCTGCTTCTTCCAGGCAGTTTGGCTTCTCTGAGAGTGACTCTCAGCAATCCTAGCCATTTATATACATTTGGGGGAGGGTGTGGCCTAGTGAATCTGGTCAGTTCCGGGGACTTCCTGGAGCTATTTTGAATTGTTTACTTTCTACCTTAACTAGCTTCCTGGCAGAGTGGTCATTTCACCTCCCCTTAGACCATCTTATTGTTTGACCTCCAAGGAATCATTTTGTCTTAAAATATCCCATTATTTCACAAATACACACCTCTTTTTTTTCTTGTCTTAAAAAGTTTCCCTCCAAGATGGAAGTTTTTTTTTTTAGATCTATTTATTTATTTTATGTATTTATTTATTTTATGTTCTACCTGCTTGTCTGCCTTTATGTCAGAAGAGGGCATCAGATCCCATTACAGATGACTGTGAGCCACCAAGTGGTTGCTGGGAATTGAACTCAGGACCTCTAGAAGAGCAGCCAATGCTCTTAACTGCTGAGCCATCTCTCCAGTCCCAAGAAGGAAGGTTTTACCTCTTTGGAAACTGCTACCCAACACCTGGTAATCTCTAAGTATGAATTCATCAGATTACTAGATACCCTGAGACTTGAATCAAGAACGTATGCTCATTTCATAAGCTGTAATTATCCCCATGCTTTGGAGACCAAGTGGAAAGCTGTAGAGGGTAAAACTAACCTGGTTTGCTTTAATTCTGTAAAACAGTCACCTAATTTTCATTTTCACATCTTTCTGGAATATAAATATTCTAAGCTTGGTACCCTGGAAACTTCCATTCACAGAGCTTATTGTTGCTGATTAATTGGTTGGTCACTCTTTTGGCCAGATGACATCCTTGCTGAGTTAATGACACTACTATTGCAAGATGAATTGCACAGTTAAGCAGCATTTAGTGTTCTGCCCAGAGAACTCAAGGGTGATTGGCAGTGTTGCCTGAGTTCATTGGGGAAAATTATAAATATGTTTAATTTCAGCTGGTTTATGTCATTTTGGGCCACCATACTTCTGAATGGTAATAATAAAAGGAGAAATGGAGACTGTAGTCAGGTTGAAGGAGAAACTGTAGTTGTAGCAGGGGGCACAAATCCGGAGAACAATGTCTAGTTGGCAGTCCCCATTCGGAGAGTGTTCATGGTAATTCTACCTTTGTCCTAAGTGGGAAAACATATTTTAGGTGCCTTATTTTAGAGCAGAGCTTCTCAGCTGGTGGGTTGCGACCCTTTTCAGGGGTTAAACAACCCTTTCACAGGGGTTAAGACCATCTGAAAATACAGGTATTTACATTATGATTTATAACAGTAGCAAAATTACAGCTATGAATTCGCAATGAAATAATTTCAGGGTTGGAGGTCACTGCAACGGGAAGAACTGTATTAACGGGTCACAGCATTAGCAAGCTTGAGACCCACTGCTGTAGAGCATCCACCCACCCGGTGATTCAGAGATAGTTTCAGTACATGTTGGCTACACCGACTTAGTTATCAGTAATGCCTTTAGTGCTAGAAGTGCTCTAGCTTACAAAATAAGTAAATACACAGGCACTCTGCTCAATTTGCCTGACACAGTAGAGAAAGTATCAAGTCCACATTGGACCTGACCGTTCACAGATAACTTCCCTCAAACCCTCTTGTCTCCTTACGTGTTAAACAATGGAGCCTACTGGGCAGCTGTGAATCTAGTTTCCTCCCTATTGAAAAAAAAGTGGGGGAGGCACAAAGCCCCACAGCAACTCCAACCTTCTCCCCTCCCGCCTTTGTATTTCATGGAGTATCTATGCTCACTGTGGAATTGACAATAACAAGACAAAGACTAACGTTTCAGATGAGAAATGTAGAAACAAACTGAGCTCTGTGGCTGACTTTATTTTGAATAGTGCCCCAGTCAGTAACAAGAGAGAGGAAAGTCCAAAGAACTAGCTGGAGAAATGGGAATGTTCCCAACGTGCCAGCCTCTATGTCTAGCTCGAGTACAGTTCTTCCCCTGGCAGTCCGACCCACATCACTAGCTTGGGAGATCATTAGGAAGAACTTATCCGTCCTTTGGTGGCCATCGACACTGACTTCTGTGGACAGTAAAAATTTTATACTCTTTATGAATGAGCCCAGGAAACACTTTCAGTATTTTCAAAAGTTTCTTTTGGGGGTGATAGTCCTTATTCCAGGGATACCCTCACCAACACCAAGCTCATAAATGCTTGTCCCTCAGTACCCACAGACCTGCTTTTGTGCTGTTTCTGCTGTTAAAAACCCCCCTTCTTTTATTTGCACTTTTTCATGTAGCATTGGAATCCTCTTACCAGTAGCCCTTACCACATGTTAGGATATAGCTATGTCATGCTAGATGAAGGCAATTAGGAAGTTTCAGAATATTGTATTTGCCTCACCACACTAAATCTTATAGTTTTGACATCTGTCTAGTGCTTTCTTTGTCTAGACTCTCCGTTATTTTTTCTTTTACCATGAAAATGTCCCCGAGGAAATATTGGAAGATTAAACAGAGGATCCCTTGGGGCAAAGAAACAATCTGCTAGTGGAAGTTGCTGTAAAATGGATCTATGGGATGATGTGATAAAGGCAACCATTGACTAGGAGAGTGCAACTGGGTTCTGTGTTTTGACTATGGTTTGTCTTCTCCCAAGTTCATATAATGTGATGAGGGAAATGGTCAGGGTTATAAAAACACCAGGGTATAATTCCCACGAATGCGAGAGAGAGAGAGAGAGAGAGAGAGAGAGAGAGAGAGAGAGAGAGAGAGAGAGATCCACATCCACCTTGCTTGTTCCTGACCTTGTGATATCCTGCATTACCTTGAGACTGCTAGAAAGAAGGCCATCATTGAATGTGGCATTTGATTTGGAACCTTCAGAACTATGAACCCAAAGCAGGGTTCTTTAAAAATTACCCAGTCTGTAGAGTTATATTATTAGCAACAGAAAGATTAGGACAGAAGGGATATAGTCTTGAGCATCTCTGATACTGTCTAGTGAGCATGAGGAGACAGTGGGCTAGCTGACAGACAAGAGATCCATCAACCAGGATGGAGGTCAGGAGCATAAGCCATGTGATGGACAGCATCCTCTGACGCCTGAAGTATGGGATGCTTAGACACAGGCTTGTATTGTACTCTCCCTGCCAGTCCTCATAGTTTATGTCTTATGCATGCTTTCTATTCCTTAAATTTATTTTAGATGATTACACAAAGCACAGAAAGTGTAGGTGCTGATATGTTACCATGCAATGTGCTGCTACACATGTTGTGCAGGGTCTTCATCGTGTGAAACAAAATTGTGTCATCAGACATAAATGCTTTTATTAAACTTTGTGAAATGTATAATATGTAGGTATTTACTATAGTAATAATCCTGTGTGGTGGAACCGAGCTGAACTAAACAGACTTCTCTCTCCTAACAGTGACTTCACACCTATGAGTAATCTCTCACTGTCCCCTGTCCTTCTCTCCTTGAATATGAGAGAGAGAGAGAGAGAGAGAGAGAGAGAGAGAGAGAGAGAGAGAGAGAGAGAGAGAGAGAGAGATATCTTAATGACTCTTTACCTTAGTGTCTTCATTCTGAACAAGAGAGGATGACAGTGTCCACCCAGTGGTGCTGATGTGAGGAGTTCTCAGATCAGCCAATGTAAAGAGATCCAAAAGTCTGAAGGAATGTTTCTGAGCACTCAGTAAACACAGGAGCTGGGTCAGCAAACCCTAGATGCTGGCTTCTGGTCCATCCTCTCCCTACAGCAGTATGTGGTGGAGAACAACATTTGCTGAGCCAGGAAGGGCTTAGCTGACAGCACCCCCAGCCACACAACCATGTAACACCAGCACTATTTCTTCACAGCTCAACATCGATTCTCAACTAACTGGCTTGAATTCCCAATTCCCCTTTGGGCCAAAGAAGAGAAAAATGCTGAATGAAGAGTCCCACATCAAATTGGACATTTATGAACAAAACCTAGATGCTCCACTGAGGGCTATCACTTGGACTTAAAGCAATAGTGTCCCCTTGATGATAAGAGCTAAAAAAACAAAATGTGCCTCACATTTTCTTTTGTTCTCTTGTTGTGTGGTAGCTGTTCTTATAGATTCTGGTTAGCACTGACATAACATGTTACGTCCTTTACAGCTGAAGATAAATCGTATCCTGTATCTGAAGTGGCTAAAACTCCCATAGGTCATCTTTTAACATTTAAAATGTCTTGAGCCTTCATTATTCAGCTATATCAAGATTTTCCTTGTCTTAGCTAGGGTTTCTATTGCTGTGAAGAGACACCATGACCACAGAAGCTCTTATAAAGGAAAACAATTAATGGGGTGGCTTACAGTTTTAGAGGTTTAATCCATTATCATCATGGTGGGACATGGTGGCAGGTAGGCAGACACAGTGCTGGAGAAGGAGTTGAGAATTCTACTTGAATCAAAGGCAACGGGAAGTGAACTGAATGTCACACTAACATAGCTTGAATGAAGGAAATTTCAAAGCCTACCCCCACAGTGACACACTTCCTCCAACAAAGCCACACTTCCCTACTTCCTATGATCTTATGGTGGTCAATTACATTGAAACTACCACACCCCTGACTAGCATTAGTCAGCCAGCCTTTACAGGGTAAATTTAGGCTTGTGCTAGGGTTAACAGTCCAGTAGAACGTTGTTTTAACTGCCTCAGAATTTATGAACTAGTTGAGAAGTAAGAGAGTAGTGTGTTTTGAGTTCTTCACTGCTGAATGTTTGGGGTTTGTAAAGGAAAACATGGCTCTCAATCCTTTCTTCACACGTGTTCTGAGCATGCCAGCTTTGTCTTCTCACCCAGTCTCCCCTCTTAGTCACCAAACACTATCTACCCTTGATACGTTATAGATAAATACCTGAGAATAAGTTCCACTCTGGTTTATTCCTGCCTGACAAAAGCTTGATTTATCTGTTTTGTGTCTTGCTTTCTTGACCCTACACACTATTTTTATACCCGAAATTAATGTTCAAATGCGATTTTCATTGCCTAGGTGTCGTTGTCATTTCTAAAACCTCTTCTTTAATTTTCATTTGAAAACCCAGGTCACGAAAGCAAGGTATCTGTTGTAATGTGTGTGGAGTTAATTTGGCACATTAGTGCAGTTTTGCTCTTTTGCCTGGCAGTTACAGATCACTCTTCTCGATCGTCTGTCATATTCAAGTCTGTTTCCATTTTATGCATTTATTCTTACATCATGGAAGATAAAAACTGACCTGAGCAGACACCAAGGGGAATGACTGTCGCTCCTTCTTGGGACAGGAGCACAAGCTGGCAATATATCCAGGGGAAACGAAGCAAGAGTAGACACACGGAACGACCTGAGTGTTCTTCCCATTAAGCAGGTAAAATTATTCCCTGGCTCTCGCTGCTTTGTATCTGAGTCTTCACATTTTATTTATAATATAAATTCTGTGCTCTTTCTAGCAGGTGCTGCACTGTGTTCTGAGCAATGGTAACAGAAGACTATGTTTCATTCCCCACATAATGTGGTCCTGATGTGCAGCCGCAAGCTTGCTTTCTGCCAACGCGTTTTTGCCTTTCACAGCTGCACTCTGGAGCAGCATCTTCAAACTTTGGAAGCCTCAGTGGTACCCATGGCGCTGTTTATTTGTGTTGTCTCAGATCCTCTTTCCACACAGGGCAACTTGCAGCAGTTTCTTTGAACTTAATTTTTTTTTATTAAAAAAAATACAACATGACTGACTTGGATTTCATGACTCTAATCTCAAATTTAGGCTTTCTTGTTGCTGACTGATTATTTATTTATTTTTCTCCTGGAAGACAGATTGGGTTATAACAGTTATCTCAGAGGAGTCCATTGAGATGAACTAATGAAAAAATAAACATAATAAATGGGTGATTTGTTATGGAACTGTGAGGATGTAATGGAGGGAATGAGGTCTCTTGTGGTCGCCCCTGACTGCACACTGAATTCATCACAGGGCTTCTGGCTTGGGGAGCTAAGAGTCCCTTCTCTTTTCCTCCACAAACTCTGATAGTTATCCTTCTGCTTGCTCAAGAGGTCTTTTCATGCAAATTTTGACTTCTTTTGAGGGTACATTATCATCTGACACACAGACACATTGCGTGTTCTCCTGTAGCATCCATAGAGGGCTGCCAGAAAACCAAATGGGATTTCACTTGGTGCTTTCGCCAAGTACAGGAATCTCTTTTAATCCACTAACTAAAATTAATTTGAAAAATATTTATGTGTGTGTGTCTGTGTGTCTCTCTGTGAGTATGTGTGTTTGTTTCTGTTTCTGTGTGTGTCTATGTGTCTCTGTGTTTTTGTGTGTCTTTGTATGTGTCTGAAAGTGTGTGCCTGTGTTTTTTGTTGTATCTGTGCATGAGTGTGTGTGTCCGTCTTTGTGTGTGTGTGTCTGAGTATGTGTCTGTGTATTGTTGTGTTTGTCTGTGATTGTGTCTTTGTGTCTGTATGTGTGTGTCTGTGAGTGAGTGTGTGTGCATGTCTTTGTGTCTGTGTGTGTGTGTGCATCTGTGAGTGTATATCTGTATGTGTCATTGTGTCTGTCTGTGAGTGGGGTGTGCATGTGTCTGTGAGTGTGTGTCTGTGTGTATCTTTGTGTCTGTGCTTGGTGTGTTTGTGTGTCTGTGAGTGTATATCTGTGTGTCGTTGTATTTTTCCATGAGTGTATCTGTGAGTGTGTATCTATATGTGTCGTTGTGTCTATCCATGAGTGTGTGTGTCTGTGCATGAGTGTGTGTGTATCTGTGAATGTGTGTCGTTGTGTATGCATGAGTGTGTGTGTGTGTGTGAGAGTGTGTGTTTTTGTGTGTGTCTGAGAGTGTGTGTGTGTGTCTGTGAGTGTGTGTCTTTGTGTCTGTGCATGAGTATGTGTATGTGGGGGGGAGGGGTAGATGCATGCAAGAGACTCTAAGTGCAGTGCCAGGGAAGCCGGAAGAGAGTGGTGCAACCCCTGGAGCTGTAGTTCAAACTGCCAGATGTGGGTACTGGGAGCTGAATTCCATTCTTCTGCAAAAGCAGCAAGTGCTCTTAACTGCTGAGCCATGTTTCAATCTTCCTTAAAATTAGTTTTGATTTTAAGAATAAAATTATTTTGAGGAAGTGCTGATAAAGATACATGATAAACATTTATACCCAACTGTAGAAATTGCTCTCTGAGATAACTGTCCAACAACAAAACAAAACAAAACACCAGATTTTCCCCCTTCTTTTTACCTAGAGGACTATTTAGCTTCATTTATGTTGCTTGGCGATAAAAGCCAGTGCCCGTGAAGATGAAACACTGGCAGATAGATCTCAGGAATGGATTAGAAAATTTATCCCATTGAGAACTCATCTCTTATTTAGAAGCATGGCCAGTATCCAGACTATACACTCTGCCAACCCTACATAGTGTCTGAGCCTTCAGGTCGGGGTGTCTATTATTTTATACAACCACCATATTTTTATTGCCTGCTTTAGATGGACACTACTCTGCTGAACATATATGTAGGTCTGAAGAAGACAGAAAGAGGCTAATTGTAGAAGTCTTGGTCAGTTGAACCTTCAGATTCGCCATACTGCTCTGTCAGAAGACACTGAGGACATACTGTCCAAGATCTAAACCCTTTCCCCCTCTACAATCTTCTATCCAGGTGAAGTCAAATCTAGTATAAGGGCTAAGAAAAATTGAGATAGAGGAGAAATAAGAATTATCTGTGATTTGAGCTTTATAGTTGCATACAGTAACTAATGATACACTCAGTAAGACAAATTAGAATGAAAAGGTAGGAGACATAAAAAATATCCATACCTCCTTTCTCTGTAATGTGTTTTCCATATCCAAGACAGAAATCTGTGTTTGGAATGGAGCGTATAAATCATCTCTGAGGCCACTGCATCTAGTGCCATGTCTGCATGGGTGACCGGTTGGCCTGGCAGTGACAGATGGACTCACACGATCAGGTCTGGTGGTTCAAATGGAGTTCACTTTGGCAGTGACTAAGAGTCTTTATGATCCAGCGATTGCTCAGTGGCCTGGATGAAATGGATTGGTCTCTTTCTCGTGAGTAGTTGTCTACATCACAGGACTAGAATGCAATTGTCTCCCTGGCTGCTGGTCTCCGCAACAGGGCCAAAGAGGGCAAACCAAAGGGGACAAGATGCTCTGTCTTTTCTGTGCTGTTGCTCACTGTCCTGTGGCCTATTGAGCCCACTGCACCAGGTCAGCCCATCAGCTAGGCAGAGAGAAGGGAGCCATTCCTCAGGGTGACCCATGGTAAACTGAGCCTATCTCAGCTGTCAAGTCTTCAGCTCTCTTGATGGCCTCTGTGACCAGATATTGACACATGCAGGATTCAGTACAACATTTTCACCCCTGCAGAATAAAAGTAAAAGTAGTGTTAGGAAAATAAAAAGTCTGGAAGAGGGTGGAGTTATTCTTCTCATTAAAGCAAAGTCTAGAGTTGAAAGACTCGTGGGGTTAGTGCCAATGTTTGTTATAATTCCATTTGTCTGTGTGCAAGAGTTAACTTCAAAGTGACTTTAATCAGTGTTGGTGACCTTAGGATTTATAAGAATGCCCTTTTAAAAACACATTGGCCTTGGCCTGGTAAGGTGGTTCAGTTGGTAAAGTACTTGCAAGCATGAATATCCAAATTCCACCTGATGAAGCCTTCTAAAATGTTGGGCATGGCGCTTTGTGCATGTAATCCCAGCAATGGTGAGGTAGGAGGCAGAGACAGGCAGATTCCTGGAATCCACTGGTCAGCTCGTCTAGCCCATCTGGCAAAATTCCAGGCAGATGACAGACCTTGTCTCAATCGTAAAGTGGGAGGGCACTCGAGATTGCTCTCTGGCCTATGCACACATGAATATGGGGATACACACACCCACAAACACACACACACACACCCGTCCCCCGCAAACGATTTTGTCTTTTGTAGAGACTATGTAGACGCTGTTTTGACAGAATTCTTACCCAGGTGGGAAGAATGAGAAATGAAGATGCTCATCTTTACTAACTGAATAGAAAAAATGATTCAATACTAACCAATATCTAGAATGTTTATATTGAAACATATGAAAAAATAATTTTTAATTATTTTATTACTACTAATAATATAATCATTAATTTCAATATAATTTAACAATATAATTAAATAATTATTATTTAATAAAATAATTTTATTATTAATTATTAATAAAATAGGTATGCACAAAAAGGTAGGGACAAAAGATTTACTGCATTAAGAATTTACTGCATGTCCTGAGCCGGACAGTGGTGGCGCACATCTTTAATCCCAGCACTTGCAAGGCAGAGGCAGGCAGATCTCAGTGACTTCAAGGCCAGCCTTGCTTGCAAAGGTGAGTTTCAGGAAACCAAAAAAAGAAAAAGAAAAAGGAAAAAAAAGAAAGAAAGAAAAGAAAAGAAAAAAGGACAAAAGAAAAGAGTAATGGCCTTGAGGAGGAGTGTGAATCCTTTGGGAGAAGGAGAGGAAGGTCTGTAGGAGCCAGAGAGGTCAAGGACACCAACAAGAAAATTCACAGAACCAACTATCCTGGGTTCATAGGGGCTCATAGAGACTGAACTGACAGCCAGGGAGCCTCTGCATTAAAGTTGTGTAGCTTGGTCTTCTTGTGGGGTCCTAGCCGTGGGAGCAGGGACTGTCTCTGACTCTGTTACCTGCTTTTGGGACCCTTTCCTCCTACTGGGTTGCCTTGTCCAGCCTTAATAGGAGAGGAGGTGCCTAATCTCACTGCAAGTTGATATGCCTTGGGTGACCTGGGAGGAGAGGAAAGAGGGAAAACTGTGGTTGGGAGGTAAAAAGAACAACAAAAATATGTAAATGCCAAAAAAAAAAAGAATAATGGTTTAGAAGAAACCTGAGGGGTCAGTGCTGCTGAACTAGATGAAACACATCTCAACATAAGGGACTTAACATTTTTGAGGGGCTTATTTCAAATCCTTGAGCTATTTGAACCATTCTGGTGTAGGAGGGTTCTTCTGTATTTCTTTGCTTTCATTGGTTAATAAAGAAGCTGCCTTGGCCTTTTGATAGGGCAGGACTTAGATAGGCGGGGAAAAGAGAACAGAAGGCTGGGGAAGAAAGGAAGTGAGAGACGCCATGATTTTCCTGCCCAAGATGAATGTACCTTAGAATCGTCCGGTAAGTCACCACTTTGTGGTAACATACAGACTTTTATAATGGGTTAGTTTAAGATGTAAGAGTTAGCCAAGAAAAGGCTAAAGATTGGGCAAGGCAGTATTTAAATGAATATAATTGTCAGGTGGTTATTTCTGGCATAAGCTAGCTGGTGGCTGGGAGCCAGGTGCCTGGAAAACGGCCCCATGTCTCGGCACAGCTGCTTCCCCCCACCATTACAACACCATTCGGGTATTTAAAGGAGAACATGAAATTAGACTCTTTCTTCACACTGTATCCCCAAAGCATTTAGATAAAAATGCATGGGCTAAGGCAATGCCTCCACAGGTAAGAGCACTTACTGTTAGAGCAAAGGACCTGTATTCAAGTCCCCAGCACTCCTGTGAAAGCTGGGCATGGCTGCCCACGTCTGAGGCCCAGGTGGTGGGTAGAAGGGCAGGTGATCCTGGCTGGGAGCTTGCCGGCCAGCTACCCTAGCAGAAACAGGGGCCTACAGGTTCACCAAAAGACTATGTCTGAACAATACGGCAAAGAGGAATATAGGAAGACACCTGAGGTATTCCCTTGTCCTCTACATGGACCCATGTAGACATGCACCTACCCCACATACAGGTACACATATACCAAACACACACATTCTTCATCCACACATCATTCCCTAAACATACATACACATTTTAAATATAAACTCTACAAAATAATCGGTGAAAACAAACATGAACTCGCTGTTGTTTTCCTGAGAAAGATCAGTCTGAACCTATACAGAAAGACCCACAGACCCACAGACCACTGAGTACAGTAAGGCTCTAATTTGTAAGACTGCAGATACAGTGCTAAATACAAACAGCTAATGTGAAAATGCTTGTATCATATACAAGTATTTCAAATATTTTAAGCTTCTCTAGTACACCGAATTCTTTAATCACTCTGAAAAGTGAACAAATTATAGAAACACACTTTAGCCAGCAAACTACAAATGACTGATAAACAGAAAGCATTGCTCAGTCTAAGTATTAATTAAAGGAATGGAGATTTAAAAAAAAAAAAAAAGCCCAGCATACTCATTTTTGACTATCAGACTCGGGCAAGAGTGAGAAAACTGAGAGCACTTTGTGCCTGTGCTGTGGTCTGTGGCAGGAAAATGACCTTCCCATTCCTTTCCCTTGCCTAGATTGCTTTTGGGCATGGCGTGTATCATTGCAGCAGAGAAGCGAACTGGAGTCCTTTGTAATTACATGCATAGGTATCCGTACACTGTTTAGAGTGGGGAAAGTATCTGCTTGTTTACAATCAGAAAACTCTTGACACAAATCTTTTAACAATTGGTCAAAAATAGTTGGAAGTTGAAACTAGTTAAAAGGGCAAATTTTTTCCCTTTGAAAATGACAATGTTGCTGGGCGATGGTGGCGCACGCCTTTAATCCCAGCACTCAGGAGGCAGAGGCAGGCGGATCTCTCTGAGTTAGAGGCCAGCCTGGTCTACAAGAGCTAGTTCTAGGACAGGCTCCAAAGCTACAGAGAAACCCTGTCTCGAAAACAAACAAACAAACAAACAAACAAAAACAACAAAAATGAGAAAGACATTGTTTAAGGGATGGATCTATGGATAGTTTTTTCTCGCTGTTGACCAGTGGTCTAATGAGGGGGGAATGACCACTGGGACACAGCCTGCTTGCTGGAGAGCAGTTCAGACCAGGTGCCTTGAGCCCTTCAGCACCATGACATTGTGCAGGGAGCCCCAGTAGGGGGAGCTTAGGAGAGTGTGATCATTCAATGTCTTCTGGGACAATGTTTGCATTCCTGTCAACAATGCCTAATTTCAGAACTGTTTGCTTTTGACTCCTTCTCTTGTTAATACATAGAAGTGACCATAAAATAACTCTGTAAATACCGACTCTGTGACATGAGTGTGGACTGAGAGAACCTGGAAAGCTGCAGGATTTCAGCACTCCGTGTGCACACAGTTCTCCAAGGTTTTAGATACAAAGAATATCCTTTCATTTTTCTTAAGTTTTTATAGATTCAAATAATGTAAATAACCTTTTGTAGTTTATGTTGTAAACTGGCATTGAAGGCAAGGAGAGCATTTCTGCCTTCCTCTTCCCCCTCCAAAAGAACTAGCAAAATGAAACAGTGGAGAACAATTTGTAACTACTAAAATGCAAAGCTTCTCCTTCCTATTTAACATTTTTTCTGATGCGGCATGAACGTTTGTCTTCAGATTTCCATAGTAAGGGATTTGTTTTCAAAGTACAAAATCACTTTGAAACCTGTTTCCTCAAAGTTTTCCAGTTCATCCTTCTGTTTTCCCATAACATTGTCTCAGTCATATGTTTTTGGAATGGGCTTGATCCTTTGTGCAGAACTCACCTATGATGATTCTGTTCCAACAGTAGCAGTACCATAATTGGCAGCTTACTCTATAGTTATGACATCAGCATATCTATCACGTGGGAGATGTTTCCATGGCAGAGTGCATGAATTCCTCTTTTGTTTAAATCACAGCTTTCTGTTGTCCTTTCTTTCGAGACGCACTTTTGTTCATATACGAGAAAATCCTAAGTAAAATCTTAATTTAAGGGATTAGCGATGGCGAGTGAACATGATGTTTACCCAAGACTAAGCTTGTAATAAAACTTGAGAGAGAAGAAATTATGAAAATCCATTTCTCCAAGCTTTGCTTCTGATTCGCCGATCTGTTACTCAAAGCTACTGAATGATTTAATTCATCAGCACCTCCTGAGTTTTGTAAAACAAAATGCAACATTGTATTGCCCTTCTCTATACTCTGATAACTTTTCTGTATACCCTAAAGGGGTGGAGATTGAGGAGAGGCAACTTCCAGCTGTGCCAAGACAAGTCATTAAAAAAAATCTGCCTGGTTGTTTAAGGAGAAATCACAAGGGAAATGATCCTCATGGCAGTATTAGATTGCGGATTTCCTTTAAGAAGATACAAACAGGCGTACAAAGATACAAACAGGCGTACAAAGCTACCGAGCGGGCTGAGCTTGAGATATGGCTCAGTGGTTAGGAGCAGTTATTGACTTCCTGGAGGACCAGCACCCACATCAGGTGAGTCACAACTGCCTGTTGGTCCATGGGTACCTACATGCACACATTTCCAAAACTGTCTTCAAAAAACAAGGGCCGAGCAATGACTCACCACACAAAGACACTTGCTTTCACGTCTAATGGCCTGAGTTTGGTCTCTGGAACTCCCATAGTGACAGGAGAGAACCTTCTCCTGTAAGATGTCTTCTGACTGCTACTACTATGTGGTGTGTGTGTGTGTGTGTGTGTGTGTGTGTGCAAAAGAAAAGAACAAAAGAAAAGTTCTAAAGTTAAAAGATACCAAGGCATATTTGAAAAGACATTCCCACAATGGATATTTGTATAAAAATTTTAGACATGGGAGTGAAAATTAGCTACTTTAGAGACACACTCAGGAATAAATTTGTAAGTTTTAGAACCAATTATTCAAACTCTTTGCAGGAAAGTCCTTGATCAGTTGAGGAAGTAGGACAGGGACAAGCTTCTGGTCTTGGTTTGAAATCAAGAGCAAGCAAAGGCACAATTTTTGGAATAATAATCAAGGGATACCACCCGATGGACTTGGGACAAAGACGATTTCTATGTGACTTAACAGAATCACCCAGACAAGCAGGGTGATGGTGGCACGCATCTTTAATTCCAACTCTTAGGAAGCAGAGTCAGGTGGGTCTCTGTGAGTATGAGTCCAGTCTGGTCTACAGAGGGAGTTCCAAGACAGCCAGGACTGTTATACCTGTCTTATACAAATCAATAAAACAATAAAAAAAGGTCATCCAGACCTTAAGCCAGAAGCAATGTGATATAAAGCTTCTAGAGGCATTTGGGTCCCAGCTCAGGAAATACATGCACAGTAGGGCATGGTGGCAAGTGGAGGCTGAGCCTAGCAACTTGTTATTGAAGGAAAATGAAGAAGGTTCGCTAGTTCACAGGGTTAGCCTGTGACCTGGGCTTGTAGAATGTGGAAGCATAAAGGCTTCGGGTGTTTGATGAGGCACATAGTTGGAAGCAGAGAAGCTTCTCTGTGCCTGGTGTTGTCAAGACAGAAAGTATGCACATGCCAGCAACGTTCCTGAGTATATTTCTGTTTCTGTGTTTATTGGGCAGGACATGATCTGTCAGCTTCACTTAGTGCTTTTGTGTGGAATGCAGCTGATATTGGGTTAGAAATCAATACAAGACTTACAAGATAAAATTATGTTATCTTATTGACAGCTATCAATAACAGATGACAACTTGGTTTGAACTACTTTGAGCTACAAAAATTGAGGCTACCATCGGTTTAAGTGAAAATTTAATTTACCAGAGTTGTTAGCTTGAAATCCATTTTAAATAACAATGTAAGTTGTGAAAAAATTGGTAATTTGTGCAAAATCAAGTAGATATTAACTTCCCACAAAAAACCTTAAAAAATAAAAAAACAGAATGTTAGAGAAAAATATCTTTCTCTTTTTACAAACAGAAAACTTTGCATTTATAGTAGAATTACATATATATGACATGAAAAAGTATATAAACACAGAATATCATTACAGCTTATGGGACATCACTATAAATTTCATGAGAACAAAAAGAAATTAATTGCCTGGGGCAATCTCATAATATTTAAATATAAATAAGTTTTAGTCAACTTTTTCAAAATGAACTTACTTTATTTTTTAAAATTTCACATGAATACTATTTTTATTCACATTTTTCCCCTAGCTTCAACGTCATCCATAACACTTCACTTCTTAAGTTTATGGCCTCTTATTCTTTAATTATTCTTGTTCCAGAGACACACACAAATTTTTTAATTTTTAAATACAGCCTTCTGAGTTCATTTAGCATGTGTTTGGGGCTGACCATTTGGGACTGGGTAACCTATCAGGGAGCTCATCTCTGAGGAAGACTGAGTCTCCTCTCAGAAGTTATTAATTGGCCTGTAGATCTTCATCTAGGGTTGGAGTCTCTGTGAGATGTTCCCGAGCCATGTTGACACACATGCCAACTGGTGTTGCCATTGGTTAGGTGATGATATTGAGAGATTTCATGGGTGTAGCTTCGCTGTCGTATTTAGAAGACTGTCCTCAGGCTCCACCAATGTTTATTTGTCTTCCCCCTCCATGTGTCCTGAGCCTTAGGAGTAGGGTGTGGATTGTAGATGTATCGACTAGGCCTGGGCACCCCGTGGTCAGATGCTGTCTGTATTTAGACTTGGCTTTTTGCAGTGGCCTACAAGTTGGGTGACGGCATAGGAATGGGTGAGGATTGGAAACTCACCAGGCAAAGATGGTTCATGAGCTAGAGGTCTAGAGCTAGTCATGCATGTGTGGATGGGGGTCAGAAACTCACCCCAGACAATTTCTTGTGTGTGTGTCTGTGAAAGCAAAGCCACCCATAGACAGTCCTATTTCCCCTTTTGCTTTGTGCTGGTTCAAATTTTTAGGAAAGTTTTTTTCACCACAAACTTAGGTTCCATTGAAAGGGAAATGTAGAGATTGGTTTTTTTTAAATCTCTCTTGTGACGCTTTAATCATAACGTCTACAATTTGTAAGATGCTGTGATGTTCTTCAGTCAGTGACTGGATGAATTTGGTGCCCTCACACAGTGAATGTTACTTAGGGATGGAGGTGCGTTACCAAGTCGGGAGAAAATCTACAGCAATCTGGAGTGCATGCTTCTGCGTGAAAGCAGTCAGTCTGAAAAGGCTGCAAGCTTGTATTCTCTAGGGAAGCAGACCGGTAGGAAGCCAATTTAATAAATTATATAACATAATGCATGCTATATTAATAGGTAATGATGATCTATGTAATTTATTCAACTTTGATGAAAATAAGAGCAGTTTTCTCACATCGGAGAACCTGGCTGTTCAGTTCCTCAGACTGGTGGTGCCTTTGCAGTCAGAGTGTTGCCACAGTGACTATCTCAGCCTGGAGAGGCTGACAACAGGCCGTTGTTTTGTCAGTGAAGTGGGTTCTCTAGGATGGAAGCCTGGAAACACTGGTTCAAACATCAGCGAAGGAAAGGGCCTCGACATCAACAGGGGAAATCCACTGGGACCTAGTGACTAGGCGACAAGAGGGAGGGGAAGGCCATGTGCCACGCCCCCTTTCACCTGATGTGCTACCGGGGGGTCCTCTGACACTCAGAGTGGGTCTTCCCACATCAGTGAAGGCCATGGAGATAATTCTTCAGCTGAGGCTCTTTACTCAGGTGGTTCTAATTTATGGCAAGTTGACATTACAACTATCTGTCACAGTGCTGGGTGACCTCGCCTGCGCATCACCCGAAGAAAGGCTCAAGTGTAGACAGAAAAGGATGCACAGCTTCCAGAGGCGGGGAGGCAACAGAATAAGATGGTGGATGGAATATAAGGGATTTAGAACAGTGGGCTGATCTGTATCACGGCGACAGTAGTTACATGACTGGATTGGCATTTGGCACAGTCCATAGAACATATGACACAGTGAGTCCTAATGTATGCCTTGGATTTCAATGGTCATAATTATATGGTAAAATTGGCTCAGCAGTTATAAAAATATGTACTACACTAATGCAAAGGATTAGCAATAAGGAAAACATTTGCATTCATGTGGAGAAACTCATACGGGAACTACGTTTTACTGTTCAATATTTTTATAAATCTGAAAATTTTTTAGGCAATAAATGATTTCTCCCCATTACTAGGTTCACAATTGAAAATCCTATAATAACAGGCATGTTAATAAAAGGAGAGCATGCACTTTTATTTAATGTTAAGTTTTATAGAGCACAGAAGTCTCTGGAAATGAAGACCCAAAGGGACAGGAAAAAGTGTATTTTTCTGAATAGTCATGCAGAAGCATGACAAAGGATGGTCCCGATGCTGTGAGGCTGGGGGAAGGAAATTAGTCTTGTTTGTACAAACTGTTCTCTGGAGTGTCTAGACTAGTGCTTTCCACGATGTATATGATGGCTGTCTCTCAAATAAGGGTCCTAGTCCAACTTTAGAGACAAGCCAGAGAGCCTGTTCCTGACCTGCTTCAGGAAAGAGTGGAAAGTCAGGGACTTTCTGTTTCTGTTGTGTTCTCAAATGCCAAGGTGCCATATAAGGTAGCATGTCCTGACCCCTATGACTGTTGCAACCAC
>JAQHUG010000410.1:325189-377161 GCA_028555095.1 Dicrostonyx torquatus
TCTGCCTCCCGAGTGCTGGGATTAAAGGTGTGCACCACCACCGCCCAGCAAAAGTTAAGGTTTTAAATAGAAACTTTCATCCAGTGTGGGTGATGATCCTATGCTACTCTCCTGGAAAAGGGAAGCCACGCCACGTTCTGTATTCCTTCAATTCTCATCCGAATAGCTGTGTGCCACGTGACCGGGCCCCCTAAAAATATATATCACCGTGTGAGCGCATGGTCACATTCATTTGTTGAATATCTTCAACAAGCCTTGTGCAGCAGTGAGATTGTCTAACGATGCATTTCTCATTGTGCAGCAGTGAGATTGCATTTCTCAGAATGCATCCCTGTCACTTTGCAGTGTGTGACCATGTGCACTTGCAAATGTTCCGAGACTTAAACAGGCTGTGTCCTCATGAGCTCACCACAGTGGAGGACTCTACAGGTATAAATGCATTAAATCCATGTAGCCTATGAGACACCATAGGTTAATAGCAGTGCACTGCAGAGCGCTTGTTATTTGCCCCTGTAATCCAGGCTGACTGGCACCCGTGGCTTGCTGTTGCTACCAAGTGAAGGCATTGGGTCCCATATTGCCAATCCAAGAAGAGAACAGAAGTCAAAACGTGGGAGTATGGAGTCCCATCAGTATGTTTAATTTCTGCATACCACAGTGAGGGTGAAAACTTGTAACTTAAATTGTTTTAAGGTGGAGACTACCTATATGCATTTAATAATAAAGTTCTATGGTTGTATTGGTATATATATGTGTACATAATATAGCACTATGGCTATGTTAGTATATATCATATAATTTCATATCTTTTGTATACATTTTAAATTTATGCACTAGTGTAATTATTTCAAAATAATTTTCTAAGTGAAAACTTTGCTCCTCAGGCCCACGGGGTCTCCCCAGTACCTCCCACTACAACAGCATTACAAGCACCGAGCACAACAGTGTTTTCTTAATTCCACTCAGATGGTGAAAAACTATTTTTCTAAATATAAATAGAGCAGAAATAAGTATAACTCCTCCAAATCAACATTCTTTGTCACATTCAGAACGACATAATCACAGTCACAGAAAGATAAGACAAAACCATGCACACAGCACACAAATATACATGTGCAAGCTTGCACAAGTACATGTGTATCTACATACATAACATGTGCACATGTGTAAGCATGTGTGAGTAATGTATGTCTGTGTGTCTCTTTCTTTCTGTCTGTCTTTCTCATTTTTCTCTTAAAGGTCCCTGAACTAAGAATCATCAAAAAAATTCACCATTTCCTCCATGTTTTGACAAAGAAATCAACCATACTTCCCCCCTCAATCCCCAAGCAAATGAGTATTATAAAATAAAAGACTATGTGGAGCTTGTTTTTATATATTTACAAATCAAATTATTTGTGACTGTGAAGGAGACAAATGTCATTTGTAGGCAGTGGCTTTATTCAAAGCTTCCCTTTTGTTCTCTGAGGGCGAAAATATACAATCTACACATTATATAACAAGTTATGTGCCACTGGGGAGGGGAGGGGAGAGGAGGAGTGGGCGAGTGGTCTGTGCTTTCTGTGTGGTAGGAAAGATAGTGTAGATGAATGAAGTTTTCGTAGATGATCTTCACTGCAAAGGAAAGAGAGAAAGAAGAGGACAAAGTTAGAATGTGGAGGATTTCTCCTTTGGATGTCTTATGTGTCATGTGTAGTTAGTAGCAATAATTTTCAAAAGAACATTGCTAAATAGGTGTTCTGATATCTATTCACAAGAAGCAGATTATTATGACCAATGTAACAGTGCTCATAGAATAGGATTTTGAAATTTTGAAATTTTAAAATCATCAGAAATAATTTTTCACTTCTAACTTAAATGTTAAAGAGTCGCCCCTGGTCCAGTGCAGGCTCAAGCCCTTCCTGTTTCCTCTCTCACTGTGTTCCTCTACTGCGGACGACTGTACTGATCTACAATGATCAAAATTGGTGGTTACTTTTCTCAGCATCACCTACCATTAAAGCATAAGCTGCAGCAGGTCATAAGTTAAGACTTACCCCTCTTCTGGGTCTGTAGCCCCCTGAGAAATGCCTGACAGAGGTCAGGGGACTGGCAAAGGCATCATGAGTCAGTGAGCATGGGAAAGGTTTGGTAGCACTGGAGGTAAGAGCCTTGGATCTCTGAGCAAAAGGGTCAGCTATACCTTGCCACTTCTATTTAATAGTTACAAGATTTTGGGCAACTTAAGTTAAATTATGTTCCTCCGGTTTGTTAATTGTTGAGTGGGCTTGAGAGTAGTAGTTCTATCTCCTAGGTTTGTTTTGGAGAGATAGACAAATTTACGGATATGGAGCAGTGAGGTCAGGGTATTTTCCTGATAGACCTTTCTGAGTACTGAGTTGTCCTGCTTGATACTTTTCCCAACACTGCTTCCAGAATGAACATTGCTTCTTATCAAGGACTGGAAAGGGTTTGATATTGTCCCCTACTTGTGAAGTAACAAGTTAGGGTCCCTCAAAGTCAAACAGCCTCAAAGGAGATATGAGACTTCTGTATCAGAAATAAGGGGTACTTTCTGATGTCAGTAGCTACACTATTATAACTTCCTCATACTATTTTCCCAAGCAACAATTCCCACAGCATGATGTGTATCAAGTGATATTCTGCCTCTAACTCACTATGGTTTGCATTTCAGGAGAGAAACCCAGTATTCAGAAAATCCTAACCTATAAGGTAAGCAACATGCTCACCTACTTTTGCCCCCACAGAAACATTATCTTTGTCATATAGTATTCTATATGAATTGGACTGATACAACTGAATTTCATGGACTAGGTGCCTTACAAATAACAGAAATGTATTTATTGTGATATGTATTTTATGCATCAAATATATATGTTTATTATTATATATCGGGGAGTCTAAGGTCAAGTTGGGGTCTGGTGAGCGTTCATTTACCTGTTCGCCGGCAGCTGCACTCACTCTGCCCTCATATTGAGACAAGAGCAACTGACCTCCCTTGACCTACTTTTATGAAAGCTCTCATCCCATTCATGAGGACTCTTTCTCATGACCCAACCAACTCATAAAAGTGTCACCCCCTAATGCCATCACCTTGGGAGTTAAGACTCCAACATGGCTTTTGTAGGGATGTAAGTATTCGGAACACAGCATGCTGGATAGCAAATTAAACTTTTGCTGCACATGGAGACATTGTCACTTTTCTCCAAGGCCATTTTCCCAACAGATATCATTTAAAAGATGGCAAAGAAGAAAACTGCCCGTGCCTTTGCAGATGACTCACAGAGAACCATGACAGAGCCCAGAACATTCTCTCACAACAATGTCTACTTATTGTCTTTACGCAGTTTAGCTTCTGACCGCTCTTCCCAGGGATGTGCTTCAATGGCTAACTGGGTTTCGGCTTGACTGAGTAACAGGATGCCAGGATACCTGGTTAAACATTATTTCAGAGTTGTCTCTGTGGATGTGGTGTACTGAGTATAGCAAATGGGCCTGGCTCCTCAACATGACGGGGCATCGTGTTTCTGTTGAGGGTGGGAACAGGATAGGATAGAGGGGTGTTGAGTCAGTCCTTGTCTGGCTGAGTTAAGACATTGCTCATCTCCTGCACAGGGTGTTCCCAGTTCTCAGGCCATCAGACCTGAACTGGAGTCCGCATCACTGGCTCTCTAGCCGTCAGATCTTTGAACTGCACCATTGTCTTTCCTGGGCATCCCATTTACAAATGGCAGATTACAGGGTTCATGAGAATCTGTACATACCTAATAACATGTACAACACACACACACACACACCATATATGTATGTTGTGTGATACAGAACAGATAGGAGATAGGAAGTAGTAAGGCGGGGTGGAGGGAAGGTCTTAGCCCTTTTTGATTGAGGAACAGAAGATAGAGGAGTTGACTGGTGTCTTCTCTGCTTCTCTGATCAGTTAGTCAGGTTCTTACCTTGATATCTGACTCCCGATTTTGTATTGCTAAAGAATAATTAGGTAAATGCTTCATATATTCGTACACATTTGGACTTCTTGGAAAAAGTGATGGTGAACAAATTGTTCAGAGAGTCCTCCAGCATGTGCTAAGGGACTTTGCTAACTGGCTTAGTCAGGGAAAATGCACGGCCGTGCCACCTCTGGGGAGAGCTGCACTGATGGTGGGGCCAGAGTTAAGCGCCCTCTTCTTCGGAAACTTCCAGACTGTAAGATGTTGTGTTTCTAGGTGCCTTGATTGTCACGGAATTACTCTTTTTCAAGCAGCAATAACTTTACTTTGGTTACCTAATATAGTTTTAAAGCTTTTTCTTCCCCAGAAATGTAGGTGTAAGGAGAACAGGATATTTTCCTGTCCCAGCCATAGCTCAATGATTCCCCATGGGGCCATTACTCCATGGTCTAAGGTCACTGTGTGCAGTGGTCATTTTCTTTCTGGTGTAAGATTGTGCATAAAAACAAAACAAGAGGACCCAGGCCGCTGAGCCGGAATTGAATTCAGTCTCCCAGTTTGTCACCCAGGCTGCCTGGAGTCAGGAGCGGTGAAGATGCAGCCCATGTAGGAGTTACCAGGCTGGACTTTGGAATGTCAAAACAGTCCCAGGGCCAGGTGGATCTCTGTGAGTTTGAAGTCAGCCTGGTCTACAAGGTGAGTTCCAGGACCCCAGGACTAAGACTACACAGAAAAACCCTGTCTCAAAAAACACGAACAGAAAGGAGGGAAGGAAGGAAGGAATCTACTAAAGTGATCCCAGTATTCTATTTTTCATATTGAATAGTTGTACTTTTTTCCCACTAGACAGTGGGTTATTAAAGTGAGAATTTTTAACTTTTGACTTTGTAGGCCTCAGTGGGTACTCTGGGCACTTAGATCTGTAAAGACCTAAAGGATATTGAGGGCTGCAGATGCCTCTTTAGAAAATTCTTTTTTATTTTTATTTATTTATTTGTTTTTTTTTTTTTTACTAGAACTCAACAGTGAAATACAACTATGGTAATACTATTAAAATGAGCTGTGAATTTTGTAAAAAAAAAGGCACGGAATCTAGTTAAAAGGAAATTATTATTGATTAGTTATATGTAGAGGAAACAATAGGTTTGAGGATAAATATTATATATTTCTTCAAAATACAGCAGTTGTGTATCACTTCAGAAAAAGTCAATAAGAGTTTAAGAGATTAATGTGTGCTTCTTGTCTTATTTTCCCCCTCCAGTTGTATTAAACTATTTAGCAATGTTTTGACATTAATAGCTATCTATAGAATTGAATTATCTGATTGGATTATATTAAATTTTTTGGTCTTAATGATGCTTATCAAATTATTTCATTAAAAAATCAGGCTAAGCTTCAAAGTGCTGCCTGAAATGAGTGATGACTTTACAAAACTAAAGAATAAGAGTCAAACCCTCTGAAAAGGATTGTTTCCTTAGCCTGTGCTCGAATATGCTGCTATGAATTTAGCTGGCAGAGTGGCCAGCACCCGATATTCTGGCGTAAGTGCTTATATTTGCAGATGTTCTGCCTGCTAATTTTACAAAGCCAGAAGCAGAAGAAAGGGGCTGTGGGTGAGCTGTGAAATGCAGAACAGCGTGGGTAATGAGGAACTGCCTGTCTCAGAATCCTTGGCGACTCAATGGCACGCTTTCCTGCTTGGTTTTAAAGCTGAGTTACTGCCTTAGTGCTGGTCTCCACCGCTCACCTTCCTTTGTTTTCTTAACTCTTTGAAAACAAACCCCAGGAAGTGAAAGTTACAATTTTGCCTTAACAGACATTCCAAAGCCTTTTCGCTTTGTGGACACAGGGGATGTATTCAGAAGCTTCCGGCCTGTCTGGTGGTGATCACATCTTTTGTTCTTTTGTGAACAATCTTAAGTGAACTTTGCTCCAGACAAATTAGCCTAGGGCAAATCCTTGAAAGGACAAGATTCCAAGAAGGACGTACAACACAGGAAAGGGCCTCCTGGCTCATTTCCATTTGGGCTTCTATTTGTAGCCCCACGTTGCTCACTTTTATGTATTATTCTCCCTAAGAATGATAATGACTGCTTTATTTTGTTGTGCATGCGAAATTTCTTCTGCCTATTTTCCAAAGTTTTTAAGCATTGTTCTATTTTATGCTCAAGAAATCTTTAATACTTCATAGTAAACAATATCAGTTTATCTGCATCACGTTTTTATCTGATATATGAAGCAAGTTTCAGACTCATAGTTCTCCAATTATCCTTGGTTAGTATACTAATTTGGAAAAAACCCTCAGTTTCTTTAAGCAAATAATGATCCATCCTGTTTCTGACTCAGTAGTGTTTTTCTGGGAAGAGTCCCTTAACTGCAGGTTCCTGATTGGTACAGCATGTCTGTTAGAATTCTGCTGGTCTTCGCTGTCAGTACCCTGTCCCTTTAAGAGACAAACTCCACCTATTCCCAGTCTCCCCCTCTTCCTGCTCATTCTCTCTCTCTCCTTTTCCTCTCTCTCCTTTTCCCCCTCTCCCTCTCTTCTGAAGAGTCAGCTTTCTGTCTCTGTCCCCTTCCCATCTTCTCTCTCCTCTTTCCTCTCTCTGTCCCTCTTTCTCTCCTTCCTCCAATATCCCCCTTATCATCCCATACACTCCCAATACCCACTAAATAAACTCTCCATACCCAAGCCCTCTCTGTATGGCACATCTGTGTATCCCTTACCCCCTATGGTTCTCCCACCCCAGACACCATGGGACCCACCAAGGCCCCCCTAACAATGGCGCACATGCTGTGGCTGACAGTGTGTATGTTGTGTGTATGTCTGACTTTGATGCCAGGCAAGAAGAAATCTACATTTATTTTTTGTTATCAATTGCCTGGTGAAGTACTTGGCACAAAGAAAACACATTGCTTATAGTGTTGAACAAAAGTCAGTCCTAATACTATCCAAAAACTTAAAGGGTTAAGATAAACTGGCTTCCTTTTTCTCCATGAACAATTTTTCATCTTAAATACAGATTTTTTTCATCTGTACTGTTATGATAATATTCCAAGTTATGATTTCTGCTACTTTAATTCTTATTGGACATCATAGTCAGGCTTGTTTTCAGAAGTATGCATTTAGTTATATTTTTACTTGGGATCCTTTGTAATCAACCCATGAGGAAGGTGTACAGTGAACCAATTTATACCCCTCACAGTGCTCTGCTTAGTGTCTTGCACAGATCTGATTGTCAGATGCTGAGTTCTAGGAAGATGTCAGCTGGAAGTTGTTCTCACCGTTGATGCTGGGTGCTGCTCTTTGCACTTCTTGTGAAATCCATATATCGATGATGCGTATGAATGCATAGAACATGTATTTATCAGACTTGTGAATGACCTGAGGCTGGGATGGAGGAAAAAAAATATTAGGTAGCAGGATCAGAAACTGAAAGAATTTGGACAAGTTTCCTTGAACAGGAGGATATTTAATGGGGGTGAATGTAAAATTCTACCTTAGAACAAAAACCAAACTCTTCTGCTTGCTGTTACGCTTTGGATCCCTGACTGCTTAATTCCTTGGCTGCCGATGCAATAAGCCAAATCAGACTGGAAGAATAAGACCAGAGTTATTAACAGGGTAATGCAAAGCAGCTCACTCCTGAGTGGCCCTCAGGAAGGCAGGGGCAGAACAGGAGGGCATACGAGGCGGATCTATCGGCCGGTTTTTAAATAGCCAGTAGTCGTGGCCCAGGGCATCTCTGTGGGGAGAAGCTGGTGGCTGAAGCGGGCAGGGTCTGGGGAGGGAGAGATGGGGTTTCCACCTAAACATTTGGCAATTGAGTGAAGACAGTTCTTAGAAAGGGTCACCCATGTTAGTGAGGCCACACGCTTTGATGCAATCTCAAATTTATTTGGAAAATGTAAAGAAGGCAAAAGTCTCCCGGTGGCATTTGCCAACCTCAGCTGAAGTCCACAGAGTCAGCATTCTATTTAAATTTCCCCGTAGAATAATTTGCTAAGAGACAGCTCAGAGGAAATACATTGTTTCGTTTTGTTTTTAGTAGTGGAAATGCCATCAAAAGGAGAGGAAGTTCATCCGGTTCTACATTGTCTCAACCTTGCACAGCCTAACATCGGTTTGGAGAAATTTTAAGGACTACCATTTTGACCAACTTTTAATGGCTGTCTCCTCCTTAGGCTACAGGTTCCCAGAAGAACCCTGAGCAGCTCAGATTTATTCCAGAAGAGGAAAGTCTGCAGTAAGGCAAACACTCGCTTCAGCATCTCTGGAGAAGTGCTGTGTAGTAACTCCAAAGAACCGTGGGACATCATTGACCGCAGCTGCAAGTCTCTGAGGGGTTTGCAGGTCGGCACATAAGGCTATGTGAACATAAAGCTTTCATGGTGGAGAATGAAGGTTTACTTAGCTGTCATGGCTATAGGCCTGTGGTGTGGACAAAAGATTCAAAGGCATAGTGTCTGTCTGGTCTTAACTTTCCTGTCCCTGCAGAGGAGATTACCTTCTAGAATGTCACACACACATGCACATACCCATCTGTATATGAATACATGTGCTTGAGTATAAGTGTTTATATGTGTGTACCTACATATTTTCCCACATGTGTGTATACATATAGTGATAAATTCATGTGAATTTACACAAATAGATAAATAGGATGATTTTATATATCTCAAGAGAGCTATTAAGAATGTAAAATAATTTGTGAAGATGGCTTAGTGGGTAAGAGTGTTTACAGTGCAAGCACAAGGACCTAAGTTTAAATGTCCAGAACTCACAGAAAACCTGGGTATTTTTGGTAGGTACCTGTAACTGCAACACAACGGGAGATGAAAGCAAGAAGATGGTTGGGAGACTTGTACATCGCCTGCCTAACTTTAGGTTCAGTTAGCGACACTGTCTTAAAGGAACATCCATGCACAGCTGAGTGTACACACATGTATGTCACATGCATATACTACATGCACATGTATATACAAATAAATACTTTTAAAAGAATGGAAAACATCTGTATTAGAAAAAAATGACAGTAATAAAATTAAAGGTGGTTAACTTTACCCAGCATGGTCAGAGAGACATAGAATAGATAAATTGTCTTAGTGTCTTCTATCGCTATGAAAAGACACCACATCTATGACAACTCTTATAAAGTAAATCATTTAATTGGGTCTGGCTTTCAGTTCAGAGGCTTAGTCCATTATCATCCCAGTGGGAAGCATGGTGGCATGCAGGCAGACATGTGCCGGAGAAGAGCTGAGAGTTCTCCATTTGATCTGCAGACAGCAGGAAGAAACTGTAAGTTCTCTGGGCCTGGCTGGAGCTTCTGAGACCTCAGCCCATCCCTAGTTGATGCACTTCCTCCAACAAGACCACACCTACTCCAACAAGACCAAACCTCCTAATAGTGCCACTCCCTGTGGGTCAATCATTCAAACACACTATTCTGTGGGGGCATTCATAGCCAAACCACCACATACATGAAGGATGGAAAGAAACCGATACTAAGAATAGCTGAAGAAAAAAGATTATAAGCACAGGTGGTCTTTTAAAGTTATCTGTTCTTACTCAGTTTATTCCCTTTGCTTGTGTGTGTACAAGTGCTTTGATTTATCATGGAAAGTAGTACAGATATGAGAAAGATGATTTTTAGAATACAAATGAAGAAATGTAGGTAATTACAGACCTCCCAGACTTAGCCTGGGGTTGTGTCCTCATAAACATTTTATAAGTGGAAAATATATATACACACACTCACAAACAACAAAATAGTTGTTACAACAAAATACATGTAGTGTGCCTATTTTCTGTCTTGGTTAATACCCAGATATAGCTGGACTCACTTCTGCTACCAAACATCTCCAAAGAGGACTCTACCACATAACCAGCCTGGGAAAAGACCCAAATTTGAAGTTTGAAGTGCTGCTGCTATTGAATGCATATCGCACTTGTATGATCGTAAGTTGCAAAAATCATCTGTTGAGCTATCATAAGTCAGGCACTGTCTATATGGAAACCCAAATCATTTTAAGGCTTGGGTCCAAGAAATTTGCAAAGAATTCTTAGAAAAGACACAGGGCTTTTGCATTGGCCAAGAATGAAATTAGGTCTTTTTTTTTCTTCTTGCAATAGATGTAGAAAACTAACCCCATAAAGTTTGAGTGCTGCACCAAGTTATAAACAGTAAGAAAGAATTGGGATAACAATCTGAGACAAAAATTTCTTGTGTTCAAAGAAAACAACAACATAACATTGAGGATGTAAACACACAATCTGTACCTCACTGAGTGGAGTCTTTATTGACAGAAGCCATGGTTCTTCTGTTAAGAGAGATGACGGAGAAGGTCTGGTGAAGAGCTGTGCAGATGGCCCAGCTGCGTGCATATTAGTGTGTATGCTTTCTCAGCCTTAGGGAGATGCAAAGAGATAAAACAGGTCCAGTGGTGACAACTTTGCAATCTAATGGGAAGGGTTGAGAACAGCTAAGAGCGAAGAAAAGGGAGAGATCAGGGACTAGGGGCAGAGAAGAGAAGGGTAGCTGAGGGTGCAATATTAGAAGAGACCTAGACAGACTAAGAAGAGAGATAGGGAAGGCAGACGAAGTCTCTCATGACACAATTTTGGAAAGAATATTTAAGCTACAAACTTAAGATTATAAAGGGATTTTTTTTGGTGGAAGATATTAAGAGACTCAGTGTGCCACATGGTCTAGTGATGCCAACACAAAGCTACAGATGTCTTACTTGATGGTCTTTCTCCCATGTCCCTTTTGTGAAAACTGGCAGGAACACAGCAGACTAGTGGTGTGTTATTGCCATTTTGGAAGGACTATGGTATGTTTTATTGTTATTATTATTATTATTTCTTTTTTAGTAACTGGAAGACCTCAAAATGCTTGCCCACTGTAGCTCAGATCTCTGGAGATTGTTGCTGGGCTTCAAGGCTGAGGAATGTTCAAATGAACACTGGACACAATGCACTGGCTTCCACCTTACTCTCCAGATCCATAGCTGAAACTTCTGTCAAACCATTTCTCTAGGTGCCATACACCTGGACATTTACATTCCAGGAAACCCGTTCAACACAGTGAAATTAAGTAGTAATTGAAGTGGATACTAGCTACTTCAGCACAAAAGGTTTTATTTTGGTGTATTTTTAGTACTTGATACAATACAGTGATGTAAAAGTACTAAATCATCAGAAAAAAATCTGTAGTGCTGTACAGGATGTGAGAAGGGAGAAAAGAACAAAAGCCTTTTCTCCAATCAAATGCAAATGGAAATGACCCACAAGATTGTGAAAACAGTCTTTGTCCTGACAATGAACATTTTCATGCAGTGAAATCCATTTTTGAGGCTCATTAGCAAATGCTGTGATCTTGCTTATTTTCTGTAGCAGTGTCTGGTTAGTTCAAATTGATTAGGGGACCTCTGATGTGGGAGACTGAATCACTGAACTACCCCAGGTATTCCTGTAATTGGTTATCATGCTTAATTACAAATGTTTCAGCACAACCAATTTATTCTGGACTAGATTCCCCTTGCCTTTCTTTTGTTGCTGTTGCCAGCAACGTTGTCTGTTTTTAGGGACCAAAGGGAGAAAGGGAGAGAGAGGAGAAGAGAGAGGGAAAAGAGCAGAGATGGAGAGGGGAAAGAGAGAGAGGGAGGAGAGAGACAGAAGAGAGGGAAAAAGGGAAATGGGGGCAGAGGGAGAGAGATGGAGAGATGGAGAGAGAGAGAGAGAGAGAGAGAGAGAGAGAGAGAGAGAGAGAGAGAAAATTAATCTTTCTATATTTTGGTTCCAAAAAGGCAGATTAATAAACTGATGGATTCATTCAAAGTATTTTATCTATAGCAATAGTTGTAACTGAAATAAAAGAAAACATTTACATATTAGTCGTAGTAGGTTGTCATTCACTGTCAACTGGTTCCCAGACCTTTGGGTTTTATTTCCCTTTGTTAGTTCGGGCTGTAAGCAGAGAGTTCAGCTCTCTTCTCTCTCACCCTGTCACGGTGTTGGCTGACCTTCGTGTATTCAACCCACTTGTTCCTAAGATCATCAGAAATAAATGGACAAGAATAGAATGGAGTCCAAGTCCACACAGCTCTATTCATCGTCTGGCAATCCTGAAGACACAAGCAAATGGCTGATTGTGTTTGTGCCCCAGACTGCAGTCTGGGCACATATTATGTTCTCCTTAGTTTCTCTTCCACAGCCGGGAGCATTCTAGAGTCTAATAACGAGAAGTGGGGCCCTGATGGGCTGCCATCTAGCCTTCTTCATCTTCATGATCGGTGAAGAACGTTGCAACTATTATAGCCTCAAATGGAGATGATGCGAATCTATCTTTAGTATCCTTTAGAATCAGAGAAGGATGTAAAAGGATGTGAGCTTTTTCTCAGCCACCCCTGCTGGAGACTGTGCATGGCTAGGAGAGCTACTATCAAGTCGCAATGTCTCCTCACCATTCATTTCACAAGAGACCCTTCAGGCACAGAAGCAAATCAATCATGAGTTGGTGAAAACTTCAATTTCTGATGAGGATTTTTAAATATAATCCTTGTTATTATTATCTTCAAAGTTCATAAATCCTCAAAGAAAGTCCATTTTACAAATCTGTACCGCTAAAGCAGAGGGAGGAATAACTTTCTTCTAGTAGGATTCTCCACTAGTGAAGTTTGCTGGATGCTTTTAAGAAAACGTAAAGCAGCAGGGCTGGAATGAAAAAAAAAAAAAGAAAACGTAAAGCAAACAAGAGTTAATGACGCTAGGAGGGACCTTTGGAAAGAGTTCAATGAGCATTCCTTTTCCAGATGGAGGTATATAGAATTCAGGAGAGTTCTGAGGGCGAGATCAGCAGGCCTAAGCTCTCCTTCAAGTGTGGAACGTGGCTCGCAGGAAAAGAGTTTTCTTTTTCTCTCTATTTCCAATGAAAAGCATTGTCCGCTATCAGGACAGTTCTATCTTCACAGAGTCATTTGAGTTTTGCTCTTAGAGTGATGATTAAAATTGCTAATAACAACACAGAGTGCAGTAAATTATAAAGAGTGACATTTTTGATTTTTCAAAATTCATCTTAGCGTCTAACGCGACCACTCCTCTGTGATGTTTGAACATTTGGGTGCCTGGAGAAAGCACAGATCTGTTCTTGCATGGCGAAGATCCGTTTTACAGTTCCTCATATTTACTACCAGCACTTCAGTAAACTTCTGCAAATCATTATGGCGGGTGAGAATTAATTTTGAGAAAAGTAGCCATTGGCAATGTTCACATAAAAGTGTGAGGGAAACATTCCAAATGGGGGTTTTATAGTCACTGAAGGAAAAGCTCTTCTGTTATATTAGAGCTGCCAAAAGAAGTCAGAACTCAAAAGATCCAAATGACAGCAAAGCGGATTGAAGCTGCTCTACTCTGCACAATTCGCTCTTCTTTATGCATTCAGGGCTCCACATCAAGAAAACTTATATGCAAGGGGTGCCGAGCAGATCCAATTATACAGAACTCCAGCTAATGTCTGATGCTTTTAAGTACTTTTCAGAATATCTGTAGATCGCTATAGAGCCACCTCTCAATTTCTCAAAGTAATGAGAAAAGACTTGGAATACATTACCCCCAAGTCCATAGAAGGAAGTAATTAGCATTCATTACCAATTTTACTTCAATAGCTAATTGCACTTCACACTCAGATATTGATACAAAAACCGGACAGTTGAGAAGCATCAATGATCATTTATCATATGAATGTGGCGAGAACACTTGAAGGAAAGTTTTGCTGTTCTAAAGAGTCTGCAACAATTTACTCACAGTTTGATGGGATGCTGTGATCCATTGCAAACTAGACTTTAGCACAGACTACTGAAACAGGGGTAGGGCATCTTGGAGCCTTAGGAACAGTGTCTATTAAATTTGAGGGTTAAGTGAAGCAGAGAAACAGTGGCAGTGTGTGAAAGTGGTACTGGTGTGTATGTGTGTGTGTGTGCACGTGTGTGGGCATGCAATGTACACTGTTACACCTGGGGGCATGCCTAAATGGAGAGGAGTAAAGCTTCGAGAAAAATTAGTGTAAGTGGTCATTACAAATGCTCAACTTGTGAAAATTTGTATATCAGGGCCAGTCTTCTACAATGTCTTCTCTTTGTCTCAGAAAGAATAGACCAGTTGTATTTGTTTGGAGAAGGACTGTAGGTGTAGATAGAATTTATCCTTACCTTGTTTGTTTGTTCTGAGATCAGGTCTCATGTAGCCTGGGATAGCCTGGAACTTGCTATGTGGCTCAGGATGAGTTTGAACTCCTGACCATTCTGTCTCCCCTTTGTAGCTCCTTTATGACCTCTTGAACCACTGTGTCATCAGGATATGGAAAGATAAAAGTGCTTCCCTAGCTTCTTCTGTAGAAATACTAATGCCTTTAAAACCCCTTTTTAGTCAGGCGGCATACTAAAGTTTTCACCTCCATTCTGAGATCTAACAAGATCTAACAAGAAACAGAAAGCATGTAAAAGTGTCCTCTCAAAGACGCCGAGGAAGGAAACTCTTTCCCACACATCTCCTTCCTCCATGATATTTTATGCTGTGGTTTTCTATTGGCCGAATGCAACCAGAAGCTTGAAGAAGGCAAGCTCCTTGGTACAGTTCACTGTACATCAACTTTTGAGTGGACAGATCAGAGCAGAAGAGGACGGGTCAGGTAAAAGATGGGCAAGAATGCATTCTTTCATTTCTGCTCAGTCAGCCCTAGGTACACAGTGTAAGGCTGCAAGATTCATGGCTGCAACCAAAGAATGAACTATGGCTGGTTAGGTGTGAAGGACTGTTGTCCTTGTGGGACCACTAGCGTTGTGTAGCAATTTCCCTTGAGATAAAACATCCCATCTAGGAGGGAATCATTAAAACTCAAGATGCTCTAGGGGGAGACTCCTTTGAGACTCAGGAAGTGAACAACTTAGAAACTTTAGGTAGTTCCTGAAAGTGACCAGATTATTCTAGGCGTCTCCTTTACCAATTTTATCTAAGCAGTAAGTACTACTGAGGAATATATTCAAATAAACTGAGCTGCCCAGAGAGGTGAAGGCCAGCCCATCTGCCTATAACAGTGATTCTCAATCTGTGGGTGGTGACCCCTTTGGGGATCCAATGACCCTTTCATGGAGCTTGCATATCAGAAATTCTGCATAGCATATATTTACATTTTGATTCATAGCAGTAGAAAAATTATAGTTATGAAGTAACAATAAAAATAATTTTATTGTTTGGGGTCACCACAACATGGGAAACTGTATAAAAGGGTCACAGCATTAGGAAAGGCAAGCACTGGCCTAGTAGAAGCAAACCAGCTGAAATGTTTAGAAGATAGACAGGCAAGTTGTCTGGAAGACACGGGCCAGCAGAGCTGTTGAGTTTCCTGGAAAAGACACAGATCAATGGAACTACCAGGAAGAGTTGCTCCCTGGCCTTCTGAACTTCCTGAAAGCTGTACGATGAGCTTCATGGTTTCAACTTTTGTTGTCTGTCATCCTTGTTAGGTGGGCTTTTGGTGCGGTCATCATTTTGATTCATTTCTGTTCTCTTAACTCCTCACTCACTGAGAACATCACTGAGATTCTGATTTACCAAGTTTGACTCTGGTATTATCTTTACTTTGGTATTATTTCTTGTTGGTTCCTCATCTGAAGTGAGTAGACATTTCTTCACATCTCCCCAGGAATACTGTCATACAACACTAAGGTATCCACAAGAGGTGAGAGAGGATATGAAGGTGCAGGGCTATCACACAAATGGGATGCTCCCTTAACTCCAAGCAACAGGCAACAGAGGTTGCTTTCCAGTTCCTTCCATAAGAATCTCTCTCCATGCCTTGAAGGGGTGTGGTCTTCACCATCCCAGCCTGTGACCACACCCTGCTGCCACACCCCTAATTAATTAATGGGGCCGGGTCACCAGGTCATAGGAGAGGTATATAATGGCAAACCCAGGTGGGGAGCGCTCTCTCTCTGCGCGGATCGCCGACCTGCGTACTTCAATGAAGGAGCTCTTTTTGGGTATTGTAATCTGTGTGTACTTTGGTCTTGGTCTTTTAATAAATCCGTGTATCATGTCACACCTGGCGCCGTGAGAGAGGATATGAAGGTGCAGGGCTATCACGCAAATGGGATGCTCCCTTAACTCCAAGCAACAGGCAACAGAGGTTGCTTTCCAGTTCCTTCCATAAGAATCTCTCTCCATGCCTTACTGCCTGTTGATTCCAATCCATGACCTGTTCCATACCTGTGTCTGGTAGAAAATAGGACTGCTCTGACCAGTGCAGGGAAGATGCAGCAAGAACCTGGTCTCATGAGTTCTCCACATGAAGGGTGCCTCTTAGGAGAATTTTACACGAGGGAGTATCCACATTTAGGAATGTAGTACCGGTGGAAGGTGGGCAAAGGGCACGGAGATGGGAGTTTTATTAGCTCCATTTTCAGACAAGGCTCTGAGGTTCAGAGCTGTTTAAAACCTTGCCAAATTTGCAGCCTTAGCTGGGAATCAGCCCTCAAGTGCAGGTTTTGGCTCTTTCAATCCTGTCAAAAATCTGTCACTTTTCTATCAGACAATTCAATCTGATTTCTGCTTTACTGGCTTCTTTTTATCCAGCAACCATTGAATTTTTTTAAAAAGTTGTAAATGATTCTAAAAGCGACTTGGATGAAGAAAGTATGAGAAAGCCATAAAAAAGAAAGGAAAGTAAAAAAAAGATGGAGAGGAATGCTATCTGTAAGTAAACCGTAGTCGGATTCTGTAGTAGCTGAAATTGTCTAGGAATACACAGATTAACACAGTGACCTAGGACTTTTTGCTGTTGATAGTATGAATAATGTCATTTTAATAGTGGAAATATTTTAATAGTAAATAAGAAATTATGTCATAGATGAATTCCAAAAACATTAAATGTTGTAATAAGGAAACTGAAAAGAATAGCAGAAAATATAGAATATTTTGTTAATTTTGGTCAATGTATAGCATTTATAAGCATGTTGTTTTAAAGACAGGAATATCATGAAGTATGTAAAAATTAGTTTTTCTCCCATGAGAATTAGTAGACAATCAGCAGGAAAAAGTTCTTGCAAATACATGGAGTAAATGAACTATAATTTTTAGTATGTAAAGAACAAATATACAGAAGAGGAAAAAATGGATTACAAACACATAAAAAGCTGTTTGGTATAATTTTTATTAGTAGGCAGATAAATTTAAAATGTGAAGAAATGTAGCAATTAACAATGTCAAGGTAGACAAAATCGGTAGATGGTGAATTTTTTTTTTTCAGATTACTCTAGTCAGATCCAAAATGGCAATTCTTCTGGAACATTATTTGGTATCATATGCCAAATTTTTACTTTTAGGAAATTCTCCTCAAGATATAGTTCAATAAACGCATGAATCACGTAGAGATAAACACTGCAGTGTTATTTATAATAGGAAAGAGTGACAGAAAAATGATTAACTATTCATAGGATAGCTAAATAATTTATATACATTTATAAAAGGACTACAATTTAGCCAGAAGAAGGCATATATATACTTATCGATATCATGATATGTTTTAAGTGACAAAGGGATATTTCATTATTTATGTTTTATATATTGTTTATTATTTATATTAAAGCTTCTATTTTACTAAAAGAAACATACTTAGAACAAACTAGAAAGATGGACGAAAACACAAACCATGATTGTTCTGTGACTAGTACTATTTTGAATGACCTTTACATATTTCTTTAATTTGTAATGTTTATGCTGTGCATCAATGAGAAAAGACACAGAAGTCTATTAGAAGAAATAAAATGAAATGTGTAGTTCATCACTACAAGGCATGTAAAGACTAGTTCTCAGAATAAACAACTGTGTGTGTATAAGCTGCAATAAAAAGCTAGAAAGAACTAAGCAGAAGAGAGAAGATGAGAGTGGTCTCTCCTAATGTCTGCTCAGTAGCTGCAGAGGGAGCAAATGCCACCTGATTCTGCTTTGCATGGGGAGCTCATCTGCTTCCTGCCCAGGTTTGGTGTTATCTGGTCCCGAAGAACACAGTCAACTTTGCAGTCTCCTGCCCTCTTTCCCATAGCACATGCTCTACAGCAGAGATGCCAGAGCTGGCAGAGTGACCGAAGCCAGCACAGTTATACAACTGTCTCCCTGGTCACAAGGAGTTGTTGAGCAGTTGTACTCAGGAGACCAATTCAATTTGGAACAGATCAATAGACTTTGCTGCAGATGGGAAAAAAATGAGGCACTGGAGAAGGGCCATTGAGAAGGCTAAATGGCCTTCTCACGGAGCTCACGGAGAAGGCAGTGTCACTTGGAAGAGATCTTATTTTTGGGCTTCAGGAAATGTACTAGATTTTAATATTTAAAGTGTTACTTGATCCAATCACATGCATTGATAGGGATCAATAAGCTACCTGGTGTGTGTAGGTTTGGCCAGAATGGTTGTGTCTAAGACAGTAGGAGATCCAACACTCCCTATCACTCAGTGCTACTGCCTGTTGTCCACTGATGGTCACTCTTGACTTCCAGGGTTCTCCGTTGCTACGCTCTCTCAAATTGAAATCATCTTCCCTTTCTGCTTATAGTATCCCAATAATATTCAGGGCATGGTGGCCCATGTCTTTAATCCCATCACTTGGGAGGCAGAGACAGGTGAATTTCTGAGTTCAAGACCAATTTGATCTGCAGAGTGAGTTCCAGGGCAGTCAGGCTTACACAGAGAAACTGTTATGGTAAAAATAAAATGGTGCTGGTCCCCAAGTGGTGGCAGTGGGCAGTGGGCCATGAGATACCACAGGTCCCAAAAGGCAGCCAGTCCCAAGCAAGGAGCTGCATGGCTTGTGAAAGACCTAGACGGATAATCACGCCATGCAGAGTGAGGTTGGATATTTATTTAGTGGGTTATGGAGGGGAAAAGGGGGAAGGGAAGAAAGGAAAAGAACACACACACACAGAGAAAGAGAAACAGAGAGAGAGAGAGAAGCAGGAAGGGGATAAGTGGGGAGAAGAGAGAGAAACTGAAGCTGCCTCTTTGGGGGAGAGATGGAAAAGAAAAAGGTTTGGGCTGCAGGCAGGAAGGATGATCTGCCTGCCTCTCTGGTGGTCAGAGAAGGGAATGGGCGGGGCTTGTCTCATAAAGGGATAGAATAAACCATTACAGAAACCCTGTCTCAGAAAGTCAAAATAAAATAGAATATTTCCAATATGATTCTACCACAGGTGTCACGAGTTAACTGTATTATAGAACAGCAGAGGACACAGACACGGAAGTGGGTGAATCCTTACATGTTCAGCATGGACTCTAAGTATTTCTTAAAAATGAATTGCTATTAAGAAGAAAAATGACCTCAGGTAAGATTCCTAGTAATAGCAGATGCAAAGCCAGAACTGGCAGTCTCCTGTGACCAGATTGGTGCCTAGCCCAATTGTCATCAGAGAGGCTTCATCCAGAAACTGATGGAAACAGATGCAGACCCAAACATTAAGTGGAATTCAGGGAGTCCTGAAGAGCAGAGGGAGGGACAAAGGATTGTAGAAGCCAGAGTGGCAAGGACACCATAAGAAAACTCACAGAATCAACTAACGTGGGCTCATAGGGGCTCACAGAGACTGAACCAACAACCAGGGAGCCTGCATGGAATTAACCTAAGCACTCTACTTATACATGTTACAGCTTGGCCCTCTTGTGAGACTCTTAAGAGCGGGAATAGGAGCTGTCTCTGGTTCTTTTAATGACTTTTGGGACCCTACTCCTCAGACTGGATTGCCCTGCCCAGTCTTAATACTTGGGGAGGTGCTTAGTCTTTATTTCTTTGTTTTTTTTGTTTGTTTGTTTTTGTTTTTTGTTTTTTTTTCTTTCAAGACAGGGTTTCTCTGTAACTTTGGACCCTGTCTTAGAACTAGCTCTTGTAGACCAGGCTGGCCTCGAACTCAGAGATCCATCTGCCTCTGCCTCGTGAGTGCTGGGATTAAAGATGTGTGCCACCACTGCCTGGTGAGGTGCTTAGTCTTACTGCAACTTGATATGCTGTGTTTTGTTGATACTCTTGGGAGACCTCCTCTTTTCTAAACAGAAAGGGAGGAGGAGGAGTGGATTGGAGAGGGTGAGAACAAAGAGGGGACTTGGGGAGGGAAGACTGGAAGGAGAGGAGAGAGGAGAAACCGCAGTTCATATATAAAAATGAATGAACGGATGAATAAATAATTTATTAAAAAATAAAGAAAAGGAATCAATGAGGTGGATACTCTACAATGGATGGACTGTGAAGAGAAACAGGTGAGTCAATGGAGTATCAGAAAAATATATAAATAAAAGGAGCTGAAGGGAAAAAAAGAAGTAACGTTTGTTGAAAACAGCAACAACAAACAAAAGAACTGAGGAAAAGGAGTTATGCAATAGGAAGAGAAGAAACTGGCTTTACTTTCTTTCTCTACGGCTAGGCTTATGTTGGAGTGAGTGGCCTACTCCATGCTCATCTTAATGCAAATGAGGAAGCCAGGTTCAAGAACTCAATGACTTGCTCAAAGCCGTTTTATTTCTCAGTTTATGTATTTCAGGGTGGAATCCAAGACTTTAACCATCAAGTCAACTGTATTGCTACAAGGACTTCTTTTAGTTCTTCTTGGGGGTATGAGACTAGGAAGATTATCATTAATTCACACACACACACACACACACACACACACACACACACACACACACACAGTGATAGCTAGATTTGACCACCAGTACAGTATGGTGACTTTTTATGTTGTTTCTTGCTCTTTTTGGTTTGTTTGCTTGTTTGATGCATTTATGTGTGTGGTACGCACATATCTGTGAATTGTGATTCTGCTTGTACATGTGTGGAGGTGTGTGTGCAGTTGTGTGGAGGATAGAGGTTCTCATCAGGTGTCTTCTTCCAGTGCTTTTCACTTTATCTCCTGAGGTATGGTCTCTGAGCAGGCAGCTCATGGATTGGGATCTAGCTATCCAGCCTGCCCCAGGGAACCCTGTCTTTTGCTCTAGAACACTGGGATTAAAGACAGGCTACCATGCTCGCTCTTCTTTTATGTGGATGGATTCTGAGGGTCAGAACCTTTGTCCTGATTTTTGCACTGCAGGTGCTTTTTCCCCTGCGGCACCTCCCCAGCCTTGGGATGTCCTTTCTTCCCCTCTCTTAGACTTTTGGTGCCTGATATTTTCTTTGATTGCTCATGAAATTTAGCTTTCTTTTTCTTGAAACAGAAAACTGTCTCTAGTAAAAATTCTTTCCATAGGAGAGGACTCCTCTGCTTCATAATAGAGAACACTATCCAAATAATTGAACTATAATCTGTGAGGGCACAGGTAACAGAGGGGCAGTGATGACCACATGTATTCTTTTGCAAATTTTTCACTTTAGATATATTTATCTTTTGCCAGAAAAATCAGAGGGCTGGTGGTGAAGAGACACCTTCAGAAACCAGCCAGTATTTTTCTGTTGTTGCTGTTGTTTTTCCACCAAGTTCCATCGCTTTGCGTTTAGGCAACTCACAGCAAAAGTGATAGCAAAGCAGCAGACTCCAAGTGAAGAGGGGGGATGAAACAGGAGAGACTAATCCCCTGGCAAGAGGTGCTGTTTGATGATGCTTCAGCTGGTGATCCATTATGGCGGTTAGGAGGCCAGGGAGGACTATAGATCTCCCAGGTCCACAGGGACAGGGGCAGGGAAGAAGACAGAGAGAACGCTTGGACAAATGAAGTGCCTCAACAGCCCAAGAGTGGCTGATGGATGCTCCCCCACCTCAGAAGACCGACCTCCCAGCAGGAGAATAAAAGGTGCCAGGAGCTGTGCCTGCTAGAGCCACACAGTTAGAGAACTGATCTTCTAACCTCCCGGTTCGGGAGTTTATAATGCGCCATAAAAACTCTCGTCTGTGGGCTAAAACCTGGCACTACTACACTTAACTGCATTTTATTGCCATTGTTCAAATCCCCGATTCACTGTTACTTTTTCTTAAGTAGAATTGGTTCTATTTTCAGCAGTGCAGGTGCCAAGATGTTTTGTTAAAAAAAATTCCACAGAGAATGGATTTGATTTTGAAAATGCAGACCCTGGATTTCAATTCTTAAGTTGCAATGCTGGAGTAGGCACGGAGGACGTTTTGATTAAATCGTGCCTATGTTCAGGCTATTAATCCCGGCTTGGATGGTGTCTGTAGGTACAGAAAACCACATGAAAAGCAGAGATATTCAAAGTTCCTCGCTGGTGAAGGTCATGCTGTGGGTAGCTTCACTTTCTGGCTTTCTAACAAAATTTGAGAAGCTTTACACACTGGTTGAATATCTCATATCCTAAGTCCTTGAGACCTGAAGAGTTTTGAAGTTTGGATATTTTTGGATTTTGGAAAGTTTGCATAAACATAAGCTATCTTGGGGGAAATGAGACACAAATCTAAATAACAAATTTATTTGTTTCATGTATGCCTTGTATGCATATCTCAGTGGTAATTACATACGCTATTTTTAGGGTGCCTGTGTTTTGACTGTGACTTGTCACATACGATCAGGTGTGAAATTTTTTAATTTTGGCATTCTGTTGTCACTCAAAAACATACATATCAGAACATTTTGGAGTCCGAATCTATCCTCTATCCTCTGCCTGGATAGATTGGTAATTTCATCTGCTATTATGTGGGGCAGGGTTAAAAATCTTGTATTGAAGAGCCTGTTGGTACTTTAGAAAATACACCAACAACAGACATTGTTTATTGTAGGCCCATATTTCTATATGGTGTGGCAGCCAGGCTCTGAAGCCATAGCCCCCACCTGAGGTGGTCACATAGCCTTGCAGACAGGCTGTCACTGCCCTAACAAAGGGTCAGGATGTTGTTGTTCCTTTCTTTGTAATTTAGAGGATACCTGATAGAGATGCTAATTCAAGCCTATGTGACAGCTAGCATACACAGCAGACAGGTGGATGTGGACATGACAAAATGCCATTCACCTGGTTACCTAGGAGACAGAATGTTGTTGTATTTCCCCGCTCAGTTTATGTGTTGGTATAAAAGCTGTTTGGAGAATAAACAACAGGAATTCTTCAGGATGTGAACTCAGGACTTCATGAGGGACCACTGAGAATCTCCCTCCTGATAAAGCCATGTGAGTTGTGTCTTTATTCCTGCACCTCCATGTCGGTCCAGAGAGAGTTTATGTTGGGGTCTGGTTGAGAGAAATAATTTATGGTCCGGGTTAGCACCGGACCCCAACAGTTTACGTGTGTATTTCAAATGTGGGGTCCGTCAGTCATGAGTTTTCTGATGTTTTTGCCAGACAAAATTTTATTTCAGTGCTTGGTTATAATTTGTGATCTGTTAATTCCCTACTCAAAAATTAAACAAACTAGATTGCTCCTTAAATTAAATAACTGCACAGGATCAAGTCCACAGCGAGAAATAAGACTCTGGCCATTGCACCTTTGCCTTTTCTCACCGCACAATCCTATGGAATCAGAATCAATTGTGATGAACCAATTCTCAGTATCCAATCATTTCCAGATACTGACCTTTCGTCTGTGCCCAAAGAACTTCACAAAGTGTGAAAATCCAGTCCTACCATGAAAGCTAAAATTTAAAATTAAAACAAACAAAAATAATAATAACAAAACCCAGAATTATTTAGTGAAGTCAAAGTAATATTTTCTGTTTTCTAGGAGTTCTTTCTGAGGAAGGCCATTATGATAGTTCAGATAGTCCAGTTATCTTAAAAGTGAAATAATACCTATTCTTTATTTTATGATTTTAAACATTTTAATTTTTGAAAATTACATTCATGTGTACAATGTATTTTGGTAATGTCTATTCCTGTCTCTCTCCCCCCAACTCTTCACTGGATCCCTCTTGTTTTCTTCAGCTTGGGTCCAATTGGTGCTGCCATGTACAGTTAGGTATCAAATCATCCACTGGGGAAATGGGCAACCCACCAATGACCACCCCGGCCACCCTAGGAGTGGGGCATCAAGAGCTCCACCCACTAGATTATGTTTTTAAAGGTGAACTCTTCTACTTTGACTCTGTGAATTATGGGATACCCCTTTGAAGCCTTCTGGGCTCCTGTTTGTGCCTGCTGAGCTAAAGCAGTCAGTTGAACTGCAGCTGGTGGGCAGTTGTTCAGTCACATTTTCTGAAGTGCTCCTGTAACAAGGGCTTTAACCAAGATCTGACTGTACATTGTACCTCTGTGCTGTGGGACAATGGTCTTGTACCCTGTAAAGGTTTGTCATTGTACTGGTTTAATAAAATGATGATTGGCCAGTAGCCAGGCACGAAGTATGGGCAGGGCTCCCAGAACAGGAGAATTCTGGGAAGAGGAAAAGCTCAGTCTGCAGTCCTGACCCAGACACAGTGGAAGCAAGATGAAAATGCCTCACTGATAAAAGGCACCAAGCCAGATGGCTAACAGAGACAAGAATTATGGGTTAATGTAAGAGTTAATATAAAAAGCCTGAGCTAATAGGTCAACCGGTTTATTATTAATGTAGGCCTCTGTGTGTTTCTTTGGGACTGAATGGCTGCAGAACCAGGCAGGACAGAAACCTCTGTCAACACCACTGGAACATATAAAAATGATGTTTTATTTTCTGGCGACAATAGCATGTTAGAAGAAAGATGGATGTTTCTTGAACAATCAGTGATGTGAGATTCCCCTATGTATGCTGGGAATATGTTTTATTACTGTTGGTTAATGAATAAAGCTATTTTGCAATGGTTTTGCAGAGCAAAGCCAGGTGGGAAATCTGAACAGGGCTATATATAGAGAGTAGGCAGATTCAAGGAGACGCCATGTAGCTGCTGAAGGAGAAAAACACCTACCAATGGGTCACAGCCTTATGGTGATACATAGGTTGCTAGAAATGGGTTAATTTAAGACGTAATAGTTGGCTAGGATAACACCTAAGCTATTTGTCAAGCAGTGTTGTGTTTAATACAGCTTCTGTCTGATTATTTGGGTCTGGGAGACTTGGAAATGAATGAGCACAGTTTAGCACAAGTGGCTAAACATATTCCCTGTTCAGATTTCCCACCTGGCTTTGCTCTGCAAAACCATTGCAAAATAGCTTTATTCATTAACCAACAGAATTCTTTGCACAGTCAGAAAGAACTATATAAGTGAAAACTCTGAGAAGTAAAAAATATATATATGTTTTTTTTTTTTTTTTGCAAAATTACGTGTTGAAATGTGGGGTAAGTGTGCTGGATACACACAGGGGAAGACACTGAGCAGAGAAGAAAGACATGAGATAGTCTACCAGGTAAGCAGGGTCTACATCTGTGTAACGCCTGTGGAGGTGGAGTGGCAGCCAAGGGGGGAATTGAGGAAGGAGCATGGCGTACTGATGGCCAGGTCCTCAGCTACACACAGACTGAACTTCTGCCATGCTGCTTTGGAGTCAACTGTGATCCTGGCATTCCTCACGCCTCCCAGCAGCGGCTTTCCAGGATTGTAAAGTGACAGTTTTAAACTAGGTGAAACCGTTGCAGAGTTTCCTATATGGTAGGACTCACCCTTTGAGGGGGTAAATTCTTCCAGACCCTTCTTCAATGTTTCCTTTCTCTCTTTGTTATTTAAAATTCTCCCGTCATTCCCAAATGACTTCCTGACAAGCTAGTGAAGTAGTACAAAAAGCAGGATTAAAATGACCTGGTCCGTGTCCCACATTTACATTCGAGCCTGAGCCCTCAGAAGTATCTGCACTGGAGGAGCTTTCAGGCCCCATGCTAGGTGTGAGGAGACAGGGGCTCCTGGCTCATCTCAAACTAGGCCATGTAAGTACCTGTCTAGGATGACTTCAAAGACATCTGGGGTTGGTGCTTAATCTGGTCTGCCTGTGAGAGAAATTGGCATTACACCTTCTCAAACAAAACCTTGTGGAGGGGTGTGTAGTTAGATTCTGTGTAATGGTGTGCATGTCTTTCTTTCTTTCTCTTTCTTTTATTTATTTTTTTTTCAGTTTATGCTTTCAAGAATCAACTAAGAAAGCTCTGTTATTTGATCCCGCTGATGTTCCCTTTCAGACAGCTGCCACCAGCACTGCTTGGCCACTTCCTTTTTATTTCCTATTCCCTTTTAACTGTCTGGCTTACTTTGATATGATTTCGTCTCTCTCTGTAATGGCAATGAGAGAGGATGTTTTTTTCCCAAGGCCATGGCATGATATGCCTTTTAATTCATTTTAGGTTTATTACCTAGAAAATTTAAGAATGAATTAGGGTTTTTTTTTCTTCCCTGGACTACATATACGTTAGACACATCGGAAGGCAAATGGAGACACTAGATCATACACTTGCTTGACAGACCCTTTCTACATCTGAATTGGTTGTCAAAGGGTTCGTTTCTGGGTCTGCCACTGCTCTGCTTTGTGGCGCTCGAAAAGTCATGTAATCTATCTGCTCTCTGACTCTTTCTTTACAAAATACTAAAAAGAATATGATTTTACCTTTCTTATCTCTCAGGGATGCCATGAGCTCCCAGATAAGGTGTGAAGCTTGCTCTAGGTTTCATGAATTCCACACAAGCCTGCCTTTAAAATATTTTAATACTAAGATACTAAATGGAGAACATATTTTGTTTTGGAAAACAATGCGTTTTTAAAGAAACAATATTTTCATTGCATAGTTACAGTTTGATTTTTCCCTGTGACTTCTAGATCTTCTTTTTAACATGTGATTTAATAATATGTTGCATTTTGACAGTGATATATATAATTTGAACCCAGAAAGTTAATCTAGTCCCCAGTGACTGCTGTCGCCACTGAAACCTGATGCCCTACTAACAAGCCACAGAACTGAAATCACAGGTAATGCTGCTGTTACAACCAAGTAAGGCCATTCCCTTAGAGTGTAGTGTCTATTTTACAATGCATTTTTCTTTTTCAACCACTGCTTTCTTGGGTTGCATTTGGCTCCTGACTGACCTAATAGTAACTGAAAGATAAGAGACATTGCTTTATAGCTTTTGGGAAAGAAAACACTTACATTTATATTAAATAGTGTGCATAATGAAATACCCTAGTATTCATCCTACTAATTTCTTGTTTCTAGACATATCCAATTCTCCCCATGTTAGATGGTGGCAATTTGCCATGGTTTCTTTCAGAGTAGAGGGAGCATATGTTGCCCAGATTTGAAAGTTCAGACCACACATACCAATCAATGAGATGATTTAGAAATTTGAAAATTGCCTCTTTCTCTCTAAACACCAACACTAGGATCCCCAACTTCAGTATCATCACCCTCCAGGGTATCTCCAGAAAGTTGCATGAAAATTATAAGACAAAATTAATTTTTATAGCATTTAAATTGGAAGCAAATGCATGTGAAATTGAGCTGTTAGAGAAGGGGTTATCTTGACCCCCAATAAATGCCATATTAAAAAATATGAGAACAACAAGAAGAAAAAGGGTGGTAGTGCACGCTTTTAAACCCAGCACTTGGGAGGTAGAAGCAGGCAGATCTCTGTGAGTTTGAGGCCAGCCTGGTCTTCAAAATCTAGTTCCAGAATAGGCTCCAAAGCTACAGTGAAACCCTGTCTCGAAAAAACGAAACAAATAAACAAAGAATGAGAGTATTGTGTTGAATGCATGGTGTACAGTAACTGAGAGTCATGTGAGGCGAATACTCACGGTGCAGCTACTGAGAAGATCATGCCAGGCAGGGGCATCTCTTTATTTTAAGAAAGCTTCTTTGTTCAGATTTTCTAGTTGAGGTTTAAATAATTTTAAGATAATATGACATTAAGCTTATAACAAACCTCCCTTATTTTTTTTCCTCATTACTATCCTTTCAAATGAAGTATTATAAGGGCTGGAGATATGCTCAGCAGTTAAGGGCCCTTGCTGTTTTTGCGGAGGACCCAGGTTAAGTTCCCAACACCCACATCTGTAGCTTATAGCTGTCTATTACTCCAGTTCCAGAGGTTCCAATGACCTTTTCTGGCCTCTGTGGGCTTCTTCATACACATGGAGAGCATGAGCTCATGGATACCCACGTACATGCTCACACGCACGCACACACACACACACACACACACACACACACACGTTAAAAATGTATATAATAAATCTTTTAGAAAGTATTGCCATGTTAATTAAGTTGTCCTTCAAGAGCAAGAACATCGTTGACAATGAAAGCATGATCACCAGTATTTTACATTATTTTTTTCTTTTGACCCTATAGTTGTAGTTCAGTACATTTTAATTATTTTTAATTCAATGGCATGATCTGTACTGATGATCCCAGGGTCATCAGCCTCAGAACAACTCCTTAACTCTATATTCACAGCAAACAGTGTTATTTTGATTAGTGAAAGCTGGCAAGCTGAGGGGAACTTGACTAACAATCTTCTGAAGCTGAGAAAATGTAAATAAAAAAATACTACTGTTTGGGTCATGTTCTAAGATGCTAACTGGCACTCCAACAGATTCAAAGCAATACCTAACATTTCTTATTAACTGTTTGGAAAAGAGGGTAGTATATTTTATCATAAACTTAAGGAGCTTAAGAAAAGTGAAGAATGGGACAAAAAAAGGGATTTTTTGTCTATATTGTAATTGTTGTTATTTTTCTTACCCCAAATTCCCATTAGCAGTAATGGTAATAACAGCACCACTACTTTCTACAGGGATTCAGACAGGTGTTATGGCAAAGGCATAACACATTTTTTCCGTCCTTCATTGCATATGGAGTGTGTTGTGCAATAAGTTGACTCTCTCAGTACCCAGGTTGAGAGCTTTCAAAGCAAGAGTTACTATGAAGAAATTAAAATAATGCATGAAGCAGAGACACTCATGGGATTCATCTAATGAAGGGACATTTCTTGGGAGTTAATGACTATCCAGCAACAGACTGTATTTTCTGCTTCTAATGCCTCTCCTGGGTGAAGTTATATGATGTATCACATGTATGGAAGATGAGGGCAATTGATCAGTGTCATTAAGAAACCAGTGGGTCTTGTGGTAGTTTCTTGTACGATCCACCAGATGAATAAAAAGAACTCTGAGACAGAAGTAGCATGGGGCCCGTGTGATCAAGTTGAACCATCCAACACAGAGAACACTCATTGTTTCAGATATCATAGGCTACAGTGAAGTTGGGCCTTATGTGTTAGAAAAGCCAGCATTTAGTACAATAAATATAATCTCAAGATCTATTTTCTAGTTTTGAGTTATTCAGTCTGGGCAGATGGGAGAGTCAACAGACACGGGAATCAAGGTGAACGCACACTTCACTTTGGGCTTCTATCAAATGTCAACACTGGAACATCCTCAGAAATAATTCCCTTATTTCTGGTCTTTGTGGTTTTTTTTTGTTGTTGTTGTTGATAGTGTCATCTGGAAGGATTTTTTAAAATGCAATTAGAGACTGAGTGCTTCAAAGAGTCATTTACTTGAAAACATTGCTGCAATGTAGGTTACCCATGTGTACTTCTGTAGTATGGCACATGAATGGAAGGAAGGGCATTGGAAGGACTGCATATGGTTGCGCACTGGCATGGGTTTTGTGACTGTACAGTGTATTATAATATTCTCATCATAGGGAGGTCAAAATTATTCACATAGATCAGAACTAGGAATGGCAATGCACTGGGCATCACTTGTTGGAGAAGATGTTATGTGTACCCGCATCCTAAAGTTTGCCATCCTTTAAGGGAGCCATTTTTCTTCCTCCCCCTACTTCTTGCCTTGTATAATTCCATGGAGAGCCGATGAAACTTCCAACTCTGAAATGTGTCAACCAAAATGTGACATGACAGTGAAAATAATTAAGAAGCCTAATTCTCACTTTACTTTACCTGCATCCAACTGGGAAATGATTCTGAAGCCTTTGTGGGACTTGGGATATATTTATACTTTTGATACTATATCAGGAAAACTGTGATGTTGATCACAGGTGGGAATATCATATTTATAAGTCAATTGTAATTCAATCATTACTTGGGGGACAGAAGGTCCTCGAGGGAGAGTCATATATTTACATGATGTATTCCAGTGCTCAGATCTGTGTTTGTAAGTCTGTTTCAGCCAAGAGATGTGTAAAATCACAAATGACTGGCCAATTCCCCACTGGGTGCAACTGAGAAACCTTATGAATTCCATTTTTCCACTTATTAAAATTTAATGTTCTAATATTAATAGAGGCCATGTACTAGGTCCTTGCCAAGATTTTCAGAAGAGAATCTGAAAATTGGACAGACTTGGCTAGCGCTCGGCAATAGTTTGAAGTGGGGCCCCTTTCTTCTCTTTTATCTTTCTACATTGCCCTTTTTCTTACACTTGGCTGCTCTTCTATATTATGTACCTCTTATACCCTTTACTGATGGCTGGCATCTATATATTTGTGGGGCTCTGTTCCTATTGTCACAGAGGAAAACCATTTGAATTTGATGTGACTTCCTACACAGCATCACCTTTTGTCTGGACTCTCTCTTCTGGCTTCTTCCTCCTAATTCCATTCTTCCTCTATTTTGACTTATTCTCCAAATGTCATCCAGAGTGATGGTCCAGAAATGTAGGTCTGTTCCCATTTCTTCTTCCTTACAGTGGTTTCATTGTCTTTTTGTTGTTCTCAGAATAAATTCCAGAGCCCTAAACAAGGTCATTGAATCCGGCTTTGTGGTCGGGCATCAATTTATGGCTGTGGGACTTGACTTAGCCACATTTCAGTTTCATTACACCTCTGACTCCCATCATTTGCTGCTGCTATGCCCTGTAAAGGTCCCCTGCACACTGTCTTAGGGGTACCAAGCCATCACTCTTCAAGTAAGCAGGTTCCTGTGAGCCTTCCACCGCAGCATTTGTCTACAGATGAGTACATATCCTTAAGTACACATGTTTCTGCTGAAAAACTCCTGACTTAATGCATCCTGGATTCTTTACTGTTGAACTCGTGGTCAACAGCATTGCTCAGATGAAGCTTAGTTAACATATAAATTGTCTCCAGGCACATCATCACAGCCTTCTTGTTCTTACAAACACTCCACGGTATTTCAGCACTGTGAATAGCGCGATTTTGAAGGTAAAAATCACAGAAAAAACCAGCACAACCATTTTACAAAGATGGCCCTAAATGGATTGTGAAAATACTGTTTGCCTAGTGTAAGGTACTGGAGAGGGAAGTTCAGAGTCCCCTGGGTTTAGTTGGGAACAAAAGTGCACACCGGGTGACTCAGGCTTTTCATGACCCATTGTCTGTGAATGACTGGGAAGCGTTGTATTTATCCTGAGATTGTACACAACTTTTAGCAGTTGCATAAATTTGAAAATCTAGAACCCATGAATAATAAGACTGACCAAGTGAAAAAGGAATGTCTCCATCAGACACTTTTGATTTCCTGTCACCATGTCGACCTCATGCTTTGTTGGCCAGTTTCTGAGTTTAAAGGAAGGTGAGTCCCCTGTTAATGGGTAACTGAGTTCAGAGGGGAAGCAGTCAACTCCTGTGAAGACACAAATGTCTGAAACACTCATGAGAACACTTACTTCTCTTCCAGTCAGAAGCCCAGGCATGTATGTGTATGTGTGCACATGCATGCATGCGTGTGTGTGTGCACACATGAGAGAGAGACAGACAGACAGAGACAGAGAGAGAGACAGAGAGAGACGAGATCCTGTCAAGTTAAGAGGAGTGGGGGAGAGAGAGGAATAAATTGAGGTCTTATTGTTAAGGAAAAACATCCAATGGAGACTTTCCTCGTCTTTTCGTCTAGAAAGACATTTTGTTCCTGCCTGGGACAGCAGACAACACGGGTGGCCTTTGAAACTATGGTTCAAAATAGAGGTGTGTTTTTTGAGGATACTGATAAAGAATCAAATTAATCATCAAAGCTTTCTTGACATCTGAGATAAGAAATTTTTATGCCAGTTTGAGTAAGCTTTATTTCTTAATTATTTGTAACCAGAAATATCTGGATATTGTGCCTTATTTTCTATATTTCTGTTTGTCAGGAATAAATGAGAGAAAAGCATAAATATGCACAGGTACATGCTATATGTATGGCAGCATCCTGGCAGACATAATTCTTCCTTGTGTTTCTAAGTATACACTAAGTATTATACTGCTAAATATTTGTCATCTTTCTTTCTAATTAACAAGAAAATGAGAATAATTTGACATAAAGATGTATAGGATATTTCATTTCATATTTTTACCTAAAACCATTATCCCTTTGATGCCTTTATTCTTTTCTAGTTAGCATTAACTGTCAACTCAACAAAGCCTTGAGTCACCTGAAAACTAAATCCCAACTGAGTCATTGTCTTTATCAGACTTGTCTTTAGGCATGCCTTGATTATTAATAGCATTATTATGTCTATAATGTTAATAATATTAGTAATGTGGTGACTTTTAGTTGATGTAGAAGCACCCAGCCCACTGTGGGTGTTACCATCCAGAGGCAGGTGGTCCTGGGCTATATAAAAAAGGTAGTTAAGTTTTGGCTAGGAAGCAACCAGAGAGGGAACCATCAAACAGCATTTGTCCATGACTTTTGCTTCAAGTTTCTGCTTTACTCCCATCTTTATTTCCCTTAGTCGTGGTCTGTGACATAGAAGTATAAGCCTAATAAATTCTTTCCTTCCCAAGTTGTTTTTGGTCAGGGTGATTTATCAAGGCAGCAGAGAGCAAACAAGAACTATCCCTATGACCAGTTTAGGTCAACTGTTGTTTATTATTATTGTTGCTGTTGTTTTAAAGAATTGAGTATAGCCGGGCAGTGGTGGCGCATGCCTTTAATCCCAGCACTCAGGAGGTAGAGGCAGGCAGATCTTTGTGAGTTCGAGACCAGCCTGGTCTACAAGAGCTAGTTCCAGCGCAGGCTCCAAAGCCACAGAGAAACCCTGTCTCGAAAAACAAAAACCAACAACAACAACAACAACAAAAAGAATTGATTATATATGCCAAACAGCAATATCATAACTGTAAAATTGTCATATTTTTCTATAATAAATTTAGTATGAGAACCACTTTACAAGGGGTTTTGTGAATTTATCAGGTGAAGATAGACATGTTTTCAGAAAAGATGAAGTATTCGTGCATTGATAGTGATGTAAGCTGAAGAGGTTGCCAACCACGGTTTTATCAATATTTTCAAGTCAGCACTTCAGTGTCTACTGTAGCTGAAATGTGAACTTTGTTGCAAAGGGCTCTTGTGTATAGACGTGTGTTTAGTGTCTGGAAACAGATTACTTGTGGACTTGGCTATGAAGCTTTAGAGCCTATGTGAGGTTTCTCCTGCCTCTTTGCACTGTCTGTGTTATGATGCACAGAAAATTTTGCACAGACATTTAAGTGTCTATCGAGGATGCATATTGGTCCATTACTGTTGTGTAGAATAACAACAATGGTCCATTACTGTTGTGTAGAGCATACACACATGCTCACACACCACACTTGTGTGCACACATACACATACATGTGCATATATGCACACACATACTCATAAGTGCACCCTCACATACATTCGTACACATGCACATTCACACATACTTGCATATGCACACATGTGTGCACACACATGCACATGTGTGCAAACACACTTATATACTCATACACATACATGCATACACACTCTCAGGCTCCACAGTTTCAGAGGACTAACATTTATTGCAATTATGTACAATTCTTTCTTCCTTCGAGTTTTTAAATAATATTATGTGACCCCGTGTCTTAGTATTTCCTCGGGCTCACACATTTCCCTGTTAATTATATTGCCTGAGACTGTCGGAGAAGTGTCATTAGTCAGGCTTTGTTGAATGATCAGTCACTTTAAGTCATTGTCATAGCTACTGGTCTATAGGTGATAGCAATTAGTGACTTGGTGATTGATTTCCCTTAGAGGCCTGTGCAGCCACAGCACTCAGCAAAGATGTGCAACCCTGACATCTTGCGTGAGCGTAACCCCAAGACCTTGAAATGATCTCTTGGAGGCAGTTCTGGGACTTCTTCAGTCAGGTAGCCCATTAGAGAGCTGATTTTCCCCTTCCAGGGAATGCGCTGGAGCTTCTAGAGTAAACCATTCTCTCTTTGCAGCAGAAAAGTATTTAATCTCATCTTAAACATGGGTCTAATATTCTCATTTCCTCATTTATTACTTTTCAGACTGCACTTCAGCTGGTAACAGATGGGAATTGTCATCTGTTTTTGTACAGGACACACATGGCCTTCTAGACAAAATTCCCTTAGTAACAGAGATGTTAACACACCTTTAAAACTATTTCAGGATATTCTGTCAATGCAGATGTTGTTTATATTTTTAGATATCATTTTAACTGACTGCTGAAGACATTTTTTTTGATGGGAAACAATTGAGCCTTAGGTTTTCAAAATGAAAGAACTAACCTTGTGGAGATTTTCGTGCTTTTCTATTTGTGCTATTTTGAATGAAGCTGATAAGATGTTTGCTAACTTTCACTGTTCTGTGTGATAGCTCTTGTGTTTCCAGAGGAGTTAGTGTCTTAAGGTGGGCCATGGACAAAATACATTTCGCCTTGAAGAATTAAAGAGCCTTATAAAGCAGTAACAACAACAAAATAGCTTGGAAAAATCTGCGCATTGACAGCACAAAAGTTCTTTCCCTGTGAAGACTGTGCTGAGCTTCATGGGTCTCCTGTGATCAGTAGAGGGGCATGTCACTGTTCATTTGGGGTCAGAGGCCAGCAAGCTGTACCTGGATGTCGATGTGTCGATGTCCTGGGCTAAGGAGTTCATTGTGTATCACACTCCTGAGAAATAATGTGTTTCACTGACTCCCTCGTTCACTGGCCACAGCAAATGAAGTCACATGACCTGACAGAAAATGCACCCTTTCTAGAAGAATAATCTTTGTCCCTGATACATGTTATGATCGGGCAGAAATGAATGGGGGAGTTAGAAGCTTCTCCTTGAAACTGTGTTTGTGAAACATAGACACCCTTGGCTCATTTGTTTCTGCGGGTTGCTTTCAGTGGACACGACCGATGTGAGCAAGGAAGAGTGAAGCTTCAGTTCTGACAAGCTATTCTTGTCCTAACAGTGTTCGCATCTTAGGCGCTATACATCACAAACTCTGTGGACAGAACTATAAATGAATTATTCTGTGCAGGATGAAATTTCTGTGCACATTAAGTGACACATTTACTTAACGTGTCAATAGAAGAGGATATTTTTTCCTTACAAATATCACCACATCTGGTTTGGCTTAGTAGATGGTACACAGCTCCCCTGCACAATCTCTTGACTCCTTTAAGAATTCTTTTATTAGCTGGGCATGAGGATGCACACCAATAATCCCAGGAGGATATTGAATTCAAGATCAGCCTAAACTGTGTACCATTTGGAGCATGCGTGCTTCAAAAAGTCAAGGGTTGAGGGACAGGTCAGTGGTTAAGAATGCAGGCTGCTCTACTGGAAGACTGGATTCTGATTCTGAGCACGCATGTTGATGAGTCACCATGGCACGTAACTCTAACTCCAGGGGACCCAACACATCTGCTCTTCAAAGGTGCCTGCACTCACATGCATGCTACCACACACACCACAATTTAAAATAAATAAAATAAGAAAAAAAAAATCTCCCTGCTATATATATCTCAGTGGTAGAGCGCTTGCCTAGCATGCCCAAGGCCTTGGATGGAGTGCACAGAACCACAAACAGTAGCAACAGCAACTCCTATACACCCCCAAATAAAGCAAAGCAAAACTTGCTTTCTTCCATTGAAAAGATGTACCAGTGAAGCTAAATATGATTTTTATAATTCATTGACGTTTTCACTTTATTTATTAGTCAATTTGTATCCTCCTGACTGATTATTCTGAAGGGAAAGGACAGAGAAAAGTGGGGGGAAAGAAGTAGGAGGAAAAACGGGGGTAGTGGAGAAGAATCGGGGTGGCAAAGAGGAGGAAGTGGGTGGGTGGAGGAGGGATGAGAAGTAGAAACCCTGATGCTTTCATGGCAGCATTAAATGAGGATGGGGATCTGAATGACCCCCGATGGTGTAGTACATAACCCCAAACCACCAGGTAGCCTCTAAAAGCTAGTTACAAAATTAGCTTAAGGAAATGGGAGCCAACGTAAAACAATTTTCACTTTGTGTGAATTTAAAAACCACACAGGAAAATGCTTTGTGAGTAGAAGTTTAGCATCCAAGTGACCAATATGCCCTCAGAAAGTGATGTTCTTAACGGAAACACAACGAATACTGACGCCTTGCAATGGGTGTACTCGAAATTAGATTTTTAGGAAAATATATTTTTAAATTTCAACAGTGAGTATTTTTGTGAATTATATAAGGGTGTGAGGTAAGTGGGGTAAAGCTTCTGTTTTATGAATGTCATCAAGTGGCTTTGAAAAAAGTTTTTAACTTTCAAGGGTGTAACTGCTGCCCTTACTTTTCAGTAACTTTGAAGCTTTCAGTGTTGATGTGGGATTCCCCTCTGTATGCTGTAAATAAACATGTCCATGTCTTATTGCCATTGGTTAATAAAGAAGCTGCTTTTGGCCAATGGCTTAACAGAATATAGCCAGGCTGGAAAAGATATATAGAGAGAGTAGACAGAGTCAGAGAGAAGCCATGTAGCCCCCACTGGAGACAGACACACTGGAACCTTGCCGGTAAGCCACAGCCACATGGTGATGCACAGATGAATAGAAATGGGTTAATTTAAGATATGAGTTAGCCAGAAATATGCTTAAGTTAGTTTTAATTAATACAGTTTTGTGTAATTATTTCATGTCTAAGCTGCCAGGAATGAACAAACAGCTTCCCACCTACACAGAGTCAGGAGATGCTCCCTAGATTAGCACTGTCCTGTCCTGGCTGCCTAGGGCTGGGCCTCAGTGAGCTCCATCCTGGGACATGAGGCCTGAAATGACACATCTCTAGAGATCTGTCTCTGCTCACAACAAGAGAGGAAATAGGAAATAACTCAGAGCAACCTTTGCTAACTGGAAAAGTGAATTCGACATGCTCCTAAATAGACTCGGATGACATTATTGTCTGAGAAAAAGGAGAGTCTGAGAAAGGTTGCTTACTGTTCTCCACCTGGGACCCAAAAAACACTTACAAGAGTCGGGTGCCTGACCCAGCTTCCCCTTCCTTGTCCTTCGTGTTCACCGGAACTGGGGACTCTCCATTCAGTAACGGCCTCTGCTATTTCCATTGGTTCTGCCTTTTCACATTTAACTTAAAAACACTTTCAGTTAGGAAAGTAGAGTAGATGGGAAAGTCAGAGTTAGTGACCTTGACTGAAACACACATTTCCCATTTGAAAATCTGGCAAATAAAACTAGAATAATAGGTCTGATCTCAGAGGCACTGTCCTTTATAGTGCTTGGTGAAAACCGGGCCCCTCCATCCCACACTGGGATTGGGAACTCCTCAGGACAACTGAGGTGCAGGTTTTACATTCTTACATCACTTTATCACTCCAATAGGAAAGAAGGCAGAACAGCCAGTTTCATTGTCCACAAAACAAAACCAAAACACAACAAAACACTACCTATAAATCCTTGCTTCTGCTGGGCTCCTCCTCACTGTAGTTCACTGTTCCTTCTCTGTCTTTTGCAGAGGCACCCTTCAGAGCTGGGAAGTCTAAAACCCAGTACCTACTACAACTTGCTCCCATCTGATAAAATATGGACAGCTGTTACCTACTTTGGGAGAGGATATTTCGAAAGTCGTTTGCTTCTTGGGATATTTGCTTTTATTTGCTCTGAGTCTCAGGAAGGGAAGAAAAACAAAAACAAAATCAGGAGGATGTGATCATCCCAAGAAAGGTGTAGAATTGAAAATAAAATCAAAATACAGACAAAGCCACAACACCACAAAGGACAGTAGATGTGAGCTAAAGGAGAGGAAGGAAGAAAACGAAGGCCATCCTTCGTGTTTGCCGGTTGATCAGAGTTGGTGAGTGGGAGAGCTTCTCACACCAATGGCTTCCTTTTCTCTTCTATTCTCTATAATGACAATTGCCAGAAATTCAAGCAGAGAAGGAGACTAAAAAATTACCCAACCCCTCCAATATTAGCCACCTCCATAGGGGCTGCTGTTTGGGATAGTGTTGGGATGCAGCCACCAAGGCATATTCTCAGGGGGATACCGACCAGCAAATGTCAAAGAAGAGAGTTTGTCCTTTGAACTAAAAATGTTTTAGCTGTCAGACTGATCATTGTGCACTGGACACTAAGATATAGGTCTTAGTAAAATTTAGAAATTAAAAAGGTTTTCTAGCTAAAATTATTACTATTATTATTATTATTATTATTATTATTATTATTATTATTATTGTATTTTCTTTCAGACCTTGTTTGGACCTAGCCAAGCTTTCAGAGGGCTCTCCAGGTGTAAATTGGACATTTTTCATCTCTTTTGATGACATGATGTTTTGTTTCCCAAAACTCAGGTTGAGAAATGTCATGTTGTATTTACTTTGTCTGTGTTTACTCTTAAATTTAAATGTGAGTCAGATGAAACGCCCCAGGAGTCAGACAATGGTGTGGTGATATCCTGTTTTCCTTCGGCGGTCATCCGGTGAGTGACTGCAGGATTCCACGCAATAGCTGACGGCACAAGTTTGGACAGCACGGCTCTCTGAAACCATTTCTGTTTGGTGGAGTGAGATCTGCAACACCATGGAACCTCCACAGCAGCTGTGATTCCGCAATAAACTCTATGATCCTTTCCAGTGACTTTAAAACATGACTTTAGAGTTAGATTAGGTGTAGACTTCCTTTGTGTTTGCAATACATATTCTGAATTGCTACAGTGGATTTACGGTGCAGTACCGTATGAACTTCAGGGATCTGAAGCTGGTTTGGTCAAGCCACTTCGAAGAATGTTCTGGCTATTAACATGCTTAATGAAATAAGGAAGCTAGTTGGAGAATCCAGCTCCCACCATAGACCCTGCTCTATATCCGACTTTCTGTTACACCATGGAGTCTTTGCATCTTGCCAGTGATGCAGGGAAGGCAGGGTTACTTCAAGGCCTTTCTCCAACTGCATCAGCACCGTCTCAGCTTGATACTAGATTCTATAAGTTATTTGGCCTTCCTTAAATGCCTGAGTAATTTTAGACTACAAAAATGTTACCTTTCAGTTTCAATGAAAGTTTTAAAATCTTTTAAATACTTGAAAACAGAAATTTCTAAGAATTCAGATTTTCCTTTTCCCAGATTTTAGAAAAGCAGTAATGTGCTTATATGATGCCATAGTATCGGTGACATCTAGCGAAAGACCCAACACGTGAACGTTTTCCACTCGTAGGAAATAGGATTGAGACCACAGACAGCCACCCAGGGTCAGGTCAGATTTTTGTCACCCAAGTGACTTATTTTAGAGTATTTTGAATTTTGGAATTTCTGATAAGTCATCATAAGTCTGTACTAATTTTGCTTTCTGTCATAACTTGATAGATTTGAGATACTTTAAAATAGTTACTTATTTTTCTATTTGTAGGACTTGGGCTTGAACCCAGGGCCTTGCACATGCTAGACAACAACATATTCATTATTAAAGAGAAACATAGTATTGTTATCTTAAAATGTTAAAATATTCAGTTTATTGTAAAATATTAAAAAATTTGGAAACTATCATTACAATGTTGTCATAAGGACAATAAAATAAGACTGATAAAAAATAGTATGTTTACAAGCATTTGTCTTTGTTTTGCAGTTAAAATAATAAGATTGAGTTACTTTCAATTTTGAAAAAATATCATTAGAAAGTGTAGATAGTGGGGAATTTGAAATATACATATTTACCCCACTCTCCCAGCTCCCTAATTCTAACCCCTGGTTCCTATCCTAAGCAATAGTCTTTTGGTATTACTCTGTTCTTAGGCCATCAGTTTCCCGTTTGACAATTTACACCAAATTATGAAACTGAGATAAATCATTATTGTTCCAAATCAAAACTGAAATAAGGAACTGAATGATGGCTCAGTGGGGAAGTACTAGGTTTGAAAAATTGAGGACTTGGCCTGAGTTCCATCCCTGAAGAGAAGTGACTCCACAAATTCATCCTGTGACATCCACAAGTTTGCTGTGGCATGTGCTCTCATGTGCTCTCTCTCTCTTTCTCTCTCTTTCTTTATCTCATACACACACACATTAATAATTATTCAATTTGAAGTAGGATTTAAATTAAGTGTTCCCTAATAAAACGTTCTCTAATAAAAATAGGTGAAAACCATCTGTAGAATTTCCGAAAGCATTTTGGACGGCCCCCACAACTTCTGCAGTCTAGACACATTTTGTGGGTAGAAAAGGGTCAGCTTAAGAACCAGTATTTGGAGAATAGATTTTGGAACACAGAAGCTGCTGTGACGGAGTGTCCCTCCCTTTTCCCCACCTTTCCTTTTAGACGTATGAGGGTTCAGAAGTGACACTATTTGTGAGTTAATGACATCTAATGAACTCAGGTGTGTAACCTGTTATTGAAACACTCAAGAGGCACAGACTGCATGGTTGTGAAAAGCAAAATGAAGTCATATTGATTCTAAGGTCTAACTGTATTTCCAGTAGCTTGTTGGGCAAAAAAAAATGCATGAATGTTTCTTGTGAGTTTATCAACGATGTGAGAAAAGGCTATTCTGGGGGGCGCAGTTGTCATTGTTGGTTTGACTTAAGTTCATCATTTAAAGTCTGAAAGGGTTCGGGACAGATGCTGAGGTTTACTTTCACCGGCACTGAAAAACTGCTAGAACACAGCATATTCTTCTCTCCAGACAATTGAAAAGTCACCAGTCGTCATGTTGTGCAATCTCTGAAGAACCCACCACACCAAACATTAATGTCTGCCAAGCAGAAGAACGCACAACCAGCTTACAAAGCACCAATACTGCAACTACTTCCTACACTCATGGTTCTGCTTAGTCCCTGCTGCTGTGGTTCTCTGCTTCCCAACTGCAGATGCCGTGGAAAATCTCCACAGCTATGGGAGAGGATTGGAACTCAAAGAGAGGGCACTCCCTGTCATTTTGAACATTCTTGAATCACTCAGAGAATTTAGAGGAGCTGCTTCTATGAACATTGTTGGATCTAGATTTGACCTCTGTATGATTTTTTTTTTTTTTTGGTTTTTTGAGACAGGGTTTCTCTGTGGCTTTGGAGCCTGTCTTGGAACTAGCTCTTGTAGACCAGGCTGGTCTCGAACTCACAGCGATCCGCCTGCCTCTGCCTCCCGAGTGCTGGGATTAAAGGCGTGCGCCACCACCGCCCGGCTGCATTTTTTAATGACAGTATAAAGACTTACTTCTGAGTGAAGCTGGGACATGGTTAAACGGACATCGCAGTCTTCAAGCTATGCTCCTGTTGTGTGACTTCAGCTCACTGGAGAAGTTTGCAACCGGAAAAAATTCTGCAGTTCTCTATTGAGGGCAAAAAAAAAGTGATCTCAGTAAAGAGTCTAGAGTCAGAAATAAATCTGGTTGTAGCCATATATTCTATGTCTTAATTTTTTTATTAATTGCTTTAGAATTTCCTGCTTTGTATCACATTCATTTCCCCCTTCCGCTCTCAGATCCAACCTTTATTCCATACCTACCCAACATTCTATCTTTATTTACTATTTAAATAAAACCCAACAAGTCCAATTAGTGCTGTGTATATTCTTTTGGGGCTGTGGCTGTCCACTGGAACATGGTTGACCAGGGGCTACCCCTTTAAGGAAAGTAAACTCTCCTGCCCCAGAAGTTGTCAGTTTACAGGTTCCTTAAGGGAGATGCCTTGGAAGCTTGTAAGAGTCACATGTTGTGTGCTTATGAGGAGACAGTATTTTCCAAACCCATTGGCGCAGTTTCTTATTTGAATTCACAGTGGTTGTGGTAGAATGCATAAAACCTGCTCCAGCCAGACAACATCCTAACATGGAGAAGGGAGGTGGGCACGACATCCCACCCCAAGTCTTTTTAAAATCATCCTAACAGTTTCAAATTTTGTCTTTATCCTTTGTCTCTATATTTTATTCCAGTGGATGCCTAACCTTTTCTGTTCGCTTGTACAATGCCGGGCAGGGAGTGACCTACACTCGACTATTTTTTCTCCACACCAGCCTGTAATCTAATCCCCTCAAATCTGTGTTCATCTCTGTTGCTCCCTCAAAACTCGGTCTGAAGTATCCCCAGTGACCTTCCCACAGCCAAATCCAACATAGTCCTTTTTATTTACTTCTTATAAACCTCTCTGCAGTGTTTAGTGTGGTCAAGTGTCTGTTTGGAAATGCTGGATTGCCCCTACTTCTTAATTTCTTTGAAACATTCTAACCTCATTTTCTTCTTGAGACCCCTTCCTAGGCTCCTTTGGACAGATTTACACTAGTGCTTCTTATGCATCCAAAGGGTCCAAGGCTGTGCTATGGGCTCTGTCCCTTTTCAGCACAGCAGAGGATCTCATTTGGACACATTGTTGTATGTTATCTGTAGGATGATGTTTGTGCTGCCCTTCCTGATTTTTCATCTGACCTATTAATTATGTGTGGAGCTGTCATGTGATCACAGTATGGGTGTTGAGTGTACATCTAGACTCTATTTTCCATGTCTTTCCCATCTCAGTAAATGACAATCATGCCCTTGACTTGACAATCTGTGGCCTGCTATTGTTTTTTTTTTCTTTTATGTTCCACATCCAAGCCAACATCATATCCAGTAAGATTAAGATTCCTACAATGGTCAAATGATATTATTTTTATATAATACTGATAGGTGCATAGAAATTCCATGCTTCAGTATAAAAATGGAAGCTTGGCATTGCATCTGTCTTTCATCTTCGACTTCACCTTGAATTGCAATCCCCTTTTCTTGACTCTAGGCCTCCTCCTGTCTCAGCAGTTTCTTATTTATGTCTTTGTCCCCTTGCTTACTGTCCAGTTGTGGCATTGCTGCCCTATGCTAGGGTGCAATACATGCTCTCTTGCTTACTGTCCAGTTGTGGCATTGCTGCCCTATGCTAGGGTGCAATACATGCTCTCTTGCTGTTCAGCATTGTGTTCTCAGTAGCTCTGAAAGAGAAACACATATTGATTACCTGGAAATGTTTTGTGATCATATGAAATAATCCCAACTATTTAACACTTAAAAATCTAAGTAGAAAGAATAACCATGGCAAGCTCTGAGTCACAGTGGATGACCACTGCTGAATCCTCATAAAGTTTTATTGGCAGTTTCAGTTCAAAGAATTGTCTACCATATTTTCCCTACTCTGAAACATGTGGCTTTGTGTCCATTAAACCTAGACAAATGACAACCCACAGAAATAAAAATGTAGGACATATATTTCCACACCGTGTTCAATTCGGCAGAAAACACTTATAATTTGAAGCAAATGCTCTCTCCCCGGTAACAGTGCCCTTTTGATAAAATTTCACACCACAGGAAATCCATTACAATAAATATCTGTTCCAGTATCTGTCCATTTAGCAATAATTCTCTTTACGCTTGATGACTCTTCCTTGATGAACTATCGTAGGGACCTTCCTCTCCTTCCCTCTGAGATTTCTAGAACTTTAGCTCTGCCTCTGAGTAGTTGCTGTTGTCATGGTAGCCTTGCTAATTTTGCTTATATTCTCCCCTCCATATTTTCCCACAACCTTTGAAAAGACTATGCTAAATATGTGCCAAAGGCTATTTCTGACTTAATGTTGTAGGCATGAAATAATTCTTTTCTTAGCCTCTTGAAAAATGTTAAATGGTTGTCTCAGCATCATTGATTGAGACTATTTGTTTATTCCCAGGGCTGAAAGTTAAGGCCATTCTATTCTGATAGAACTATTTATTTAAAACAAGCTCGAAATCAAAGGCATCTCATATAGTATGCAGTGAATGCTATTTAACCCAGTAATCCCAGAGTAAATAATTTGTTGGATTACTCAGTAGATTGAGAAATGAAAGTAGGATTTGGATGTATTTGTTTTGCCTTTTTCTTTTTAATTACTCACTAAATAAGTGCTTATGCTGTATGAGTTTAGAAGAAGACAAGATCTTATGGGAAATGAGATGCTATTCTGATAGTTACCTTTAGTGATAGAACAAAGTGCAGAACATATCCTTGCCTATAGTGGTGGTGGGGAAGCTGTGTTACCCATGCCGATCTGGTGACAGTGTGCTTATAGTTGTTTATAATTATATATGTTTGTAGACCTACTTTAGAAGAAAACAGATCTCTGTACTGTAAAAGGGCCATTTGAAGTCCCCAGGTTCTATTTCCTTAATCTATAAAATAAAGGGGAAAAGACTCTTACGACCTATATATCATTCAGTCATTTTCTTTTGGATTAAAATAAAGATTATTGAACAAGTACAAGGTGCTTTAACAAGGCCATGGGAAATCATCATGGCAACGCTTCATAACTCCAACCTTGCATGCTTCCTCCTTCCCTTCTGTGTATCAGATACTTACTTCCATTCGAACTGGGGAGATATCATGTAGTTTTCCTGTGTTTTCATTCTTGGGAAACATGCTACCCAGATTTTGTACCAAAGTCATTTTATTGTTATAGATAAAAGAATATAATACAGTAAAAATTTTATTTTTGCCTTCAATGTGAATTTGAATTTCTGCTTTTGTGGCTGTTGTCAATTAAAAATTCTTTTCCACACTATACCTGCTCTTAGACCCATGTCTGCTACAACCCTGATTCTATTGTTAAATTTTGGAAAACTCTGTCTCTTTACTTATTTTCTTATTTAGTGAGAACAATCTTGATCATTTGCTTCTTCCTATAAAATAGAAGGAAATAGACTTTTAAGAATTGGATGTTTATATCCTTCCTAAGCACATTTGCTGTGCCTCTAACCCCGAATTCGATGGTATTCATAAAAGGACCTTAGGAGGGTCAACTGGGTTTAGGTGAGATCATGAGTATGGGGTCTCTACCACTTAATAGAAAGAGGAAGAGAAATCAGGGCAGCATTCTTGTGTGTTTTCTCTCTCTCCAAATTCTCTATTTCCATCTCCCTTTCCCTCTGTCTGTCTGTCCTTCTCTTCCTCCTTCTGTCCTTCTCTCCCTTTTCCTTTTCATGTGAGAATATAATGAAAAGGTAAATATCTACCAATCAGGAATTGACCTCTTACTAGCAACCAAATGAGCTGTCACTTTGATCTTGGTCTCTCCAGCTTCTAGAACTATGTGAACTAAATGTATAATGTTTAAACTACTTCACCTATTGTACTTTATTACAACAGCCTAAGCAAACTGACACTAATGAATGGAAAGAATTTGAGTAGACTGTGAGATTGAACTTATTGATCCAGGGCACAATGATAAAAAGCTAGGAGTTGTTGGTGGACAATATGTAATCACTTCTTTGGGAATCTAAACATTTAATTCTAATACCTAGGACTTAATTGGAAAAAGCACGTATAACCACAGTTAATAGTTTGCTGGTTCCTAGATTACTTCAGGAAACCTTGACTGTGAAACAGGCAATGTAGGTAAAATTAGAGGAAGAAGATTTTTTTAAACTCCGTATACTATAACAGCACATAATTTAACAGCAAATGGGTTTAAATGATTTTGTGTGTAAAGATGTATTATACCTTAATGAAGGAAGTCATAGATATTTAAAAAAGATATTTGATGTAGGAAACATTCTAGTTTATAGCCTCAATCATTTTGATGTTGATGACATGCACGAAGTGTACCTTGATGCCACTCTCGGAAAAGGCATACTAGACTAAATGGCTCATTAATTTGACCCATTATGGCGTTTTTCTATGTTCCTACATTCCTGTGACCTCCCTGAAGGCTCATTTGGCCTTGAAGCCCTACAAGGTGGAAAAAAATCTCAAAATTAATCAAAAAGTTAGTAAAATGCATTCCCACAGGCTTGGCAAGTTGTCAGCTTCTCCCTTGGAGAATAGCCTCCATCAGAATTCTGCTTCTCAAAATGTGGCGAAAGGACAGGCAGGGTGCCTGTAAGATTACTGTTGGTGGCTGGTGTTTCCTTCCTAATTTTGGTTCCCTTTTTACCGAGACATGGAAAAATCTTGAGTTCAAATATTTAGACAGTATCAGCTAAAGGAATAGAGAAAGATACATTCCTGAGAGTTTCATAATGAGGTGTGATTAATGGAACACAATGGGCAAGCAAAGTGTCTTTCATTATGAGTGAAGAAATCAAAGCTGATTCAGTCTAAGGTAAACAAATCCACATGAAGCAATTAAGGTAGCACAACAAGCATTTCTATTTCGAAGTATTATAATAATCTCGGAAGTATGCTGTCTTGAATACACATGATTCAATGAGAAAGTAATTCTTTACCTAAGTATGCTTACTTTACCTGTGTTTAAAACATACCATTTTATGTACCCAAAGGAAACAGATTAGATAGATCTGCTTTAACTGGAAACACCCATTTATAATTGTTTTCCTGGAAGATGGACACTTGATCCTTACACGATGAGTTCTTCCACCTATTTGTTATGTCTGAGAAATTAATGCTTGTCCCGAAACTATAAAACAGGCTACAAGTGAAAGCTGCTTTGCCAACACTGCCTGAGTCATTGGAAGGGTAGACCAGTTGTTCTCCTGTCCTTTCTGCGTGGCTGAATTTCCTTAATGGCCAATTCATTGTGTGTCTTCGAGCATGACACCAGAAAAGCTGTGATCTCTTTAATGAAGAATCCATTAGTCTTTCAAGAATGAGAACATGTGAAGTTGAAAAGGCTATTCAATAATATATCTCCTTGAGAGAACTCTCATCATATAGTGGAGTACACTTATACAGAATATAACTTATTCATGCATGTTTAACTGAGCAGAATGGGTTTGGAGTCACATTAGTGGGCCCTCGGAAGGGCATACCCTTAGTTTACTATATATTTGCCCTGCTCATAGACTCACTAAAACACTTTTCTATCCACACAGATATATTCTTAGAATATAGGCCAATTGTATATTTTTTTTCTGTATTCTCTGTACTTTGAGGCACACTATCTCCAAGATGTCATGATCATAGGCAGCCACCCTGCTGGTGTGTGGGATGTGCTGCTTCATACAAACCCTCTATGGTGCCGTTGGAAGTGACGCTCAGGAGACAAAGCCCAAGGATGACCCTGAGGATTACTTCTTTATATATTCATTCCTGTGCATTTCATCTGTGCAGCTCTAAACCTATTCAGAAGTCTTTCTGTTTGAGTTTCTAAAATTTAGCATATCCTCTGTTGAATCGAGAGAGAAAAAGATGCAATTATAATACATGAACTGCCCTTGCTCTGCACATTAACCCAGTTATATGGAATAGAACTTTTTCAATATGAAAACTAGAGTTTTTCCACATATTTTTATTCCACATATTTAAAAATAATGCAATATATCAGGAATTAATTTTAAGGTAGTCAAGTGTGATTCATCACCGTAAAGTCACTTTTACCAAGGAAAATAATTCAATATACTTTCTATATCATAGGAGAAGAAATAAAGTATATTTCATTTTAACACAGAAATACAATTTTGTGTCACAATATAATTGGATTAGTGGTATAAGGAAAGCAAGTCATAATAGGGTTTTATTGTATTTTCCCCTTCAGTTGCATAATAAGTATCAGCTTCCATGAAAACACTTACCTGGAGAATCATCCGAGTTCTTGGTTCTCTGAGTATACTCTATAGTGTCCATTAGATTGTTCACCTGGGGGTCTTATATGCTATGATGAATTTTTATCAAACATAAAGATTTGTCTACTGATCTTTGGACCAAAACTGGAGTTGAAATGTAACTTTAATAAATAAAGTCAATACTTGATATACTAGTCAATTTTATCAAACTGGGCATCAAGAAAGCTAATGGCTTTGATGGCATGAATGGAAAGCCATAGATGCTGTTACAGGCAGAGTCTTGCTTCAGTTGAATACATTGGGTACTGACTGGTCTGGCCTTGTCTAAAGATTCACAAGACATTGCACACTGACTGTGTGGAAGAACGACAGAGATAGGAAATTTCCTAGGAAAGAATGCCTTCTGGGGTGAAGAGAGGAGAGAAGCAGCCAAGCTTGATTCTTTCAGAAGGACTTAATCTGATTCTCCAAGGATGACCCCAGCTAAATCTCCTAGCAATAATGGAGAGGGTGACTGAATTGGCCATCTCCTGTAATCAGATTGGCCACTACCCTAATTGTCATCAATGAGCCTTCATCCAGTAACTGATCAAAGCACTGAGCTGAGCTCCAGGAGTCCTGTTGAAGAGAAGGAGGAGGGATTACAGGAGCCACAGAGGCCAAGGTCATGGGAACCTACAGAGACAACTGACCTGAGCTTTTAGGAACTAACCGACTCTGGACTAACAACTTGAAAGCCTGAATGGAACTGACCTAGGCCCTCTACATTGTATGACAGTGTGGTAGATTGGTCTGTTTATGGGGCTCCTAGTGGTGGGATCAGGACCTTTCCTTGGCACTTTAGCTGGCTTTTGGAAACCTATTCCCCATGCTGGGTTGCCTTGTCCAGCCTTGATACAGGGGGAGAAGTATGGTCCTGTCTCAACTTAATATGCCATGTTTTGTTGATGGCCATGGGAGGCCTGCCCTTTTCTGAACAAGACTGAAGAGGGTGGACTGAGGGGGATGGGAGACAGGGGGTGGGATAGGATAAAGGGAATGGGAGCAGAGGAGGGAGAGGAAACTGTGGTCTATATTTTTAAAAAAGATTTAATCTTCAGAAATAAACACATATTTTTACTATTATGGGTTCTTGAACTTATAATTGATTGTCTTCCAATTTAGCTACCCCTCCCCCCAAGTCTGTGAAGTCCTGTAAATTCTGAGTTCTGTAAGGTGTGTGATAAGTAAGAAAGAAATAAGTTTATGTAACAACGGAAGGAGAGGGCTCACTAGGGCTTCTTTCCCATACTGTTTGGGTGCTAATGCTAATGTATACTGCAGGAAGGCGCTAAGAGGAACAGTTGTCTATCCACCCTGCAAGAAATACCTTCATGGCCCCCTCCACATACAAATCCAGAAGAATCCCCACATCAATAAAATGCCTTTGCTTTGACTGACAGGGCTTGGGCACCTGGAGCATGGGGAATTGCAGCACCAAGAGGGAAGTGATATGATTCCATAAAAATGCATCACTCTTATTGGAAGAAGACCAGGCCACTGTGAGCAGGAAGAGGATGGAGAGGATGATAATGAATAGCTGAGGCCACCTGAGCTGGAAGAACTGTTTTAGTGACAATGAACTAAGTGTAGCTGTTCTTGCCCATTTTGTCATTAAAACAAATAACAATTTAATGTGTTTAAACATTACTCTCTTTAATATGTGAAGGATGGTAAAATGTTTTACTTGATTTTCTCTGGAGCTTTGGTTGTAATTTTTTAATTTTTAAAATTTAAATATGTTTAATTAATTAATTTTGTATTTTGAAGCATGGTGTCATTGTTTGTCACAGCTGACGTGGAGAATTTGAATGACTGACAGGCTGGCCTACACCTTGTGGTGATCCCCAGGAGTCTATCTGCCAATGGTTGGCATTGCAGGAGTGTACCACTCTTTTTTTGGAAAACAAAAATTCCATTGCATTGTTTTGGAATTTTTGAGACAACAACTTATTATATATAGATTATCGATAAGCTCAAAATTCTCCTGCCTCCACTTCCTGAGTGTCTGGGTGGGACATATAACCCCATGTCCCACTAATGGATGAGAAGAACTCCTGAAAAGTCTTTATTTCTCTTTTAGAAGCAGATATTTTTTTTTTTTGAGATTCACCATGTCTTAGGATGATAGGAAGATATTCTTCTTTCCCCTAGAGTGCAGATATTTATTGAGAATTAAAAACTGTATAGAATCTCGCTTTTCCATTCCACCTTCGAAATATGTCTAGAAATATCCTCTGACGTTGGCTTTTTTCAATACTTTGGATCAGAAATGCTTTGCTTTTAGAGGAGGACTCTTGTGCACTGCCTGCTGTATGGAAGCGTCTGTGGCCTTTTCTCACCAGGTGCTCCTAGCGCAGCCCCACCCCCACCACAATTAAAATGCTTCCAGATGTTGTCGGTGTCTCCCAGGCGGAAGGATGGGAAGGAATCGGTGTACTTTGAGAACCACAGCTATAATGTGGCCATTTGAAATGAAATGTGTGGAGGGAGAAAAATGTCAGCAGAATTGACCTGACTCATTAAAAACAATGCTAAAATTTCTGTGCATCTGCTACTTAGTGACTGAAGTATTTTTTTTAAAAATGTGTAAACAGGATGGTTCCACTCTATGACTGCCACTTGTACCATTTATCGAGAGAATTCTGGGTCAGGCTTCATGTTCAGCCTTTCTGGAAACATCCTGACTTCTCATAGCACCTCTTTGAGGATGGCAATTTCTTTCTCTTTAAGAGAAGGGTTAAAGAAGCAAAATCTCTCATTCAAGGTCACGTCCTGGTCACTGACACGGAGCTGGAGTCCTGGGCACAGGTTTTGGGAAGCTATATATAATTTCAGTCAGGGCTTCTGGGAGAAAAGGGCATATTTCCATCTGAAGGCAGGGACAAGGAATGCTAAGTTCTCTCCACAAGGGCTGTCTGACTTTGTCCTGAGTCTCAGGGAGTCATGGAAGTGGGTGGTTACTGTAACCCAGAAGGAGTGGCTGTTCTGTCTAGAAGGATCACTGGACAGGAACCTGGAAAGGTACAGCCAGTTCTAAGCAGCCAGGCAAGAGATCATTATGGAGACACTTTAATCACACCCTCTTCTATACTCTTCACTCACCTTGATGACTCCCAGACCCCACAATCCTCTGTCTGAGCTTAGAAAGGAGTTTCCTACATCGGATGTCTTAGTTATTTCAGTGTATTACACAATAGGCTGAATGAAGGGAATGACTTGCCATTTAACACGGTTTTAAAGCCCAGTATTGTGTATTTCTAGAGAGTGAGAACAACTAAATAAGGGGAATTATCACTTATGAAATAATCAATCTTTAGGCAGAACAAGTGTGTGGGTAATGTATGTGGGAAATGATTTAAAAGTCATAATTGTACTATCAGCCTAAATATTTATTTAGCCAATTTGAAAGGCTAGGTGACTAACCAATCAGACAGCTGTGCCAGGAGGTTCATGTTTTATACAGGGAGCCAACATTACCTTAGGAGCAAAATTCCTGACTTTGTGAGCTGTGTTTTTTTGTCCCTTTCGCCCTTCCTCCTTCCTTTCTGTCTCGTCTGTGGGCTGGCGTGACTGTGCTCTGATGAACCTCTCACCGTGAGCCGCTGAACTCCATCCTCTTTCTCGGGCTTCTATTTCTGCTTTGATTGCAGCCTTGGATTCAGAGCCTCTTCTCCATGCCCAGTGCGCTATCCTGGTGTGTGCCTCAGTGTCCTGAATAGGACAAGCTGCTTTCTTTCATTCTTTCATTTGTCTATGTAAATGTCCGTTTGCATATTGGACTTCATTGACAGTTTGAGTATGTTGCAATCATTAGGCAGATTAATATCTTTTCTGAAATCATCTAGAATCTCAGATTTGAAGTCCTCCAAGACAAGTGTGCTTTTCTCCCCTTCTCTCTCCATTTTCCTGGCCCCCGAAAACACCACCCCTTCCAGCAAACCTCTTCTGTTTCATTAAGTGTGGCATTTTGGATCTCTCTAAACCTGGCTCCACATATTTAGACTTCTGGAAGCCATGTGTGTGGTTCTTACCAACTTTTCCAGACACATCATTTCTCCTCTGATAAGAATTTGTTAGCTTTCCTTAGAGGGGAGAGGCTCTGGTTGGCTTTTCATTTTTCCTAAAGACTTAATATTTCCCTTTTTATGAATATAACTTTGGAATCAGTAGCTCAAAGAAATTCAATGCTTTAATCATTAGAATTTATTTGTTTTACATTACTTGGCTAAAAAAAAATAGATAGATCTCTCTGTTTTTTGGCTTCTACAGTCAAGTGCAATAAGATCCTACTGGCTGTGCAGTAGTGGCACACACCTTTGATCCCAGCTCTTGGGAGGCAGAGGCAGGCAGATCTCTATGAGGCCAGCCTAGTCTACAAAGCAATTTCCAGGACAGCCAAGGCTACACAGAAAAA
>JAQHUG010000410.1:382226-395235 GCA_028555095.1 Dicrostonyx torquatus
GGATTCAGAGGACAAGAGTGGTGTCTGAACCTTTTAGCATAAAAACAGAACTGCTTTTCAATGTTTCCCAACCTGAAAATGTATGAAGGAATGAGAGGTGACATCTTCCCTATTGCCCATGTTGTGTTTGTCATCTACTTTATTCCTGAGGCATTTACACAGGGATATGCTGCACAGATCACTTTTTATGTGACATCATTTACCCTCAGTCTGGCTGCAACATCCATTATCACCAGGTAATAAAGCTATCACCACTACCACCCTAGTCTGAGCCAACAGCATCTCTGCTCGCTAACAAAGAAGTACTCTAATAGGTCCCCTGCTTCCCCCACCTCCTGCAATTCACTATTCATGTAGCAATCAGGATGGTCTTTTTAAAGCCCGTGACAAGTTTGCCTGAAATATTACAAAGGCCTTCTACAGTGTTTAAAATCCAAATGTGTTTAAATGACTCCCTTCACCCGGGACAGCCCCTCACAATGCTCCTTTATTACACTCATGACACTCCAAGGCTGGCAGCTTTCTTTGTGTTCCTGCATCATGTCATGATGGCAGTGACTCTTCCCTCTAGTCATCCTGAGTCCACTCACTAATGTCATGTGGCTGTTGGACATAGTATATTTTCAAAAAGCCTGTCTCAGGATTAGTTATTTTGGTGTCTCTGATCAAATGCCCAAGATACAACTTAAGGGAGTAAGGGTTTATTTTAACTTACACTACAGAGGGTTCAGCCCATCATGGCTGAGAAAGCATGGCCAAGCAGAGCAATTCATATCTCTGCTAGAAAGTAGAGAAGGGAATACCTGTCCTTTACTGCTGTCGCTTTAAATCTCTTTATTTCATCCTCACCTCTAATCCAAGAAATGGTGTCACCCACATCTAGGGTGGGTCTTAACCAACCCTCAGTTAATCCTTTCTGAAAATGCCCTCACGGATGCAACCAGAGAGGCTACTCCCCAACTCCCTAGGTGATAGGTCCAGGATAATTGACAATGAAGCTTAATAATCAAACTGTCACCGACAGATCTGTCTGCAGTAGTCATCTATTCATTATATTTATACTGCCTTGTTAGGAGTCGAATGGACACCTCCCCTCACCAACGTACACCCTTCAGGCATTGTGAGTTAACATCTTAATCCTGAACTCATATGTTGATGGTTTTTAGATGAGTAGAGTCTCATTGTGGGTTTGGTGGCTTTATGAGTAGAAGAGACATGAGATGACACATATTTGCTAGGAGAGATCTTCCTCTTTTTGATGCAGCAAAAAGAACATCATCTGGTCACACATAACGGATGCTGAGCAGATGCCAGAACTGTGCTTTTGGGCTTCCCATTCCCTAGAAGCATTAGTGACGCAAATCTCTTCTTGATGAATTATCTAGACTGCGATGTGCACTTACAGCAGAAAGTGAACTATGTATTACCCTTTTACTTCCCTCCTTATCACATCCACTATTTGATGCTTATCGTTTTTGTTTATATTGTGTGTTTCATAGCTGTGCTAATTACATTCACATCACTATGATAAAATGTATAAAACATGAGCGCTCTAGAAAGATTCTTTATTGTTGTTCATGTTTTCACTGAGTTCAGTACATGCTTGCTTGGCTCCACATGTTGTAGAAGAACTAAGGTGGCAGAGAAGCTTCTTTAGCAAATGATGGGGAGGAAGCAGAAAGACACAGGAAGGGGTCAGTGTCATGACACTGCCAAATATATACACACCCCACCCCTGTACACACACCTACTTCCTTAGCTAAGGATCATCTTCTGAAATGTTCAGAGGCCCTTGTAACACCACTGCCGACTTGAGGGCAGGGTTGTTACATATGGCCCTGTGGTAGGCATTTCATATTCAAATCAAAACATTTCACCCAATCATTAATAAATACTATAGCTGAAGAGTGTCTAGTATTTGTTTATCTCTTCCTCAGAGCCTGGGAGAGTGTTTGGTAAGCTGGGTGCTCAATAAATATTTATTAAATGAAAAGATACATTCAAGGAGAGACAGCTAAAACTAAGGGGGCATTTGAAGGCTAGGATGAAAATCTAATATAGTAGAAACTTCCTAAAATATATACATATGTGAAGACAGTCTAAATGAAATCACTAACACCTTGGGAGACAGAGTCCCAACTGACCGTCTATTGTTACCAAATGAAGTTTTTAGTACCGGGATTGAGTTACATGTTATAAAAGTAAACCTGCTGGCTGGCCTGTTACCTGGGTACCCTGTCCCTTTAAGAGATAAGCCCCACCCACTCCCAATCTCCCCTTTCCATCTGAGGCAAGCAGATCTCTTGACTCTTCTTCAGCAGGCTCTCTCTGTCCTTTGTCCTTCTTCTGGAGAAGCAGCTTCTGCCTCTCTCTTTTCTCCCCTCCCCATTCTCCTCTTCCTCCTTCTTTCTTCTCTTTCTATCTCTGTTCTTTTCTCCCCTCCACCCCACTAAATAAACTCTATACCCAAACTTTCTCTGTATGGCGTATCTGTCTGGCTCCCACCCACTGAGGATCCATACAAAATTGGGTCTCCTCAGATGTCCCTTTTGGGACCCACCTCAGGTCATCCACATCATGAATGATAACATGGCATCTAATTGAGTTGTTGGCCAAAGGGACCCCATGTAAATCACCAAACAACCAAGGCTGTTACCGAGACTATAGGTTGCTCTTCATAAATTGATAGCAAGGCCCCAATGCTACAGACAACACCTACACAATTCTTTGAAGATGGAGATGTTGAGCCAGTGCCTACTTAGAGTCTTCACCCCTATATTTCATTGTCTTTGGTAGAGGAAGATGCTCTACACACTACCAAAAGAGAAATGTAAACACCAAGCCTGCTACAAACCCTTTGTCCTGCCTACAAGACATGCTTGGGCACAAAGCTTATGGGAATAACCATAACCAGTGCTGCTTTGATAAACAAGAATTTTGAGATTAGATAGCCAAAACCAAATATACTTGTCTAAAAAAGGGGGGCAACAATGAAATGTCTCCTAGTGATATACTTATAGATCAGTCCCTTGTTCAGCTATTAACAGAGAAGTTTCCTCCTGCAGCAGATGGGAACAAATACAGAGACCCACAGTTAGACATTATAGAGAGAGTGAGAGACCTGGGAACACTCATTCTTAAATGAAATGCCTCCATCAAATCTGTCCCTTCAGAGCTCAGGGAACCCCATGAAAGAGGAAGTAGAAAGAGTGGAAGAGCTTCAGAGGAGGGTAGAGGACACCAAGAAAACAAGGCCCTCTAATTCAACTTGAGCAAAACGCAGATGAATTCACAGAGACTAGCACAGCAGGCCTAAGACTTGCACTGGTCTACACCAAGTCACCTGCATATATAGACTATGTCTTCTAAGCATTTCTGTGGGGTTCTTTAGTGTGCTCACGAGTAGGTCTCTGGTTTTTATGCCTTTTGTTGGGCTTTTTTCCTTATGTTTGCTTGCCTTGTCCAACTTTAATATGATAGTTTTTGTTTCTCTTTTTATATTTTATTTTGTTATATATATATATATATATATATATAAAAAAGAGTGAATGAATGAATGAAAGTCTAGCCACTAGGGCAACGGCTAATAACTGGTGTCACTAATTCCTATTGGAAGAGGGAAAATCCATTTTCAGTTTTTTTCCAAGAGTGACACTGGGTATATCGCGCTCTCCAGGACAGGCCTCATGTTCAGGAGTAGTTGACCAATGTATAACGGACTCCACAGTTTTATTGTGTGCTTTTTTTTTGGTAACAGGTTTGTTTTTTTGTAGGGGGGTGTTTTGGTTTCTTGGTTTCGGGGGTTATTGTATGGGGTTTTGTTTGTTTCTTAAGAAGGAACTTTAAGTTGGGAGGAGATGATCTGGATCAGGGAGGGAAAGAATATGATAAAATATATTTAAACTTAAAAATTGTTTTAGATAATAAAAGTATAAAAAATTGTTCTTCACAAAAGCATAAAACAAAAATACCTTCAAAATTTCTACTTGAGAGGTAAGACCATAAACATAAACCATAAAATCTAGGGCTATGACTAATTCAACTCTTTGTGTAGAACGTAAATAGTGAAAGAAAATATATCATTCCTGCATTTATATAGAATATTTCTAATGTACCTTCATTATTTAAACAATGAATTTCTACTGTCCTTGAACTAAAGGTATTTTGGTACTTTTCATTATGAGTTTATGTATTTAATCAAAATACTCTATTCTTTAGCATTAAAAGAGATCACTTCGCGTTTCTACTCCACCTCCCCAGTTTTAGTTTTTCTCAGCCACAGCTATACGTTTAGAGCCACAAGTTCAGAGATCCTAAAACTCTCTTCACCTCTGTGTGTACTGGGCATCTGCTTCTAAGTTCACTATGTCCGGGCCTCCCCCCCCCCCCGCTGATATTAAGAGGCAACACTGAGACTTTATTTTGTTTAATAAAGCTTTGTTTTAACACTAGAATTTGGAAGTAGTTCTCAGAAGTTCATAAAGTTGGCAAAACAAACTTCTGACTGACAAGTTGGAAGTACAAGGAACATGGGGGAATATAGACTGAATTAAGTATTTATACATGACCTATACTCATGGGTACGTAGAAGGACACTCATGTATCAGAAATGATATTATTGTATGTGCTGAGGTCTTGGATCTCAGCTGATGGGACTATTTCAGGAGGTTTTGGAAATTTTACCAGGTGAGGCCTTGCTGATGGTCATGGTGGTATTCTTGGCAGCTGTGTCTTGGGGGTATATTCTTGGGAGCTGTTTCTTATTCTTGGTCTCTTTCTCACCATCCAGTCTTTCTCTACTTTTTAGCCACCATGATGTATGTGAGCTACTCTGCTCCTCCATGCTCTGTCTGCTATGGTGGATTGAAATCTCTGAAACTGTGAGTTCAAATACATTTTCCCACTCTTGTTTCTGAGAGGTATATTGTTATTGTAATGAAGTGCCTGATGAACACAGAACCTTGGTACAGCACTGATGTCTTTGCTGTGACTTTAACTAATGATGTGGTTTTGAAGCCTTTGAAATTGGCTTGTGGGTAGAATTTGGAAAGGTTAGGAGAAGTCCTCGAATGCTATAAGCAGAGATTAATTGGCCATTATGTGGAAAGCCAGGAGATCTGACTGCACATAGGAATGTGAGCAGTAAGATTATATTCACCAAGTATCAGATGGGGATGAAGACTATTGGAAAATGGACGAGAGGTCGTGGATGTTGCCTTCCAACAAAGAACTTTTCTGCATTTTATCAATGTCCTGAGATTTTTGTGTGAGGCCAGATTTAAAGATGATGGACTAACTAATGTTGGACGAAACAAAGTAGTTCACAATTCAAGTTGTTGGATAGTATTGGTGGCTACATTTAGATAAATTTACAATGAGAATTGGGAGGAAAAAGCAGAACCAATTTTTTTTTTTTTAAAAAACAGTTTGGCTAAAAAAGAAGTGTGTTTAAAGTCAAAGCCAAGGACAATATGCCTGCTGGGGATTTGCCACAATTAAGAAGAAACTCAATGTTTTGTACTGAGACAATAGGAAAGATGCCTTGAGGGCACCCTGAGAATTGAGCTCATTCACAGTGCAGGCGCAAGGGAGTGAAAGTAACTTCACTTGAAAGACTTTCCTTTGAGAGGAGTAGTACTCTAGGACCTTACTTGCACAGGGGCCCAGGGAAGCTTTTCCCTGGGCTCAAATGTTCCAGGACTCAGAAGTTGCTACAGCCATGGTCCAAGAGGATCTAGCTACTGCTTGAGCTGGCAGAAACCTTAGAGTCATCCACACAAAGCCAGTCTTATAGGTGTGTGGATCACAATGATTATGGGACCATAGGAGCTTCTACATAGATTCAAATGAAAGCTTTGGAGGCCAGGCAATGGATGGAAAGGCTTGAATCTCTATAGGCATTCCCTGGAGGATCCAAGGAAGTTAGGCTGCCAGTCACCTGGAACAGCTGTCAAGGAACATTGTGGGCAGCCAGAGAGAGGATGGATGGGCTACATTTGGCAAGGTCATAGGGGTGGCACTGCCTAAGCCCTTTGTAACTCACAGGAGGACTACTTTCTGTGATTATAAGACATGGAACGATAGAATTTAACATCTCCTCTCTGCATTTTGGTCTTGCTTTGGTGCCATCCTCCCCTTCTTTGCCCCATTATTTCATTTTGAATGAGGAATGTGTACTTTGTCCGTGGTTTCCTGGATGTATGTATTTTGTGTTTTAATTTTTATTGGGGTTCACAGCTAAGTGCTTGCGCGGAGTCTTGGAGGATATTTTGGACTTGAGTGTTTGAGCGATTCTGGAGTTGTTAGACTTTGACTGTTCTTGCTGGGAGATGAAATGTATTTGCATTGTGAACTTTTGGGAGCCTGGACTAGAAATCTATGACTTGAGCTTTAAATGTTTTTCCCACAGGCTCGTGTGTCAAGAGTGTTATTCTCAAGCAGTGGTGTTATTTTCAGGGGTGCTGGGAACTTGGGAGGTAAAGTCAATCTGAAGGAAATGGGCACACAGGGCATGCTCTTAGGGGCCAGATCGGATGCTTACTTCTTACCCCACGTGCTTTCCGTTTTCTCATTACCATAAGATGAGCTCCTCCGTCCCTGTCAGAAACTTGTCTGAAATCAAACTTTTCCCTTGCAAGTTGTTTTTATCAAGCATTTTCTCACAGCAATGAGAGGTTACTAATACAAAGTCCCAACTGGAAAATCAGTTATAATTTATTTCGGGAGTGTGTGATCCTGAAATCCACGACTCATTTCACAAGGTTTATTACAGTATAGCCCTAGATTCCGAGGTAATATTTTTCAAACTATAACAGAATGACCCATTAGTGAGTCAAAAAATCAATTCAGTGGGCTGCGATCAGCGGGTTTCTTTTTTAAAAAAATATATAATAGAATTGAATCAAATAGAGAGTATCAGCAGGCACTATGGATTGTAAAACTTACAACAATTTCATTGCAATTTCCCCTCAGTTGTATGATAGTAGTGTGTGGTGTTATGATGTTAAATATATTTCTCACTGTAAATGGGGTCAAGGATCTGTGAAAGCCACAGTATTAGATTGCCTTGGGTTCATTCATGTGACATAAAGCAAAGAATAATTCACAGAGGGATTTTTTCCCCCAAGGGTATGAAGACCTGTTCCCAAATAGGAGCAGTTGAGATTGTCCCTGAAGTCTTGCAAACTAAAAATTGTTGAGAGATAGGTAAATGGAAGAGATGTGGACCAAAGGGTACAAAGTTTTAGTTAGAGCCAAGAAATCAGTTTTACTGAACTGTTACATGGGATGCTGATTCTAGTAATTCATAATTCATTGTGTATTTCAGGATCACTAAGAGTAAACTTTGTTTATTCCACACATGTGAACACACAGATATGCACATACATACACAAGAATGCACACACACACAGTCCTAAGGATACAAGTCTAAAGAGTTTAATGTGTTAGTTGGAGTCAATCATTTATTCTGTGCTATGAATGCCTATCAAAAACATACCATTAAAATTCCATATGTATGTACACTTATTATATGACAATTAATAATAAAGTAGCCTAATAATAATAAAAAATAAATAATAAAGTGGACTAATGAAACACTGAAAAGAAAAATTTTAGATTCCAAGTCCAAAATTACTTTAAACAGAGCTCCATATACTTTTTTCTCTTCCTCTTATTGAAAATAGATTCTTTCCCTACCCCTTGTTAGCAATGAGGTATGGGTATGGGAGAACTGGACCTGTCGCCCACCTGAACAGCATGAGCTAGCTGGCCCTGGAGGTGTATGTAGATGCTAGAGAGCTGGACCTGCCCCTTGCTGACTACAGCACTCTGGAGAACAGGCACTACACCTCACCTGGGCAATGGTGTCATGGGCATGGGCATGGGAGAGTTGGCCCCCAGGCTTTGAGAGTCTGGTGAGGTGGTCCCATCTCTGCCAAAGCAATGCTAGGGAGCTGGCCCTGATGGTGTAGCTGCAGGAGAGCTGGATCTAATGGCATGAGGGTGGGAGAGCTGGTACTGCCCCTTGCAGACTCTCACGGGCAGGAGAGCTGGCACTGCTCCTCACCTTGGCAAAGGGGGAGCTGACCCTGTGATGCAGGTGTAAGAAAGCAGACAGGCCGACCAACTCAGATACCACATAGGCCCAGATCCAGGGCTTTGAATTGGCCTTCCTACAATCTACCCTATATAAGAATTGCTGAAGCATGAGAAGGGACCAGGCCTGTAGAAGTTCTGTGACACAGGGCAACAACAAGATACCCCAGAGAAGTACTGGTGAAAATCCAGTATTGTTAGGAAAGTAGAAGCTGGAGGCCTGAAACCAAAACAATAACTCCTGGCAATGAACATTTGCAAGTGATCCTCTTTGGGCAAAGGGGCAGACTGGATGGCACACCATGACACAACCTAACTTCCATGGTGAAGTGGGTTTTTTTTTGTTGTTTAATTTTAATTTTTTTCTATCATTTTGATAGGGTGCAAGGATGGAGAGTGAATAGAAAGGGATGGGGAGATAGGTGGGATCAGAGCACATGATAGGAAATTCCCAAAGAATCAATAAAAAGTTAAAAAAGAAGAGATTCTTTTCTCACATAATATATACTGGTTATGGTTTCTCCTCCCTTTCCTCCCTCTGTTCCTCCAAGTACCTTCCCATCTTCCCTCCCATCCATATCCACTCCCTTTTTGTCTCATTAAAAAAGAGCAGGTTTTTAAGGGATAATAATAACAATAAAATATAATGAAATAAAACAAAAACTATCACATTGAAGTTGGACAAAAAAAAAAAAAAAGAATCCAGCAGAAGGCCCCAAAATCAGAGACTCACTCACTGACACACACAGGAATTCAATAGAAACATTAAACTGGAGGCCATCCTATGCACACAGAGGGCCTAGCACAGACCTGTCTTTCAGTCTCTGAGTTCATATAAGCTTTGATCACATTCATTTAAAGGGTCCTGTTATCTTGGTCTATTCCTCTGGCTCTTATACTATTCCTACTGCCTCTTCCTTGGGGTTCTTAAGTCCTGAAGGAAGGGATTTGATGTAGATATCCTATTTAGTATTGAGCTTTCAAGGTCTCTGCACTCTTTGATAATGCTTGATTCTAGTCTGTCTGACTGTGGGTCTCTGTAATTGTTTCTATCTGCTAAGGTAGGAAAGCTTCTCTGATGATGGCTGAGCAAGGCCCTGATGTATGAGTAGAATAAAATGTCATCAGAAGCCATTTTATCATCTGCCTGTCTGTCTGTATCTATCATCTATCTATCTATCTATCTATCTATCTATCTATCTATCTATCTATCTATCATCTACCTACGTTTCTTTCTTTCTTTCTTTCTTTCTTTCTTTCTTTCTCTCTCTCTCTCTCTTTCTTTCTTTCTATCTATTTATCATCTATCTATTCAGACCAGTAGTGTTTTGTATTAACCTAAGTCCCTGAGTTATTTAGTCTCTGGTTTTTGGTCACCCAAGCAGCACTGGATATAGAGGTTCTGTCTCATGGAATTCACCTTAAGTAAAAGCAGATATTGGATGGCTACTCCCGCAAGCTTTGTGCCACAGTTACTCTAGCATATCTTGTTTGTGGCTGGCCTGGTGTTTTCTATTTTGGTAGTGTGTAGAGTCCCTTCCTGTACCAAAGACACTAGCACATAGGGTGACGGCTGTAGGGGTGAAAGCTCTATGTAGGCAACAGTTTGAGTTCTATGTATTCAATGGGTCGTGTAGGTATTATCTTCAGTCATGAAGTCCCATGTTCTTTGTCCATTGGTGATTTGTAATTTTTTGGATGATGCTTTCATCTCTCAATCAGAAGTTAAGTCTCTTGAAGTAGAGTGGTTATATAATTCTTTTCAGTGCATTTTAATTCTGAGAGCATGGCACTCATTTAAAACATATTTTGTTAATATAGCAATTAAAAAAAAACCAAGCAAGACTCTATCCTTTCATCTGCCTGCATCTTGCGACCCAGACTCACCCTACTCCTTCATCCCTGCCTGTCAGTAGCATTACATCAGCCTTCTATCTGCATGTGTTCTCAAGAGAATTCCCCTTTGAATTTATTAAAGGAACAAGGCCTGAGAGAGTTACCAAATATACATCTATTTTTTTCAACCCAAAATCTGTGATTCTATCAGAGGAAGGGATCACACTCTCTCCCAACTTGATTTGTTTTTCTTTATTATGGAAAGGTCCATACCAAAGAGGTCAGAAGTGGTTTTAGGTTTCTGTTTAGATTCCTTTTATCTCACTCAGATTTAAAATCAGCTCCTCCTTCACAATCCCAAGTCACCGAGTTCAATTAAACAAGAGATTCCTGAGAAGATCAACCCAAGCATGACTAAAGTCTTGTCTCAGATACATGTCAAGCTTGGTTAAAAATTAGACTCCCTCTCTTTATTGCCAGGAAGAGGGAAGAATCTTTTAGTAGATAGGGACTCAGCATGAGCAAGCAAGCCTCCTGTTAGTTTGAGGTGATTTACTTTTCTATTTCCCCTTTGTACTTCACAGCAGGTCCTTCTAAGGAGGAAGCAAAGGGCTTGCTCTGCAAACTACCTTTATAGCTTCACTGAAGACTGGAAGCAAAACATATTTCAATCAGAGTTATGTCTGAGTGCAATGAAAGTTTCCAGAGCCCACAGAGAAAGCCCTGGTACATTTAAGGTCAGGGCTGGTGTTTTAGGGGAAAAAAAATTTGGTCAAACCATGGGGAAATGAAATTCTATGCTACCCCAAGCGAACTGTCACACTGGGTAGCATTGAAGAGATAAGGGCAGAAATTCCAGAGATTAGCTACACCAGATAAGATTCCCAGACTTGATGAAGAAAAGGCTTTGCTAAGATACACAGGGACTCCAGTGGAACTTGAGCGCCACTATTTTAGAGTGCAGGCACCTCTCTATTGATTAGAGTTAATGAGATGAGAGGGGCCCACATTGATGGATTATCAAAGTCTACCTAATCTTGTTTTGACTATTTCATCTTTCTTGTTGCTATAGTCAGAAGTATGTGCAAACTAAATCCTTGTTTCTTTTTTCACTTGACCTTATTCTGATGCATCAAATTGATTCTCTTACACTCTGAACTGTGCCAATTATTGTGTCCGTCAAGCCATACATTCATTAGAGCACTGGGGCTAATGGACACGCTCTAAGAGCACATTCATCTTTAGAAATACGGTAAAAGCTAATTCTTTTGGCTCAGCAAAGCTCAGGTTGACATCTTGCCACTCTTCAGGCTGCCAGGAATATCTGGTGACTTAATGAAGCAAAGATCTTAAACACACAACTTAGTGGATTATTCAATATCAAGGTTTGCACTGGAGTCTGTGATAAGGGATTAACGCTTTCAGTCCTACAAGGGCCCAGTCAACAGATTCAAACATGAGGACTCCCAGAATGGACAGTTCATCAGAAGGATTACAAAGTTACTTGTACTTCATGAGCCCATTGATCTTCCTTTTCATATGGTATTTGAAAAATAATCTTTTATATGCCAGTGGTAATGCAGCTGGATTAGTGGAGCCAAGAGGCTCTGACTATTTAAATATTAATTGGGACAGCAATGTCTAAATCGGTGGTTCTCAGTCCTGACTGCGTATTTGAATCACCAGGGAGTTTTAAGTTGTTTCCAATGCCTGGTTTCTACCTCCAGAGAGGCTGTTTTAATTGGTTGAAGGTAGTACCCTGACATCGTAGTATTTAAAAGCTTAGGTGATTTGTGTATTTAGTCAGCTTGGAGAAGGACTCGTAAATAAGTGATGTAGCAGAATGCCACCTAGCAGCTTCTGTTCCTTCAAGCACGCTCGGTGTGTACACATCTGTGAAAGGCACACTGTCTCACTCAGTGACAATCCACTCCTCTCTACGTGATAACATATGGGCTTTGCTGATTGAACGCAATGACAGCGTTTTGACTGTTTTAAGGACAGCGTTTGCAATTTTCAAAATAGAGTTTATGCAAAATTTATAGTCTAGAAAAGTCCTTCTGATTTTTTCCTGTTTCAGGAAATTTACCAGAGCCAAAATGTAAAGCCAAGCCTATTTAGATTCATTGCCAATTTAATAAACACGGGAGTAAGCAAGCCGCAAACAACAACCTGTAATTCTGTTTCAATTAACTAAATTAACTTAAAAAGGAGACAATAAGTCATGTACAAGTTTGTGCTAGAAGAAAAAGACCCATGTTATTTTTATAGGTAGCAATATATAAATGGGAAGGCTAAGAAGAGACCCACCATGAACTCCCAGTGGCATTTTGATCAAGTCCCTCAGCTTTCTTGGGTCTGAAAGGCACAAGCTAAGTGATGGAAGAAGATGAAGGTCTTCAATTTGTCCCATCCTCTGTGCTAAGTCTTTAAGGGAAAGAAAAAGGATTCAATGAGTAGCAGAGGGGCCCACTTCCTTAGAAGATGGGGAGGTGAGCAGATGCCTCTCCAGGCTGCTCCTCACCGTTTGTGAGAGTCTGTGTGGGCAGGGTTGCCTTGGTGTGGGATCTTGAGGGAAGGCTGCTGTTGAAGCCTGCTCTCCTCTGGATTTTCATTTCCCACCAGTGGCTGATTTACATTGACCTTGCTGTGTCACGAGACACTGGGAGCTCGAACCATACCCATCCAGGCTGAAGTTCTTCCCAGGAGTGGGGTCCAAGGCACGACTGGCAAGCTGCATCCCCAGCCAGGACCCCATTTCTCCCTTGTCTTCTGCATGACCGGCTGTTTTATCACACGTGGTTGCCGAGGGTTTCTCCAACTGCCCTACCTGGTGGAGCCACAATGAGCAAGGACTTCTATGTCTGAAAGAATTATGATTACCTTTCCCTGTCTTTCTGTAAAACAGCGTGGAAGCATGGAAAAGCAGAGAGGTCCAGCCCAGGCCAGCAGGAGAGACGCAGGCAGGCTGCAGCCTTTAAGAGAACTGAACATGATTTTTCTCAATTTCCTAAACCCTGTTTGACTTAATGTTTTCCTTTTTCTCTTCTCTTCTCTTCTCTTCTCTTCTCTTCTC
>JAQHUG010000410.1:395670-425173 GCA_028555095.1 Dicrostonyx torquatus
GTCTGAATTTCCTCTCTGATCAGTCTGCCTTGTAACAATTAACTCATGTTTCTTCCCAGCTTTATTGCCCTATTAAGAGGATTGCATTTATGGCCTGCTTTTTGGTTAGTCATTGTTGGCTTATGTCATAATGTACTTTAAAATGTCATACTAAAACACAATGTGACCATTTATTCTGATACTGTAATTCTTCCTATCTGTTCCTCTACAAAAGGACTCTTTCTACCAGGTATAATTACCAAACCTAGAGACAGCATCTCTGACCATCATGAATATCTTTCCTTTGCTTCATGTTCCATTTCTTAAATGTGTTGTTGTCTTCCGTGTCAACTGTCTCCTCTCTCACCCCTCCCACATGCACTGCTTTCTGGGGATTTCATATCATATTCTAAACATACAGAGCATATCAAAAACAGCGATGAATACTTGCTCACCAGCTTCAATCTAGCCATACCATCTTCCCAAACCAACTTCAGTTATCTCAAGGGAACGAAGCACTGAGAAGAACAACCATTCTTACCTGATTATCCCTTTCTCGATTTCCAGTCACCTTCCTGGCCCTCCTGTGATAGGCAACATCTTACACTCACTTTATTTTTTATCATATTCATTATCAAACTCGAATTTCCATAAATAAAATACCACAATAAAATACTCATAAATTAAAATACTGCCATTTTCCTCAAGTGGAATTTTATGAAGAGCAATTCTGTAACTGCCTTTTTTCTTCTTCTCCTCAATATTATGGTTTTGAGACACATGGCTCAGGTTTATTTATTTCAAGTCCTATATCATGTTCTAGTGAATATTCATGCAGCGCGCTCAGCCAGTTGATGGACATTTAGTTTGTTTCCAACTCTGAGTTATAATAGACAACGTTTTAATGAACATTTCTGTATCTGTCGCCTTTTGTACATGAACCTGCTCTCTCTTCTGTCCCTGGTGAACTGTTAGCTATAAATGTTCCTCTAAAATGAAGCTTTCTTGGCACTTATTGCCAAGGGGCCCAAAGGCAAATTTCCTTGTTTCCATTTCATTCTAGTGCAGTTAGGTTCTGACTGGGGCAAGGAAGGGGTTGAGCTGCCCAGTTGGAATAGAAACAGCCTGTGGCATGTCCTCTTTGTGACTGGGCTCCTTTACTCATAAATTTGCCCTGCTCTGGTCATGGCTGATTTCTGAAATACTCTTCCCACAGTCTTCTTTCTAATTTGCCCTCCACTCAGAGTGTGGAGAAAATTGTTCCTACAGTTCTCCACAAATAGAGGCTTTTCAGCGGGTTCCTTCGCATACTGACATCGCAAGCTCCTGCAGAATCAGGGGTTTGATGTTTCAGAGTGTCTTTGCCACTTTCTACAAAGCAGGCTGGGTTTTTTTTCCTCCCAATGCAATTGCAATAACTGCCATACATTTCTCACTATGTCCTTGGAATGAGGCTGCATCTTATCCCCTCTCTACTCTGGACTCATTTCTCTATGTAACAATAGGAATCTCTCTCTCTCTCTCTCTCTCTCTCTCTCTCTCTCTCTCATATGCACACACACATCAAACATTTTGTAACATCTAAGTAATGTAATTTTGTGTTTTTCAAGTAGAATTACAGAGTTTGGGATAATCATGGCAGTTCTTGCCTTTCAAAATATTTAATTTTTTAAGTTAGTTGAGAATTTTTCATATATGCATATAATATATCGGGATCATATTTACCTCATCATTTTCTTTAACTTTTCTTAGATCCACCCTCCTTTTCCCAGCCTTCCTAAAGGCAATGTGTGCTGTCTCTGTCCATCTGTCTGACTTTCTCCCTCTGTCTCTCTGTCTGTCTTTCTAATCTGAATCCAGTTTATGCTGCCCCTAAACTCACAGGTGTGGGGCCATCCGTTGAAGCATGGTCAGTCTACAGGGTGCACATCCTTAAGGAAAACTGCATCTCTTCATCCCAGAAACTACCAACTGTCAAGTGCCTCTCAGCTAGAAGCTCATGAGGCCCTTCTCTTTCCATCTTGGAATTGTTGACTGCTTTCATCTTATGAAGGTCTTGAGGAGGCAAGCAGAGTTGCCGATAGTTCATGAGTGGTGTCAGTTTAGGCAAACGTTTTCCTTCAGTTCTTCCTTACAGTTTTCCATTTTCTTTATTGTGATGGTCTTTATGCCACTAAGGTCATTGGGGGAAAAAAAGCAAAAAAAAAAAACTTAAACAAACAAACGTTTACTTTTTATAACACACACACACACACACACATTAATTGAGTTACCCTAGACAAGATAATTTACCTCCCAGAAGCTATAGTTTGGTCAACTGTCCTGGATACCCCACGCCCAAACAGCACAGGCTATTGCTGTGGCTCTAGGCTGTCCAGCAGAATTCGATAGTAAGATTCTATTGCAAAAGACACCACACATTTTGTTCATAGGACATGGAGAGATCAACTTGGTACAGACTGGGGTGTTTCCTCCCCACTGGCTAGATTTCATATTACCAGAAGGTGCTATGTAAGTTTCTGGGAAGAAAAGTCATCAACAGTCTTAACCAGCTGTGAGCCCTGTGACATAAAACAATACCAGACTGGAAAAATGTACCCATGGGCAAAATAGTGGTGGGAATATTATAGGAGTAACCAATTGATTTCTGGTTAGATTTAAGATTCACTTTGAAGGAAGATAGTCATGTCTGGTATTATAAATCTGGTCAAGAACCCTTGGTTGGGGAGTTCATAGGCTCAGGCATGAACCTACTTCTATTATTTTGCTAAATGGACTCAAACAGAAATGATATCACACTGTTCTCTAAGTTTGTATTGTTCTACCTATAAATTTTTGCAGCTCTCAGACCACATTAAATATTATCTTTGTGTGGTGGGATGATGGCTAGCTCAAAAAGTCACCGCTGGTCAGAGCAGAGAAGTCTGTGCAGTGCTAGGCTCTTACTTTGTAAGAGTGCTCCCGTCTTCCCAAGCCAGCATTTCATGTCTAATCAGATACAGGTCAGATTTTGCTTCTTCTTGCAACCTGCACTCATTTTGACTGAGAGAGGGTTTGTAGAACATTGCTCTCATTGGGCCCCGAGGAGCTCAGGAGGGAGTAGCCTAAGCCAGGATGCATGAACTACTGCTCACATACTCGGTTTGTTCTACTTGAGATGAACTTGTGTCTGACCCTTGTGATACCCTATGGAGCAGCCAACTGCCTTCTTACATGGAATCCCATAATTTTGCATCTGGCAACCACTTTCTATCTATCTGTCCTATAGCTAACCAGTAATTTCAACATGTGCCACGTTAGTTCTGTTAGAGACAACAGAGCTAAGGCCAAGATTAACAAACAAACAAAGAAGATCAATTCCTTAGATCAATACTCTGATTGAACAAGACTTATAGCAACCTCAACTTTCAATAAACCATACAAAATTGGAAGCAAGGGAACTGAAAGGTGATGCTGCCCGCGTCAAGTCATTTGTACTCCTCATGTGAACTTCTATTGGCTAATGTCGGCTCTGAGGATTCCTTTCCCTGAGAGTTGGGGCTACATGTAGGCAATTTTATCTGGACACTGAGAATTGAACTTTTCATAGAAAGAAAGATAATCATGCTTCCCATTGTTGAATATTCCTTGTTGAAAGCATTTCTGCCCCCCACCCCCACTGAATTTCCAGTCTTATGCTTCTGCCTAATACCACCCCTGGCAGGAAAAAAAAAAAAAAAAGGTCTCAGAGTTCTTTGAAATAGGAAAATTCTCAGAGACTGCAATGGTCATATGTGAAAAGGTAGACCAACTGGACCTCCTCCTCACCCCCAAGAATACATGAAAAATGACAAAATAAAGAAAATAAATCACCAGATAATGTCAGGACAGTTTCAGTTCCAAAGGTTTTGAATTGAAATGATACTGTTAGCTTGTGTTCCTGTCTCAAACCACATTCAAGGAGCTAATACAATATACAAAAGCAAAAAGGTCATCTGCATTGGTCAAGGGAAAGAGATATGACAGAGACATGACCTTATTTCTTGCCTTAAGCTCTGCAGCTTGCCGTGCTAGCTGGCATACTCATGTGTGAGCATGTGTTGTGTCCACTCTCCATGAAGCAATTTATTTAAATCTTGGCACAATCTGCTGCCGAATCTTCCTAACACCATCAGTTCAGAAGACTGGAGGGTGGTATGGGAACATCTGAACTCTAAATCTTTGGCATTCCATTTCTTCATCCCATTTCTGTTAAAGTAATTGATCAGGCTATAGACCAGTCATCTGGACCCCTCCACAGCCCACATTCCTCTTCTCTGTGTCTCTCTGTCTCTCCATCTGTCTGTCTCTCTCTCAGCTCATTTTAGTTCATTATGGTGGAAAGGATGTGGAAACGGAGAGCAACCCACTTCACGGCAGCATGGAAACAGAGAGGTGATGGGGAAGAGTGACTCAGGCTGGCAAGCTTCCCTCTTTTTTCCTTTTATTCTTCCTGTGCCTCTAGCCTGTGGGATAGAGTGTCTTATACACAGCTGGGTCTTTCCTTTTTATTTAATTATCTCTGGAAATACCCTCACAGATACATGTAGTTGTAACATGAGGGCCCTGCTTGTTGGGGTTACTGTCCCGCCCAGTACCCCACAGCCGGCAAGCCCCAAAGAAAATCACACAGAGAGTCTACGTTAAGTTATACACTGATTGGCCCATTAGCTCAGTCTTCCTACCAGCTCCCATAACTTATATTAACCCATTGTCCCTTTTCTCAGCTGGGCTGCTACATGGTGCCTCCTTGGAGATCTGCGCAGGAATGCCAGGGAAGCTTCCTGCTTCCCAGACTTTCTCCTTGCCCTGCCTCTACTTCCTGTCTGGTTGACCCACCCACATTTCCTACCTGGCCAATCAGCATTTATTTAAAACATGATTGACTGAATAGACAAGTCTCCTGCACCATGTAGTAGTATTCTTTACTAATTTCCTAGGTATTTTTCAATCAAATCAATTGACAATTAAGATTACATTATATTACAAGCCTACTTTTTGTCATCTTGGCATCAGATATATATATATATATATATATATATATATATATATATATATATATATAACCATAAGCCATAGCATTTCATTCCTGGTTTCCAAGGACTCATGAATGAATGAATGAAATTTATGTCCTGGCAATGCTGAAACATTCATGGGCAGCCAATGTACGGTGGTTCTGTTGAACTTGTCCATATTGAGTGCTATGGTTTAAGTTGATGAGGATGACTGACCAATTCTCTTCTTCAAGAGGGTGTTGGATCTCATTACAGATGGTTGTGAGCCACCATGTGGTTGCTGGGAATAGAACTCATGACTTTTGGAAGAGCAGATAGTGCTTTTAACTGCTGAGCCATCTATCTCAAGGACTCATGACTATCACATTATGTGAAATGCAACCAATCCTTCTCTTAGAGCCCTTATAGTCTTAAAAGTTCCAGAAATCATCCAAAAGTCTGAGTTTAGAGCCTTCTTGGACACTCAAAGAAAAATCTTAACTTTGAGCCTCCCAACTAAATATTGGTTAGGAGCATATTACAAAACAAGTCATAAGCTTTTAACATACAGTGGCACAGGATAAACATTCTTTTTCCAAAAGTGAAGAAAAAGGCATGTAGAGGAAGTGTATGACCAAAGAAAATCCAAAAGTAGACAGGGCACACATTAAATGTGGTAGTTCTCTGGCTGGCATCTGGAGCATATGGTGCTGTGATATAAGTTCTGAAGGGTTTTTGTAGCCCCATCCCTATAGCCTTGCCAGTTAGCGTAAATGACTTCTGGTTTGGTCTGGTTCTCTTGCTATCTGCAGTTTTCTATGGCAAGTCTTCCATGCTTTTGGCATCTCCAGCTTCCCTATATCTTCGCTGTCTTATGATTTGCTCTCAACCACTTCACCTATTCCTCACTCAGGGGCTACCTGCTGAATCTCTGGCATGTTACCCACCTCATGGATTTTCTTTTGAGCTTCAAATGGAAGTCTTCAGTATCACATAGCTCTTTCATTTTGTTTATGGGCAAACCAGCCTAAGGTAGACAACTCCGGTTTCTGCTGCCTGTTGAAGCAGTAGTCGGCAGTGACCCCACTGCCACCTCCAAACCTGGATGGTGAATGTACCAGCTCCTGTGTCCTTTCACTAGTAAGTACTTCTTGGAAATGGTTAATGGGCTTATTTTTAGGTCTGAAAATAGGAGGGACACTTACTTCTTGCCTCATAAGTGTATATTTATTGAATTTTATAGTAAATCCATGCATATTTGAAAAGTGGGTACATGGAAATCATACCAGTAAACATCTCTTAATGGAACAAACCCGAAAGGCCTGGAAGGTTCTGCACCAGACAGTATTATAGCACTTGAAGTATAAATAAGCTTTCATGATTGATAGTGAGAAGTCCCATGATTATTGTTTTAGATAGCAGCACTCAAACTTGTCTTACAACTAGGAATACCATAAGCTTGTTGGCTGTATGGGTAGCTGAGATCTGATCAAACTGGGGCTTCTCACTGTTATGTCTCCTTGAACCACCAACTCAGCTGCCTAGCGGTCTTTCACACTTACCTCCTGTCTCCAAGACAGTACCATCACGATATGTAAGGTGGCATCCACATGTCCACATTTATCTAAACTTTGTTTACATAGGAATTTCTCCATCTTACTAAATTTATTTAGGATCACCCGGGGAGCTTTAGTGAAACAAAAACCATTTCTAGGCCCATTGTCAGCCACATGGCCAGTACCTTTTCTCAGCTGGCAGCTTACATGTTGCCTCCTTGGAGATCTGCGCAGGAATGCCAGGGAAGCTTCCTGCTTCCCAGACTTTCTCCTTGCCCTGCCTCTACTTCCTGTCTGGTTGACCCACCCACATTTCCTACCTGGCCAATCAGCATTTATTTAAAACATGATTGACTGAATAGACAAGTCTCCTGCACCATGTAGTAGTATTCTTTACTACTAAGTGATAATTTCTGGGTGAAGCTTGTACTTGGCTCTCCAGTTGGTTTGGATGGGGGAATTGGACCTTGGGATCAGTGCGCTGCTGTGAACTTAGAGTAGAACAAAAAGGCCCTGGACGTGGAAGTGAGCAAGTGAACTACCTGGGAGGAAAATGGCATGGATGGTGGGGGTTTGTTTGGGGCTAGGAGAGGAGCCAGGCAGGGACTGAACAGTGCCAGCGGCTCTGTCTGAAAGGTTCACTTCTTCCTATTGCCACTTGAGCAGTCCCGAACAGTTAGCTACTTCCTCCCTTGTAGCTCTTTGTAACTCCCGAGGGGCAGGGTTTGCACACAGAAGTGTTCCTTCTGTATTACTCTGTTGTGTTTAGAGAAGAAAAACTCGTACTGAAAAGACCCTACCCTGGGAATTTCCACTGGAGGCTGACACTGAGATAGGCGTGATTTGGACTAATGGTTGTGTGGGGGGGTGAGGGGGGTACTTGCTCATATGCTGTTTGAAATTTATTAAGGATTAATCTTAAATTTTTTTGGAAAACCATAAGTGAGCCAGAAGAGAATGAAGGCGGCATCAACATAAGCTGAACAATTTCCATAGGAATTTTACAGTGAAAACCAGGCAGCTAAAACCGACCAGAAATCCTCACTATGTCAGAATTCATTTCATCCAATATAACTTACCATAAGCCTGAGTAGTAGCTATTTTTAAATGATAAATGTTTGATGAAGAGACTCAGTAATAAACACAGCAGTTAGCTATCAGCATAACTTTTTTGTGTGTAAATTGACTAGAATGGGTATATATGATATATATTTATACAACATATACACATATATTAGAACCCGATTTTTCAGAGAACTAACTTTTATTATAAAAGAGCAAAATGCATATGTGCTTTGAGTATATATGCAGTATTAGTTTCATGTTTCTTGGAAACTTGAAGACTGTAGAGGATTGGAGCGTGTGTCTGACATTTGCGATATACCATAGAAAGAGGTCATGAGCATCTTCAGTTAAAGAATATCAGATAAAAAGGAAAATCTAGCTAATAGGGCTAATTGCCAGAATATCTCCCACCCAGCTTTTCATACACACTCACATAATGTCATTTGAGCACTCATGGAGAAGAATAAATGCATAGCTGCTGAGCTCCAAGTGCCAGTGTATATGAGAAATTGTCACTTGCAGATCTAGGATGGTATTTGGCACATGGGATGACATATGTCATCTTCCCTGCAAGCAGTTTCTTATGCATATGGTCCCTCTAGCTAGCGGATCCCATCTACAGTCTATTTTATCAATAGTGAAGATACTCAGACTGAAAATAATCTTGCATTAAATAAAACCAACTTCTATCTGACTGAGAAAGCAGTCTGTATTTGATTGGTGCATTGCTTTTCTTCATTCTCATTACAGAAAATGCTGTATACTGATGATCTAGAGTCATCTTATAACTATATGTTAAATGTTAATTGTAATTAGAGTTTAAGATTAAATAGAAAGGATTTTCTGCAGATACAGAAGGTCATTTATCTGGCTAGGCTCAAAGGCATCTTCCTTTTATTTAAAAAAATTTAAAATGGCTATAATTTAGATAGGTAGTGTTGGAAGTTCTACTAGTTACGATTTAAAGATGTAACTTTCAAGTGGGAGCCTCAGCATAAATTCCTTGATTATGTTTGACCATTCCAATAAAATGAAATTATGTTAAGTAACTAATATGTAAATGGAATATGTTAAGTAAAGCCAAGTTCATTCTATTTTAATAGGTTTTTAAATGAAAAGAGTGTGGCACATCATTTGTGAGTTCTATTTTGATTGTTGCTTTTTTAAAAAAATGCAAGAAAGTAATTTTAGAAACTAAAATAGACCATGATTTCAATGCATTAAAAAATGATTTTTAGAGAAGTACGTTTTACTCAATGTGGCAAGTAAATTTCTATAGTCATTAATTAAAGAAAAAAAGAAACACTGCTATCCTTCAGCTACTATTTTTCAGTATTGCAAGAGACCAAGGAGTTATTTTGAATATTAAATAAATGGAATTTGGAGTGGTTCAAGAGTTCAAGATGTGAGAAGTAACATCTTAGTTGGAGGAGTTCTTGCCGAGTCTGTTGAGGAACTCTTCATTCCACAGCTTGCTGGAAGGGTGGAGTACTTTTTCCAGTGTTCCCTTGATGGCTCTGGAGCCATAGAGTCTGAATGTTAGTGAATTGCACTGGAGTTACAGAGTCATACTTTGTGTGGGGTACCATATTTGGTTCACAGCCTTTGCAAGCAGAAGCGTCTAACTACGTCTCATTGTTCTTGGCAGGGTTACACTAACTGTCACGTGAGCCTGTCTCAGACATTCTGGCTCTCCTCCCTTGGGGCATGTGGCAGAATCACCTCACTCACTTTAATATTGGGCAGGACCATGTGACTTGCTTTGAATGATGAAGTGGTCAGAGCTGATGTATTTTTCTGACTGGAAGCTTTGAAAGACAGTGTGCCTTCTGCTAGACTGTGCTTTTCTCTTTATGTGATCACTGATTTTCCATTGGCAAAGACTTGACTAGTTTGGTTCCCAAAGCAGAGGCATGTGAAGGCCCCAGTTGACCCACGGGATGTGACAAGTAAGCCCTGTTGTTACAACTCATTAAAATTTGAGAAACTGACCCAAGTGTGGAGCTATGATGTTTAACACTTGGACAGCTTAGGTAGGAGGAATGCTGTAAGTTAAACACTGGCCTGGGCTACATCTCCAGATCATGCCGTATTCCTCTCAGTCAAGCATACATACATACATACATACATACATATATATATATACATACATATACATACATACATGCATGCATACATACAGGAATTTTATTATCACAGCATCATGTCTATGCTGATTTACCTTAATAGTAGAAGCAATATCAGATTACCTATTGTTACAGAAAATAAAATCAATTGAGAGATTTGTATAATGAACTATTTGCTAGATACCCCTCTATTTTATAACACACAATAATACGGATCAGTGAAAGCAAAGATCAGTTAAACTGTGTTTTCCCTTTTTGTTTGATCTAGAATTTATCCCTGTTCTACATAATTTTCTTTTATTATTTGAGGACAGAAAACTTTTCAAGTATTTGGAGAGTCAGTAAATATTTTAGAGTTTGTAGTCCTTATGGTCTCTTTCACTACTATTTAAGTCTGCCACTGTAACCCCAACAGAGTCACAGACAATATGTAAACAGATGGGTATGGCTGCATTCCAGTAACTATTTATAAAGTGGTTAGTAGGCTGATTTGCATTGCTGACTATAGCTTGCCAATTTCTCTTACTAGATCATGTATCTACAAGACCTAGTAGTATTAACTTCACAATACTGGCATCTTCTGCATTTTCCTATGCAGCCCAAGCACATATAATCATCATCAATGGAGAAATTACGTCTACTATTATTAGTAAGTCATTTCTGATTACTAATATTTTTACTAATATAATTACTATATTTTTCCTTAACATGAAGGCCACCGAAGCACGTTGAGGCAAGCTGTTGGTCTGAAGTCAGTTTGCAGAAGAGGTAGGCCTGCCTTCTATGTTACCCACACACCTATGGAGTCTTCTTTCTAGTATCGTGCAGCGACTTCCAAATGAGCAGAACAAGTTCAGATGGACACGACCAAGAATTACATAGGTTGAAAATTTGCAGATTTCATTTAGACCTTCTCCTAGGGTTCACATAACAACTTTGCAGAAGGATTTCGGTTGATACGGGGTAGGAAATATGTTAAAGTGAATGTATGTGGCTATGCACACAGTGTTTTGTTTTCAGTTTAAGGTTTCTCTGAGGTAGGAGGGAAGGGGAGATTTGGAGCCCTGCTATTAACCTAATTTATGATGTTTACTTATTTCTACCTAGCTGACTAATGCTCCTTCTGTTCTCTTTATAATTCTCCATTTCTATCTACTTCCTCTGTCCCCCCAGAGCCGCAGACACAAGCTGATTAATACACTCTTTTTAGCTGCTGTGATCAGTGAAAGTAATCTCTCCGAGCACATTGATACCTAAATCAACACAATATATCTAAATCACCTTGGTTAATCTGCTGGATTTTTCTTAGTGTTTCCTGAGCTTATATGTCCACTGCAACTGTGTTTGGTTAAAAAAAAAAAAAAAGTACCCAGAACATAACGATTGGAAGATTCTGTCCTGCAAAAATGATGAGACTCCAGTTTTATAGTTTTAGACATTACATCAACATTTTTTAAAAAAAGTTTTCTTTCCTTTTAAAAAAATGTGGATTAGATTATACTAAAGAAAAAAACCAGGTGGATGGCTGTTTTTCTTATTTCTGCTTCTTTGTCTTCAAAGAACACAGAAGGAGAAGAGAAAAAAGCACTTTGGGGTAAAAAGAAGACCATGTTTGGTAACGTTTCTGTGTTATCTTACAATTTAAAACACCATGTGGTTTCATTTTCTTGTAGACCTTATGTGATGGAATGGACAACCGTGTTCATCCCTTTCACAACGGCATGCAAAACCCTAATCCCTAGTGTGTTGGTGTAATCTCTGGTGAGGTGGTAATATAGGCTACGCTTCTCTGAAGTGATTAAATCTGATACTGGCGCCCTCACAAAACCTCATAGAAATGGCCACTGTGACCTTCTCCCAGTCATGTGAGTGAGGGCATAATTCAAAGTTGGCAGTTTGGAGAATGCCTTGACTTCAGGCTTTCAACATCACTGGGAAATATGGTCCTCTCTGAGGTGCGTTGTGACAGCATGCCCTGAAAGGCAGACTTGATGGCAGCCAAAACTGGATTACTTATGTATTACCTGAATTCTCTTTTACATACACTCAAGATTGAATTTGGTGGTCGAAAAAATTGCATTCCAAAGATGCCTATATTTGAACCCCTGTATCCTTTTAATATGTTATTTTGCATAGCAAAAGGGATTTTGAAGAGTGTGGCTATGGACGGTAGGACGGGAAGATTCTCCTGGACTACGCTCGCAGGATGTGATCCTAAGGGTCATTAAAAATACAAGGAGAAACAAGAGATGTGTGGAGCCAGAGGTCAGAGTCCTATTTTTTGAGGACAGCAGAAGCCAGAAGCCAAGGAAAGCAGATAGTGACTAAAAGCTGGGAAAATTAAGAAACCGATTCTTCCCTAAACCTACTATGTGCCTGAATTTTCTGGTGCTTTTAATAATAAACCTAAAACACAGGAAGGACCACAGTGGAGCCTTGCAATTGCCTTCAGTTTAATCTTCAGACCTCCAGAAGGGTAAGATACATTTTGTCTTTTAAGCTGCTAAGCCCAGGGTAGTTTGCTATAGCTGTAATAAGAAACGACTGAGGTTGCCTCTCTGGGTTCTCAAGGAACCTTGGTAAGTATAAATTTATAATGAAAACCTACAGAAAGATAACCCAGCTTTTGACTCAAAACAGCAGCTGTCTGCCTTAATGAAACATAAATGTGCTTCGGATCATTTGCTGTTTCCTCCGTTAGGATAATGGTGAGTGCTTAGAAATGATGCCGGTCAAAGTGATGCCGGTCCTAGCCATGTCTTTATTACATTTGGCCGGTGGTTTATTTTAGTCCTCTCACATTTTCTTCTTGCTTTCTTACGAGTTCAGCGCGGCAGGGAGGGGAGGAAGCTGCCGTGTTGCAGGATTCCTGCAGCTTGGAGAGAGGGAAGGAGTGGGCATGTGGACTCTTGCTTCCAATTAGGCACAGAAAGTGTCCCTATTTTTTCCAGAGCCACTGCCTGCGTTGCCTGAGGTGGGGCCGGGGGCTGAGGCACAGCTAGAGAAAGAAAAACCCTCCTGTTATAGGTTAATTGGAAGTGAAGATTAGGGGAGAAGGTTCCTCACCCTTCTTTACTCCAGTGGACTGGGAACGCCACTTGCTGAAGAGGAAGCAAAGTACCATGAACAGGCTAGCACTTTTTCAAAGATGTGGCCAGGGTTAAGACACAAAGAATTTTAAACCTACTATGTGCCTGAATTTTCTGGTGCTTTTAATAACAAACCTCAAACGATCCCGGGACAGAGGGAATAAAAACCCCACACACTGTTGTGCAGTTATCCCGAAGTTCCCGTGGTCCTGATGCGATGTTCATAGCTGGCCTCGTTTATCATAAAACTCAGAAGGAATGCCTTTTCTAAACCACTGACCGCCTCTGAGTTTACAATGCAGACCCTGAGGAATGTTTTATTTTGTGCATCGGCCTCCCGCTGCCCACTGGGGACTGGTTTTGTTTCCCTTCCTTACCTAAAAGAGAAAACATTCCCTTTGGAACGTCATTGTATGACTTACTGTTCCTCAGAAAGAGGTTTATCCTCACATCGGTGCCGAATTTATAAACCTCGTTCCAGGAAGGAGATTAAGAACGGTAGTTCCTGGTGCTTGTGGGACTCTTGGACAAAGCAAGACAGGACTGTACACTCTTCCTCATGCAACTTCGAACCTTACAGGGAGAGGGAGGGATGCTTGGAAAGCTGAATCCGGAAAGCAGAAAGTGGCTTCAGATGTTGTGAATCATGAAAGGGGAAAGGGGCAGCAGGAGAACAGGGTGGGGAGAAACTTTGGCAAATCTTCCCAGGTGAGCTGAAGACAGAGGGCGGTGAATAGAGAAAGGGGCTTTGGGGAGGCTCCAGACCAGGGGATCTCAGCCATGGCAGTTATGAACCTGTTGTGTCTCAGACAATGAGAGGAGTCCCAAGTTATGCTCCTCAAAATGTGCAGCTGCAACACAGTTTGAGGGCAGCACCCCTGCGGTATTTCTTTTCTCTAGAATTCTAAAGAGAAACCACTTCTGCTTCCAGGTGGAACCCAGCTTGTCTCCCCCGTGCCAGTCTCGGCTGGTGAAGTGTGTTTTGGTGGTAACAGCAGACTTCTCCAGCAGGCACAGGCTTCTCTTGAAGGCACAGCATCCTGTCACTTCTCACTTAGCATTTGCTCCAAATAGAAAAAAAAATGTTGCAGCAATTGGACATTTTGCAGTATCAACAAAACCCGTGTTAGAGCTAGCCCCTAACTATGTAGTTGTCCTGTCAAAACCTAGCATCTCCAAATCCTCCTCCCTCAGTGTAATCTGTCAATAAGGTATAATTTTGAAATGATCAAGATTTGGTCCTGTCTTTATTTCTAAATGGTTTTGAGCAAGGTCCCACAAGAAATAAAGTATTCTACTGATCGCAGTCTCCCCTGAAATGTAAAACCATCGTCTCTAGGTTGGCTTCATCACTCGGGAGTCCCACCCTCCCTGAGAAGCCGCTCTCTGCAAGTGAAAGCAAAGTGGGTGACATCAGATTCTGTTTTTGAGGTTTGGCTTCCTAATTATCTTGTAGGACTCAGAAACCTTTTAGAAGAACAATCTAATTTTGGAAATTAACTTCTTTCCAAGAATGCAAACGTGCCGCGAGGCTGAGTGCCATTATAACTGAGGAGGGTGAACGTGCAGGCTGCTCACGGGCCAGCAGCCAGGACACCTTCTGGACTTGGTTTTAATATGCGTGCTCACAGAAAACGCCCAGCCCTACCTTATCCCAGCTCTTAGTACTGGATTGGCTTCCAACCTTCCCAAGCAAATACTATGCTCTGTGAATGAAAAAAAAATAGAATAAAATTTAAACAAAGGAAAACATGACAGTTCCTAGGTATGGTGGAGAAGATTTATTGTGGATGTAAGGGAGACCACAGCCAGAGGCAGGGACATCTGGGAGAGTCCAAAGTGAATGTGGTCCTGAGCCTGAGAGGAGTCAGGAAGAGAGGAAGGGGAAAGCTAGGAGACTAGAAGACCAGGAGGCCAGTAGACCAAGAGGACAGGAGGATAAAGGGTAGACAAAAAGGACTAGGTAACTAAAATGGCTGAATTATATAGGGAAGGGCAGCTGGGGGAAGGCCAGGCTAGCCTTTGGGCTGGAGAGGTCAGGGTAGAGGCAGGATGTGCCAACCATACCTTGTAACAGGTAGGGACTGAGGGGTATTGGGAGACTCTCATGGCCAGGTCCACTTTGGTATGTTAAATAGGCACCTTGGCCATTTGTCCCAGGTTTGTACCTAGAGTGTTATGTCTCACTATGGTAAAAAAAAATCTTGCCTCATTGACCAAATTGCATTCAATCCATTTTCAGCTAGATTGTCACCCCAGAAGTAAACCTCACATGGGTTTGATTTTCAGAGTCAAATGATATGCAGTCTGTACATAATACTCAAGTGATTACTCCAGAATCTATATGCCTTTATTTGGCTCTATGGGAGCCAAATTTCCATATTTCCAAACCCTATAGTGATAAAGGCATCAGTCCAGTAACTCAAAAGCCAAACTGATTTATTTTCACCTTAACTCACTTATACTCCTGTAGATAATTACCTCCCTATTCTTCTTGATGCTCAAAAGAATAACCATGGACTCCAGTGCCCTTATCATCACTCCTGTCTTCATGTTCCTTAGTTTTGTAATCCCAAAGGGCCTGTGATTCATCTCAGAGTTGCCTAATATTTTATTGCATTAATACCACAGCTGGCTTGCTATTTGGCACGATCAGCATAGGCCTTCTACCTCCTCAAGGAAGGCATTTGCTCCAGATGTAAAACTGTTCATTAGAGTTTTGTTTTTAAAATCCTTTATTAGATGCCAGGGTTTCTGGACACGGTATATTCTCCTTTATAATATGGCACTGATTGGTATTTTGTTATTTTTCCACTCAGCATCTTCAAAAAAAATGATATTCCAGACTGACAGATATTAGTAGCCTTTCTGATGGATGTTGTTGTTTTTCCTTATTTTATTTTACTTGAAATTCTTTTCTATCTCCACATGCTAAAATATTTTCTAGTCTTTAAGCTAATTTAAATGGCACACTACACCAATAAGCTGTTCTTTTTTCTCAGTAACTGATTCTAGATTATGCCCTATCAACTCTTATTATTCTTCCCCCCACACCTTCTCTCTCTATTTTCTCCCCTTCTTTCCTTTTCCCGGATCCCCACTCTTCTTCCTTGCCTTCTCTTGTCCCATCTCCCTTCCTCCCAACAGCACATATGGAGTTCTATCATGCAGCATAATTTAACAGAAGACAGTTTGGAAAGCCCATTACCTATTCAGCTTAACATCTTGAGTTTCTCTGTATGTTCTGTGACCTTTCCTCAACGGATGTGAACAAACATTTGATAACCACAGTTAGGGCATCCTTAGTGACTGACCAAAGAAATAATTCCACACAAGTCTAGCTTAGTAAGCCAGGAAGTTTACTGGGGCAGGTGAGGAGTTATAAGAGCATGGGTGACCAGATGGCAGCAGCTTTGTCATAGAGCCCACCAAGGGTAGTGATGTTTCACAAGCAGTGCAGACTTAGAGGCATCTGAATGGGTCAGACTCCCTTGGAAGCCAAAAGCATTACTCCTAATGTTACAAAAACCACTTAGCATGGAAGGAATTTCTGATTCATTTTTAGTCCATTTTCTCCATATCTCCATATCCCACACAGATGTGTGACATCTTCAGTAACAGGGACTTACCATCTCGTTCTGGCATGCAACCAATAACAATGCCAATAGCCTTTATGATTTGTGGGCTTTAGGGCCAACAGGTCCCTATCCAACAATCTGTAGGAAAGTAAGTCACTCCTAACCTGAGAATTATCACTCAAGACTCAATCAATAGCTATCCTTTTGACTCACACAAGCTACTTTCTTTTTAGCTTCTCCAACTGTGGTCCTTACTACCAATTCATGTGTTTTTATACATCTATAAGAGCCTCATCCAGGGGTTCTGCTGCTGTTGTTGCAGGACGACTGTGCATTTCCTTGTCACTGTTTGGTGTGACTCAGGCCCAAAGGGGAATAAGCTATGCTCTTAATTGTTGTGGTTGCCACTGTAGTTGGCTCCCTGGTTCTGTCAGGCTCTGGGCTATCACTGTGACTCTTGCAGGCCACACCTGCTAAGGAAAGAATCCTGGCCTGTGTGAGCAATCTTTATCCCCCATCCCATGTGCTCTCTGTTGGATTCTGAAGGCACAATTGTCTACCCTTAGGGCAGGCTCAATAATCTCTTCTATGAGCTACTGTTCAGGGTTTAAAGGCTTCCAGAAGCTCCACAGCACAGCATTTGGTTTTCTGTTAAGTTTTTCCCCCAGAAATTCCAGTTCAATACAAATTTTGCCACATTTGCTTCTTAGTGACTTGAACACACTCCTTTGTCTGCTTTTCTCTTCTCTTATCCCTTGATAATTACGTTTGCATTCTATGAACCCTATTTACATGCTGATCAAAGTCATTCAGAACTGTCAAAGCTTCTCCTCTTTAAGAAAGATCATTTCAGCACTTTGGAGCTCTGAGAGCTACCAAAGCTCCCTACTGTCCCTGAAGTCCTTGCTGAATCAACAGAAAATCAGATACTGTGAATCTAGTCCTATCTGGCCTGTGGAAAGCCCCACCCACCTCCCTCAACCCCAGTTCTTCAAGTAATGGCTATCTTCTAGTCCTTGATATGCATGGGGACCTCAGCTAACAATAACCAAATGTGGTTGAGGGCTTGTATGAGCTGGCCAATCAGGGACACATTTTCCTCCTGTTGCCTCAGGTCATGCAGACTTTGAATCAGACAGGAGGGGTGTAGTTATGTTACTCAATTTCTCTGCTTCTGCAGCACTCACACTGTTTCTATTTGGCCATGCACCACAGCCTGAGAAGCCAGGGGTGTGATACACCTTTCATTTCTTGATTAACAGTCTTACTCATCTCAAGTAGTCCAGAAGTAGACAGCTCTCTGACTGTAGTGGTTCCCTACTCTTTGTTACAGGGAGAGGGACCTCTTGTTCATCCCAGCCGCCCGGCTAGCTTAACCCCAAAATAACCACACAGAAACTGTATTAATTAAAACACTGATTGGCCCATTATCTCTAGCCTCTTATTGGCTAACTCTCACATCTTGATTTAACCCATTTCGATTAATCTTTATATTACCATGAGTTCATGGCCTACCAGGAAAGATTCGGCATGATTGTCTTTGGTGGCTCCATGACGTCTCTCTCTGACTCTATTTTCTTCCTCCCAGAATTCTGTTTAATTTTCTCTGCCTACCTAAGTTCTACCCAAAGCAGTTTCTTTATTAATCAATGAAAGCAACACAAAGACAGAAGGCCATTTTCAAGGCTCCTACATACTGAATCATGGTTTTTTTTTTTTCCTTCCCTCCATGTTAAAGGTTAGATCTGAGGACATCTTCTATGGTTTTCACTCCCTTTTCTTCACTGTCTGACTCATATCCTGCCATAAACTTTTGGATTGCAACAGAGCCTCTTTAACAAATATCTAATTTGTATTCTCTTTCCTTCTCATCCCCCACATCAGCCGTAAGAAATACCAAGCCCACCACTCCATCTTATTCTCTTGTCTACCCAACTTATTTTCCAAACCAGAGGCTAACATGGAGGAATCTAACTGTATGGTTTTCTCATTATAATTCCTTTTTCACAGGGTAAGTCCTTTTGGGGAAGACACCCAACTCTCAGTTGCACGTCTTAGCACTGAGAGCAAAGACAACACCACTGATGTCACAGTCTGCGTACGATCCCCTCACATATGCTTTATGGTCAGGGACTATACAGTGCATTCTTCAGTCTACCAGCTCATTAAGGGGCATCCCCATATTAATTGGGCAGAACCCACTCACTGGGGAGACATATCACCTCATACCTAGTGGAAGAAGATGGCAACAAGGGATTCTCTTCAAATATGCTCACTTCTAGATGGCATGGCTTGGTTTGCATGTTCTACAATACATTTCAGGAAGCATGTGACTATTATACAGAATGGAGACATACCATCTCACACCACATGGGGAAAGGTAGCTGTATCAGGATTGTCCCCAAGAGGGTGATGAGAGATTCTCTTCAAATATGCTCTACTTTAAGATGGCATGGACTGGTTTGCATGATCTACAGCCAATTTCAGGAAGGATGCAGAAATGGATATCATCCAGAATGGAGATATACTATCTCACACCACATGGGGAAAGGTAGTCGTATCAGGATTGTCCCCATAGATGCTCCACCCTTATACAGACTATATTCTGTTACCTGTCTTAGTTCCCATTTCAGGGGCCAAGCAGTCATCCCTTCTCAATCATTTTGGTTTTATCAGTCCTCATCTGGGCAACAATCGTGTTGTGTGTTTTTTCCTTGGGGGGGGCATGGAAAAAGTTGTATTCATCCCAGATAAAGAACAAATGGAAGACCAAAGAAATAATACCATTCATCTAGCTTAGCAAGCCAGTGCGTTCATTGTGGTTACTTACAGAGTCTGGGTAAGTGGTTACCTTTAAAAGCATCCATGACTCACTGGTACCTGAATTGTGAAAAAAGTCAATCTTGGAATGGGTGAAATTTTGCATCTCTGGAAGGCAAATCCTAGAGTCCATATTCCCAGAAATCATTAATATTCATGTAACACTGGGGAGAGACTTTCTGTACCTTGTGAGTTTCAGGAATTTCCTGAAACTGCTTAGTGTATTTACATGCTGAGCCTTCAAGTGCCGTGTACTTCCTAAGTCTTAAGGAACTTTACTCCAGCACAGACTCTTTCAATTTGGAGGAAGTAACTATATAACACTTTAAGTATGGTTAGGGACAGCACATTTACTTCCTTCTCTGTCATTAAGAAGTTCATACTGTTTTTTGCTTTTGAGAGATGAGGTATGTAGTAATCCTTAACTTACAAAGTGCTACAGATGTGATTTGCTAGTGGGTGAATAGACAGAAGATGGTCGTGCTACTAAAGGTATAGCTAAAACTTCACGGAGCAGAACCATTAGGATCATAACTCTTACAGAATTGCTCAGGAGTAGATATTCTTCATAATACGCACAACTGGCTAAGGGCAGGACGAAGAATTTCTGAATTCCTGGAGCCCGTCTCTACATTCACACCACTGTGGAAGGAAAACTGAATGATTTTTGGAAGAGAACAAAAGTTTAAATGCCAAGTCAATTCCTACTAACTTCAATGTACATAGTCGGTCCTCTAGGAATTTATGTTCCATTTCTATGGAAACAATTCAGCAGTGGAGACTTGCAAGGCCCTGCAGGGGAAGGCATCACTGTTGTGGTGAAGTAGCACTGCTTTTAGATGGCAAAGTCAGAGTGAACTTAAAAGACTGGAGTGTGTACTGATTTATGTAGGAAATGAAGAGGACTCAGTACTCTTAGAACTCGGAGAAAGCATGTTGAGTTGTCATTCCAGCCATAAGACTGATGTGTCCTGTATTGTTGAAGTTCCAGGCAGGAGTGGTACATGTCGTTGAAGCTGGGTTGGAGACTGGTGTTGTGACAGCATGTCTTCTCACTGAGCCTGCAGTCTATGAGTACTGCCAGTCTGCAGGAGTGCGGAAGACTCATGAGGGAGCTTGATGAAAGGTTGACTAAAAGGTTTTCTTTAGCTCTGTGTTCTTGGCTCTTCCACTGAGCATGGCCATATTGTCCCTTCATGGCCACTCCAAAGCCTAGAGCTTGTTCCGTCTTGGTTGAGTTTTTGTTCATGTATGTAGACTTCTTGGAAGATTTTTGTTTGTCTTAGTGGCAATTTTTGAAATCTGATATTGTTGCTGGGACGTGGCAGGGCTTGAGAAACCATCTTTCTGGGCATCCCTTTTACCCTTTATTTAAATAATAAAACTGTTTGAATACTGTTGGATAAAGTATCTCTGATAAGAATACCACACATTATTTCCACTAGGGTTTATTCAGCTTACAAGACAATGACTGTAATGACATGGACTGAGAAGCATGTTCTGTCTCAGTTCATGAGAAACGGGTTCTGTAGTCAATTAAGTTTTCCATGGAAATGCTGTGTGCAGTGCCAGCAGGCATGCAATGTGTTTTCCATCTTAGATGTGCTTAGGGACACGTGGCTCTTCATTTCATGCCAGTGTTGCTGAAATGGTACAGAGCAATATTCTTTTAAATAAACAGACCATAAAAACTTAAGGCTTAATCTCAAACCCAAGAATCCTTCCTGCTTTTGAGGTAATGGGGTTTTGACTATATATAAAGTTATGTTTCTGTTGTTGCTTAGACCAATGATTTTGCTGCTGAAAAAAAATCAAAGAACAAAACAAATAAAAACACCATAAGAGTCAGCCAATGGTGCTGTCACTACCTGCGCCAGGATGATGTCTGTTCTTCAAAACATATGCAATCTTACTTGCTCCTTTTCTATAGCTCTCCATCTGTAATACCAAATGGATAACTCCTCTGAAACTCAATCGCAGTATGAGGAAAATGACCAATCACTAAACCCCACAGTAGCATTAGTTTATTTATTTATTTTTTAGAAGCAATAATATATGTCTTCGGAAATGATTTCCATGATTTGGGGTCATTTTCCTTTGACCCGATTAGCTATTTACAATGAATCTCCATCTTTGAACTCTGTCTGGATAAAAGCTTCCATCCTCCTGCATCTTTCTTCTTGCAGCTGATCTACAGGCTAACGCTAATGAATTAATAGGGGTTCTTTTCTGACATTCCACTCCGCAGGAGTCCTGAAAGGATTCATCAGCTCTCTATGGTCAGGAGCAGATTTCTGTGTCTTAGTAATTCAGGCAAAAACCCTCTTTTGCTGGAGGGAGAGAAAGACAGAGCACATCTAATTTCTGTAGCAACTGCTTTAATTCTCTCCCATGTTTGTCTCTCCCTAGATGGTTGTCAGAGAGTGACAGTGTGTGGAGACTTTAGTTACTGCCAGGTGAGACTTAATTTCATTCTATCAGGGCCTCAGGGGCTACTGGACAGTGTTGCTCAAATGCCCTCTTGGTTCTTTTATATTTGTTAAACTGAGTCTGGAAGACTAGAGTTGAGCCCAGTGTTGCATGCTGTTCTAATGGTGGTCATTAACTGCCTTCTCCAGATGGTCCTAACTTTCCCTGACAGATATTAAGCCTAAATTGTTCATGTCCACCACTTCTCATAGACTGCCCGATGTTTGCTGAGGTCCGTTTTCAGCAGAGTGACATTAAGCAGATCCGATGCTAACAATCTGGCAGTAGCCCCGATGAGAAAAGTGACAGATCTGGGGAGGGATATGGAGGGAGCAGGAAACAAGGAAGTCACACCTGAAGGCACTGTGCTCCAAGGACAGCCAGCTAGTCTAGTAACCTGTCAAAGACAGGTAGGAATTCTAGTTCAGTGCTCAGTTCCTGCTGGCTGGGGGTAGATGAGCAGTTCAGCAACTGACACCTCAAACTACTTCCCTTTAAGTCATGGAAGCAGCAAACCAGCAACAAAAACATCAACCGCACACCTACCTTAAGGTCATTCTCATAAATGTCAATCATGCTGAGATCAGTGGGCTTCGGGAGATGTGCAACACAAGAGACGTACAACTCGCTCACACGCCGCAGCTTTAAAGTTTTGAGCTAATGGCCACTTGATCTCGCAGCTCCCCTTGCTTCGTTTTCTCCCAGCTAAGCTATCCACTCAGTTAACGCCCGTCTTGATTTTCTGATTTTGGCAACTATAAATGCCAAAGCCAGAAGCACTTGCTTTTTTTGCCTTTGAAAGATTAGAGAGATGAGAGGGTGCACAGTGGCTGATTAAGATGCACAGCCTGGTTTTAAATGGTGGTTGCATATTTCTTTATCTGATCCAGTGCCAGGTATGTGCACGGTACTTGTCTTTTTGATATTGGGGGCCCGAGAAATTGCACCAAGTTTTCACCTAGGACTGAGAGGTGACACAGTGGGTAATGTGCTCCCTGGGCAAGAATGAAAATCTCGGTTCAATCCCCAGAAACTCACGTAAAAGCCAGGGAGGCAATCAGTCGCATGTTTATAATCTCAGAACTGGAAAGGCTGCAGCAGGAGGATCCAGGTGCTTGCAGCGATGAATCAGTGAGCTCCAGATATGGCGAGAGACCTTGTCTCGAAAAGAAAAAAAAAAAAAACCAGAAATGTGGGAAGCAATTAAGGATGACTTCCACATATGTGGGTACACACTTGCATCCATATGCCTACACAAATCAGTAAGAGTACACACACACACACACACACACACACACACACACACACACAGAGTTTATAATGAAATCACTTGACTTAATAGTCAAATACATTGTATTCTCTTGACACTACCATGGTTGCATCATTTCTAGAGCTGCTCTAACTTCTTGAGAGTCAGGTTATAATCATTAGCTCTAAGCATGTGCAATTTAAATCAAGTTGTCGCCTTGTGAAAAGATGCGCTGGAGAGCACAAAAGAGAAAATAGGAGATTTATTTAACTGCCCCATGTCCCCTAGTGGGTTAGGAGCACAGACAAGGCATTGTTTGCCTGGATAAAAGAACAGCCCCTAGGATGCTATGATGACAGTTCTTTGTAACAAAGCATGTAAATCCTGTATCCCCAGATCTCGAGAGCTTAAAGTACACATATTTATCTTCCTTTGGGAACAGAGCTACTGAAAAAAAAAAATTTCAGCCACTCTAGATATATGTGATAATAATGTTTTGCTTTGCTTCTTAAATAATTTAGGTATGTTTTCATACAGTGGAAATGGACCTTCCACATTGGGAAAGAATTATAATTTGAGAGGAAGCAAATTAATTTTTACCTAAGGTTTCTAAAGCGCCATTCAGCCTCACCCTTTGATTGCGGTGGTGTTGAGAGGGAGAAGGCTCTGTGAGTGTGCTTCAAGCCCCCGAAATGATCCTCCTTTCTCTGCACTTCAAAGTAGAGAAATTGTTCCATCCTACTTTTCTACTTCAAACCCCACTGTCTGGTAGTCAGGCTTTGAACTCCGGGTGAGAATAGAATTAGCCTTTAGATACTTTGGGGAGGTTTATAAAATAAGCAATGAACATTTCTCTGTAAAGACTTTTTGTTGCCATTCCAGATGATATGCCCGGTGGGCTATAATAAGCATGCTTTCAAAAACGGTCCCTCTTGGATCTCTACTGTCCCACTTTCTGGTTTTGAACAGCTGCCCAGGAAACTATTATCTGTAAAGCTGGATCTGCTCTATGTGAAGACAGACATGGGACAAGGTTCTCTTCGTCTTCTCCAAAGGTAGGATTAGAATTAAAGAGAAGAAAAGTAAAGAGATACCCTAGGACTTTTATATATATATATATATATATATAATATATATATATTATATATATATCTTTGTAAATTCCCCTTAGCACTTAGAGAACACCATTTTCTTCTGGAAAAGTCCACCCATTTCAGTCCAGCTCACCCATTCTTCTTTGCATTCTGGAATTGATGTCCTCTTGTGATCCTTGATAATCAACTTAGAGATTTATATCAAAACGCTGTGAAAACTCACCAAAATCAGAGTGCGTGAAGGAGACCCAGTGCAGAAAGGAACTTTATACAACTTTCTCAGGATTCTACACTTCCGGGACTTGGCTTCTGAGTAGCCATGAAAACATGTTTAAAAGTAAAATTTTGGATAGCCTTAGCCTCCACTTTCCTTTGCAAGTGTTCTCATTGATGTTGTGCCTCCCTCTATGAATAAGAAGCAGGGCCCTTCTCTTATGTTGTACACATAAAATAGATGTATTATAACCTCTTGGTGCTCCTGTCCCGATACCTTTTCTCCAAATTCTCTCAGACCCCATGAATTAACTTTGTACAGCACACTGGGAGGCTGCAATATTCTGGCTTGAATAGGTTTTTGGTTTTATACCCTTATCAGCAGTGTCGGGGAGCTGCACCCTTTCTCCTCTGCCTCATGTCCAACGACATCATTTTGGAGCTTGAAATGGCTGCAAGCAATTGTCACACTTTCTGGAGAGCCAGTTGTTGAGCCCTGACTATTACAGAACTATACCTAGCGATGTCCCTTAGCTCGCAAGAGCCTCACAGTTGAGATTTGCCTTTTCTTGATCACACTGTAAACAAAAATAAGAACGGTGTTCTTTCTAAGACATATATTTTATATATCTCTTGTTTTCTTTATGTTGTTTATACCTTAAGGGGCTGGAGAGATAGCTGAGCTGTTTGCAGAGGACCTGAGTTCAATTCCCAGAAGGAGATTTACAATGGCCTGGAATTCCAATGCTAGTGTATCTCTTGTCCTCTTTTGGCCTCCTAGGGCATCTGCATTCATGTGCCTGTGTGCACACGGGCACGCACGCACGCACGCACGCACACACACACACATTAAAAAATAAAAATAAAACATTGAACTCACAATTCTATGCTGTGCTGTGTGAGGTCTGTCTTAATTTCGTCTCATTTCCTTATTAGTTTCCTATCACTATTGCATTTCACACCTGTTAATATTAATTGTGTTACAAATTACAAAGCCCATTGTGTCTCTTTTCTGTGGTTCTGTATAAACTATTTCTGGTACAAAGTCTGACTCTTCACTTAGAGGCAAGACCAAGATCCTATCCCCCTATATCTAGGCTGAGCAAGGTATCTCTCCGAAGAGAATGTGCTCTTAGATGCCAGTTCAAGGATTAGGGATAAATCCTGGTGCCACAGCCAGTGGCCCCACAGACTGCCCAAGCCTCACAACTGTCCCCCACATTCAGTGGGCCTAGTTTGGTCCTATGCAGGTTCCCCTCTCCCCCGCTATCAGTCCAGAGTCAGTGAGTTCTCACTAACTCAGGTCAACTGTTTCTATGGCTATCACCATCATGGTCTTGGCCCTTTTGCGCATATTGTCATCCCTTCCTCTCTTGGACTGGTCTCCAGTAGCTCAGCCCAGTGCTTCACTGCAGATCTCTGTGTTTACATAGGACCATACTTTGTTGACTCTCCATGGGAAGCCTTCCCCTTTCTAAGGAGTGGATCTGGGGTGGAGTGGGGAGGGAGGAGAGGAGGGAGTGCGAACGGGGATAGCTATGTAAAATGAGAAAAGATTGTATTTAAAAAAATTTAGTAAAAAAAAAAAAAGGAAAAAAAGAATATTTCTCTTTTCTGTTCTGGTAAAATTTTTCCCTTAACTTTACTGATTAGCTCAGGGCGTGGTACAAAGCAAGTGTCCACTAGATCTTAGCACAAAAACAGGAACTTAGAATTGATTCATTTTTTAAAATTTCTCTCATTTCTTTATTAAAGGGACAATTAAAGGCTCTTTCATTGCATGTCTTTCCTAATTACCTATGTCTATCCATGGGCCTATAAAACAGTTTTTGATCTGCCCATTTATTTATAGATATGTTCTTTTGTTACAGTATAGATACTTTCTATTTCTCTTGTGCCTAAACTTGTGTCTACTTCAGTATAACATACTGAATAACATTATTTCAGTACCTATTCTTATATACCTCTATTATTGAGGTCAGGCAAGCTTATGTTACAATAATAAATTCATTACTAAATTTGGTGGCCATAGATCACTAAAGTATATTTGTCATTCATAAATAAGTCAGTATTTGCTAGGAGTGGTTCTCAGACTCTGATGGATATTGGGGTGTAGTTCAGATATGTAGTTTGAGAAAACTCTCTCTGTAGTTTGAAGGCTGCTCATTCGGGGAGAGGAGAAATGGAGGAAGGGTGGGAACTATTGATTCAACATTTTCTCTAAAGTTCACTGCCAGCATTGGTCTTGTGATCACAACATAACTTTGTGCAGTTTGGAAATATGTGTGTGAGTATCATTGTTGAGTGAACCTTAATGATCTCTTCCACGGAGCCTAAGATAACGGAATTAAACAAGACACCATTGCAGGATGGCAGAGTGGGGGAAGTTTTATGCTATCAACAAACTTATAATGAACTCGACATAAATATAGAATTTAGATGGTGAAAGACAAGAGTCCAGTCATTTTGGGCCTAAAATATGAATAAACTATGACATAATTCTAGAATATTTTACTATTTCTCTATAACTTTCACATTCAGAATTCTACTTACTCTATTTGATTTTTTTTTAAAAAATGAAGTATAATGAAAACTCATTTATGTAGCTTAGTTTGGAATTCTCATTAAAAGCACAGCAGGGGTTTATGGTTACTAATCAAAGACCATTAGAACAGCTTAAAAGATGTTAGTGACTGGAAGTTCAGGAAAAAAAAATAGCCATTTTGTGAAAGGTTAGATTAGTCAAGGGAAAGTTCTAGATCTTTTGCATAAATCAGCCAAATGTGTCTTTGACTGGACACAGACAGAGCCTGCCTGTCTCTTTGTGAAGCTTTGACTGCATTTCTACTGGTCAAGCTGGCTAAGATTTGTCTGGCTGAACTGGACCGTTTTCACCATGGCAGCAGGTGGTGTTACCCTGTGGTTACGTGTGTGTCTAAACTCAGGGAAAAATTCCATATGCACTGTTTTGTTTACCTTGACTCTTTACCCTCCCTCATTAAATCCTATCTTGCAGATAAAATAATTGAGGTGAACTGACTTTCCTGACTAATAAGACATATTAGCATTAGCAACGGCCCAGACTCTCCCAGTGGTTTTCCTTTCTCTATCTGTATCTGTTGCTTCTGCAAGCTTTTTGATGTTGATAAAAATCAAACTGCGCCCAGGTTTAAATTATTATTGAAGATTCACAAGAAAAACTGACTTCCTTAGGATCAAAAATTGCACTCAGATAAATAGCTCTTTGACTGCTGGCTGGCCTTATAAAAGTCATACAGCAGAATAACTACTCATGGAGGAAAAATAGCAGATTCAAATTCTTCCTTAAATGAATGCTTTCTTTATCCATATTTTCTGAAAACAGATTATAAAATTGGTATTGTGCCTGAGCTTGTGATTCTCATGACAAAATCTGCCTGATCAGATAAAGTACCTTTTAGTCTTTACCTATAGATCACATGTAACATGTTTGGCAGAACAATGGCCCCTGGAGATCCTGTGGAGAGCAAAACAGAGTTGGCACTCTCTCTGGTTACAGCAAGTTTAGGAATTACTATCCTGGGTCCCTGGGAACAGTCATAAGAATTAAGGAGACCTTTGCATCCTGAGAGGTAAGCATGGGCTTGCTGTCTGATAGGGTTCCACGAGAAACCATTGTGTTACTCCTGCCTGAGACCAGAAAAATTATTTCTGGTTACATAACTCAGTTGTAATAAATGTTCAAAATGTCTTTATTGCTCGCCTGCGATGTTATTTAGGAAAATGAGCAGAATGCTTTTTAGTAAAAAAGATGTCTTAGAGATATCCTTAAATTCTAGTGTCCCTCAGAGTCACCAGGAAGTCTTGTTAAAGCAGATGGCTGGATGATGCCCTAGTTTTTCTGATTTGGTAGATCTGCCCCAGGTCTTTGGAATTTGCATGTCTACCACGTTTCCAGATGATACAGACACCTGGGTCCAGGGCTGCATTCTGAGAAGCAGAAACTTGGAGCACAGGATTGAGATTTCCATGGGAGGGATGTTACCTATATCTTTGCCATTTGCCCTCAGAAAATTCTAAAGGTAATTAATATTTATCACAAAAATGTTTTATGTGCTTCTGAGAGAATATGCAAATGAGCTAAATAATTTTCCACCATTGGTTATAGCAATTATATGAATTCGCTATTATTTCATATTTACAAATGAATATATAAACTACTAGGGAGATGGGTTTTTCAAAAAACTGCAGCCGAAGAATTGACTAGGTTTGCTGGCTTTGTAGCCTGACCTTATTTTTAGGGCAACTGATTGAAAATAATTCCACTTAAAAACAGAGAAGATCTCACTTGGATATTTATAACCTGACAGGTTAAAAGTAGCACAACATTTGAATGAGAAATTGTAAGTCTTAAAATCTACACAAGCATTTTCTCAAATCCCAATGAATGAGTTCATAAGAAATTCTTTTTAAGAAACCTGTCACTCTGGACAGAAATCCTTACCAACACAAGAGCTCTTCTTCGAAGGGTTAAAATTCTAAGTGAGCTGAAGAATCAAAACAAAAATTAAACTCAGTAAGAGGAAAACCATGTCTTCCTGATTCCAACCTGCTAAATCTTCAGTGTCTTCTGGCATCGCTTGGAAGCAGATGGAGGAGAGATGAGAAGATGTCTTGGCCAGACTCTGTCTGCTGCCTTTAGCACCTTCTCAGATGCTCTTGTTTGCAGGGCCCAAGTCCAGGGAGCCAAAGCAAAGAGGCTCCACCCATCCTTATTCTTGGATTTGGTTGAATAAAGGCGTGGGTGTTTGTGCTTCTGGGTTCTGAATCACTGATTGCATACAGCTTCGAGAGGCTTAAGGAGTGAAGTTTGGGACATTGTTTTGAAGATGGGAAGGTGAGCCCTGGAGGGCTTTAGGAGGCGGTGTTAGAAAATCCTGGCTGATTATAGGCTGGTGTCTTAGTTACTACTCTATTGCTGTGAAGGGACACTATGACCAAAGGCACTTAGTAAAGAAAGCATTAAATAAATAAAAGAAAGAGAAGAAAAAAGAAAAGAAGGCATTTAATTGGGGGCTTGTTTCCAGTTTCAGAGGGTTAGTCCCTGACATCATGGCAAGGACCATGGTGGCAGGCAGGCAGGCAGTCATCAGTCATGGTGATGAAGCAGTAGCTGGGGGGTCACATCTGATACACAAGTTGTAGGCAGAGAAAAAGAGAGAGAGAGAGAAATAGACATAGAGAGAGATACAGAGAAACACACAGAAAGACAGA
>JAQHUG010000410.1:425442-459311 GCA_028555095.1 Dicrostonyx torquatus
CAAGGGGGAATCAACATTCAAATATGTGAGCCCATGAGGGCACTTCTCATTCAAACTACCACAACTGGAGTACCCCAAAAAGATAGTCCAAAGAGCAGAGAAAGGAAAGCACACATACCCTCTGCTGTTCATAGGGGGATTAATAGGCACCATCTGATTTCACTAATAACCCTGTGAGGTGGATACCAGCGTGCCATTTTATACAGGCGGGCAGTGAGGCTCTGCATTAGGACAGACAAAGGAAAGTGGTAAAACTTGGCGGGAGGGGTTCCAGGCCATTGGACTGAAGAGCCACTGCCATCGTATCTTCTCAGGAAGATATAAGCGTGACCATGACACAACTCGAAGAGGAGTCCAGGAGACAGAAGGTGTATGGATAAAATGATGAAATATGGGTGATTTTTTGAGGTAGAGTCTTTTATTTAAACCTGGGAAAGAATTAATTATACTCATTCTCCTGTTTTGTGGGTGTTTTGGAATCGTTCCTCTTGTCGCTGCCTTTGCCTCAGCCTTATGTTTTGCATCAACACAGCGGACTTGTTAATTATTCCCAAGGCCAAAACTGAAATGATTTTTCCATCTGCTTCGGCTTGGAGCTGAGCCTTTCAGAAGCCACTAAGAGCTAGGGCACTCTTCTCCTGTCACAGGGTTTCTTTGGACTTTGCTGTTTTAGGACAGCCTTTTGGGATGCTCTCAGCCTTTCCACAAAATTTCCTTCTCAGTTCACATCTGCTGCAGAGTGCTAAGGCTTAGTAGGATGGCTAATTTTTAGGGCAAAATTACCGACAGGGTAATAAAATGGAAAAGTGAGTGCTTCCTAATTAGTATTTTCCTTCTCTTGTCCTTTTCTGTCTTTGACCTGTTTGAACATCAATGTTCCTTTGCTTCACAGCCCTTGTTATCGCACATATTACATGTAACTGTGCCCTGTGGAACAAAACTCACCGACATGTTTTGTGGGAGCATCTCCCTTAAAAGATTAACCTCCCTACTCAGGAGGGCTCTCATTATGGAGAGCAATTTCATAATGCTAATCTTAAAAATTGGATGTCACCATTATATACATGGCAAGGAGTTTGTGCCTAAGTGTGTAAGTCATTTCTATAAATAGCTCAATGAAGAATATTCATCAGTCTGTGCTGGGGAAGGGGAATGAAGAATGAGATGTCATCACTTAATGACAAGGTACACACACACACTTCTCAATTTTCTGTGCTAATGGGGACAATGACAACACAGGTCATGGAGAGACCTGAGGGAATACATGGTGAGGTTTAAATATGTCCTTTTTGATTCTTGACAGTGAGGGCAAACATTTTTACCAGAGCAAAATTTTAGATTGTTTGTAGATTTTAATCACAAAGCCATTCCCATTTCCCCTCAATGACTGAAAGTTGACTGTCGACAATAAACAGATAAGGAGCTGTTCTGCTTAGAAGATAAAGACGCTTTAATCACACTGTCTATGAATGTATAATGCTCAAACAATGGCCCAATTCTTCCTTCCACGGAGTCGGATGAGTGGTGGTAGTTTGTGGACAAAGTACATCAGACGCTTTCACTGAAATCACTAGGGGAGTTACTCAGGCAAAGTCTGTGATGCTGTCCCGACCTGAGATGGAGTGAGTTTGTCTCTGTCTTTTACACACTTGTAAAAAACCAGAGTCAAGTCAGTAGTTCAAGGTGGTGGCTCATTTACCAATAGATGACAGTTTCCCTGTTTATGTCAAGAGTTTCCGCTAACAATTCAAAATCTGGAGAAAGCTATTCTATACTGCTAGTTTCTTACTTTTTATACACAAACATGTGACTTAATTGATATATTAGTCAATTTTTTATTGTACTGAAATGCCCAAGGTAGTCTACTTTGCAAAGAAAACTGGGCTGACATAGCTCACTGTACACTTCTTTTTTTTTAATGTGGGTTATTTTTATATTTTTTAAATTTTTTTTATTGTTAAAAGAAAAATTTACATTTACTCCCCTTGTTCCTGGCCCTCCCGCTCCCCCACTACCTCACCACCCTCCCCCTGCTTCCTTAAGATGGGGCAGGATACCCTGCCCTATGAGAAGCCCAAGGCCCTCCCCCCTCCAATCTCGGTCTAGGAAGATGTGCATCCATATAGAATAAGTTCCCAAAAAGCCAATACATGCAGAAGAGCTAGGTCCCGGTGCCATTATCATTGGCTTCTCAGTCAGTGCCCACTGGGAGTCACATTCATAGGGTCCAGTTAGGTCATATGCTCATCTGTACAATTCTTTTTAGAGGCTAGGACCAGAGGATTCTGAGTAGCACGGGGCACTCTGGTGCCAATGTGCCTAGGTAATATCACATTATGGTATGTGTGTGTATATGTATGTATGTTTGTGTGTGTGTGTGTATGTGTTTGTATATGGAGTGTGTGTATGTATGTGTATTTGTGTGTATGTGTGTTTGTATGTGGGGTGTGTGTATGTATGTGTACATGTGTTTGTATGTGGGGTGTGTGTATGTATGTGTACATGTGTTTGTATGTGGGGTGTGTATATATGTGTATTTGTGTATATGTGTGTTTGTATGTGGGGTGTGTGTATGTGTGTGTATGTGTGCTTGTATTTGGGGTGTGTGTATGTGTACTTGTGTGTTTGTATGTGTGTATGTATATGTATTCTCGTGTTTGTCTATCTCTGTGTGTATGTGTGTTTGTATGTGGGCTGTTTGTGTGTAAATGTGTATGTGTGTATTTCTGTCTTTTCCTCCTTTCATAAAGCTACTGGCATAATCATGGTCTCAGAGTCAATCAAATTGACTCTGAAAATCTTATCTAATCCTAATCACTTCCTAAAGACCTCACCTTTGAACACATTTGGCAGAATGAATTTTCACATTCTTGGTGTCATCTGTCTCTGGGGCCTGAACTCCTGTGGGATTTTGGGTTAGGTGGGAGAGTCTGTTTAAACCTCAGCAATTGGTTAACACAGATACTTTTGGGCCTGAGTTAGGGAAATCTTTTAGACATTAGCAATTTAAAATGAGACTATAACATTAAAACCAAGAGACAGAGGATATCATATCTGCCGGCTATGACATTCATATTCAACTAAGCTCTAACGAAAAGTAGCTGCTTTAGAGACAGAATCACTTTTAGTCTCGAGGCTAGAGGTTCAAAGACTTACATTCATGCAACGTGGCCAGAAGGTAGCCTCAAACGACTTTAAAATTTAGCAGCCTTGATGCCTCTCTTGTAAAATGCCACGTCTGAAGACTCCTAACCAGCATCAATCTCCTCCCTCTGGCAGTTGATCTGTAATTAGGCACCCCTCCCAAAGCTAATGTCATTTCCCAAACTTCTCTTTCTATAATTCTACCAAGATGTCTCATTTGCTGTATCTTTTGGCCAGTCACATCAATAATTGTTTTCTTTTCCAGGCTAGAATGGAAAGCTGAAGAAAAGAAAATCAATATAACCCCAATCCCTTTGGGTAGGCTACCACTCTTGCATGCTTTCAACAGTTTTTATATGATTTCTTCAGTTGCAGAGATACTACAGTAGCTTTGCTTTCTTTTGGATTTGTTTAAACCAATAAATAGCTTAATGTATACTGCATTATTATTTGGATGACAGGCTCTGTGGCAAAGTTTGGTCACCAGCCTGTGGAACTATGGAGTAAAGGTGTATTGAGGAGCTGAAGACAGTAGAAAGAAGAGAGGCCAGTAGGAGTATGTTCTTGAAGGTTACATTGGGACCCTGCTCACCTCTCTCTCCCTTTCTCCCTTTCCTGGCTACCTTCCATCAAATGAGTACCTCTGCTTTGCTACAAGATCTGATGTGATGGTTGTATTGCCTTAGACCCTAGTAATCATGGACAGGATCCTCTGAAACAGTGAGCCAAGACAAGCATTTCTTCTTGAAGTTAATTTTCTCAAACATTACATCACCTAGACTGAAAGCTGACACACGGGAAACAGGTTTCCTTTTTTACAGAAACCCCTGAATGTGACAAAAGTCATTTATGAATTGCAACTTTGTGAAAAGGAACTTTCTGAATGGTTGTTCTATAAATGTGTCCTCATAAATATAACTTCACCTAACCGAGGCTAACTGTCCAGTATAGACAGACAACTGGTTGGTTTGGGCTGTGATTGTAAATACTCATTGGATTTCAAAGATTTACAACCTAAACCTTACTAATGATTTATTAAAATATTGACTATGCAGTTAAATGTTATTTTTGATGTATTACATTAAGTAAAATATGATATCAATTTTAACCATTTCTTTTTAATTAAAATATGGCCTCTAGAAAATGTAAAATTACATATGCAATTTGTGGCTTCCTTTATAGTTCTGGGGCTTAGCATAAGTAGCAATGACCACCCGGCACTGTGGGAACACAACTAATGAATCTTTGAAAGAGTTGTTGAATGATAGGTGTCTGCTAGATAAAGTAGGCAAGGTGTCAAGTAGGGATTCACTTCAGGGCTATCTCAGAGGACAGCAAAGAGCTACTCAAGGACAGTAATAGAATGTGAGCCTTCTGCATAGGGAAATGATCCATAGCAAACCATGGTTTGAGGCAGATGGCACATAGGCATGCTCTGTGGATGGGAAGATGGTCGTTTACATGATTGACAGGAGGCTAATTTTTGAAGAAATTTTTCTAAAGTGTCTTTAGTAGTAGGTTAACATCATGGAGTTTCTTCTGTAGTGTAAAAAGAATCAGTGATATCTACGAGGAGGAACAACTGACCCAAGTCACTTTTGAAAATTGTAGAGTCAAGGGAGGAAAGAAAACACAACATGAGGCTTGACACCTGTCGTGTTGGTAGATCTAACTCGGTCCTCTGCCAGTAGGGATGAGGGAAGATGAAGCTAGCATCCTTCTTGCCTCCCGCTATGCCTTAGTAACAACTCAGACAGGAGTAAGAGTAGGAGAGACACAAGGACACAAAACTTAAAGCCTAAACATTTATCCCAAAAGGCAAGTTTAAAGTGTGCTCCAGTTCACACTGTGGTGGGGGGAGCTTACATGCACCATGAGGAAGAAGCTTCATTTTCTATGAGCATTTGAGTATAATTCAAGGTTGCAGATAGCTTCCTTGAAACTATTTTACCTTTTTGGGAAAAAAATTGAAAGGCACCACACACACACACACACACACACACACCACATTGCATGTTACGATATATTGAAAAGTGAATGTTCTACTTGAGAGCATCAGCTAACAACTTCATGGAAGAGAAAATTTTTATTTGAACTGAAATTTTGAAAGGAAAATAAGTCTATTTTAAATGGAGAATTCAATTATGTTTCTAAGTACCTTTCTTTTTCAGATCTTGTGTTAATCCACATACAATTTCTCCAAAGATGCTACTTTATACCACATATGCTGGGTAGGAGAAGGAGATGGGAAGGATGTACAGTTATTTCTCCTAAATTGACTTGCAGTTTTAGTTTCTGTCTGCTCCAAAGTTTTCGGTGATAAAGGAGAATGTTGTCAGCAAACCCGTGTTGCTAAGATATCAAAGGGAGGGTGGTTGGGCAAGTTGCAGTACTTTCTACATCCCAGTGGGCTTAATGATCTCTACTGGGTCATAGGGAGAGGGAGAGGGGGGTTGGGAAGATGAAAGGTTGTCATTGGCTACCTCTAACAGGGCTGTTCTTCTTTTGGCCTCTTCCTTTGATGCAAAGATCAATCTCAGTACCCTGCCATTAATTTATTTTAACTTTAGTTAATCCAAATTTGCTTTGCAATGAAAAGAACTCTGACTTTTTTTTTCATACTCAGGATGGGGAAAACAAAACAAAAACAAAAGGAATACATTTGCAAGAATCTTGGAAACACACATTTACACATGGGGATTCAATAGATACCTATGTTCTTAGGATATTGCTATTATTGTAAGTGTTGACTCAACTGTTCAGAGTGCTGAGAATAAATGGCTGTTGAGCGATCATCCCTGAATAAGACATCGATGTCACCTTCTTCAAAGTCCCTAGAGCATTGTGGAAGAGGGGCAGAGACTTAAGAGCAAGAGGATGGAGAGGAACACTATGAAGTGATATCTTCCGGATATGGTATGACGATCATCATCACAAACTCAGAGAATGTGGGTTTCTTCCCATCACACACACACACACACACACACACACACACACACACACACACGCATGCACACACACAATTGGTCGGGAAGGGTGGTAAAAGGTTAAGAGAGGTAAGGGGGGAATATGATTTCAATATATTCTATACATTATATAATTGTCAAAAATCATTGTCATCGTCTAAAAAGTGCTATTTAGGAATTATCTCCAATTTCAGCATGTCAGTGACTGTTATTGGCTGAATGTGGAAAGTTCTCCCCAGGCTCATGCATCTGATCATTATCTGGCAGTTCTGTTTGGGGAGGTCTTAGAACATTTAGAAGGAAGCACTTAGCTGGAGGAAGTGTTCTGCTGGTGGAGGAAGGGAGGTGCTTGACAGTTATAGCTAGGTCCAGGATCTAGCCTGAGCTCTCTGCTTCCTGTTAGCTGAGGTGTGAGGAGTCCCAATTCCCAGCTCCCTCTGCTACGTGCCCTCCCTGCTTTATACTGATCATTTTCAACCCTGAGCCAAAATAAATTCCTTCTCCTTTAAATTTCAACTTGTCTAGTTTTTGATCAGAGAGGAGAAAAGTCGTAAAGCGTAGATTCACGTTACTAAGCAAATGTGAACCCACATAAAAACTTAGCTTAACTGTTCAACTTTAAAGGCACCAATGACTCTTACCATGGATCAATAACCCCTGGGTTTATTTTGGGTCCTCCTCTTCTCAATGGCTTCATTCTTACTGTAACATCTTGGACTGTTTTATGCTACCCAGTCTCTCTTTCTCCTTGGTTCCCCTGTGTGTAGAAAGTGAGGGCAGATATGTAAAGACATGAATCCAGTCTAGAATTACCCACAAAACAGCAAAGTACCTGTCTAATATGAGTGATGCTGTGGATTCAGTCCCAGCTCTGGAACAAAGTCTCAGATGTGGTCCATTAGTTAATCACCAACACATCTCAGGAAACATGCCTCTAGCTGATATTACAAGTCCAAGCTTAAACTACAGAAGCCAAACACTGTACATATTTGAAAATACTGCTTTTCAGAATATAGTATCCTGAAAAACAGTCACAAAAGTTTCTTATTGGTGTTACCCTTCACTTAGTCATCTAAAAATATGTACTAACAATATTTGCATGACTACCAAATACAGGCTGGGAATAATGCCGACTGTAGGTGAACACGCAGCTGACGGTGGGAAACATGACCTTTCCGTTCCGTGTATGTAGAGTTGCTTACATTCTGTACACATCGTGACAATCCAGGCCTCACTCCAATCAGCCCCTCTAAATGCGAACCAACCACTTGCTGTGCTTCGTTTCAACAAACATTGCTTTTTCACTGAAATGTCTAGACGCCTTGAAAATTCACAGCAACATAAAATTAGTGGCAGGTGTTGTGGAATATTATTTTAATTAGGCAAAGATGTGTTACATTTGTTTATGGAGTAGAATATTACTTTAACTGCGTAAAGGTGTGTTACATTTGCTTCCACTGCCTTTGTTAATGATGTAAAGATGCCTTGCGTTTGTTTCACCTTGCCTGCCTAAGGCACCTGATTGGTTTAATAAAAAGTTGAATGGCCAGCAGCTAGGCGGAAGGATAGGCAGGGCTGGCAGGCAGAGGGAGACTAAACAGGAGGAGAAATCCAGGCTCAGGAGAGGAGAAAAAGAAGAGAAGGGAGAAATAGAGAAAGAAAGGGACTTGCCTGGGGCCAGAGGCCAGGCAGCCACCAGCCAGACTGACATAGAGACAGCAGGAAAGTAAAACATACATAAATAAAGGTAAAATGCCCCCCTAAGGCTAAAGGCAGATTAATAGAAACAGGTCAATTTAAGTTAAAAAAAAAACAAAAAACCTAGCCAGAAGTGAATCTAAAGTAGGCTGAGCATTAAAAACTAATAAGTTTCCACATCATGATTTGGGAACTGGTTGGAACCCCTAAAAAAAAAGCCTGCCACAGACAGGTATTTGTTTCTACTTAGAAAGACTCCTATTGTCCCATAGCTATTTTGTCAAGCTATTTGGGCTCCTAAAATACATTTGTTGATCCCAGAGAAGTTTCACATTTTAGAATTTTGCTTTTAATTCTTTATTCATGCGTCACTTTAAATGAAGATGGCCACCACAGGCTCCTATGTTTGAGTACTTGGTCTCCAGTCAGTGGCTGTTAGAGGGTGTGGCTTTGCTGGAGTTAAGTGACTGCGGGCAGGCTTTGAGGTTTCGAAGGCCTCACACCATTTTGAACAGTCCTCTCTTCCTCCTGCTGTAGATCAAAATGTGAGCACCCAGCTCTTCCTGATGCTGTCCCTTCATGGACTCTAAACCCCTGGAACTGTAAGTTCAGTGAAATGTTTTCTTTTATAAGTTTCCTTGGTCATGGTGCTTTGTCACAGGAGTAGCAGAGTAACTAAGACAGTTTTATCTTCTTTAGTAAAGAAAATAGCCAGTCTCTTTTTCACACAGGTTTATTTTTGCAACTTGTTCGTATTCACCAAGTTCAGTGATCTTGTCCCCCACTGTGATGATCCCCTTCTTCCCAAACGATCTCCCTTCTGTATGTAATCCGCACATCGTAACATATCTTACCCCTCCTCCTTCATCCCGCTTTTTGAAGAGTATAGCCCTGATGTTTGAGATGGTGCTAGGAAATTATTAACTATAATGATTTTTATGATCAAAATGTCCTAACATCTTCAGGGTTTTATTTGATAAGCCACACACACAGCAACACTTATTTAAATAATGCACCCTGAAGAGATGGGTGTGAGGGGGAAGGCTGGTCTGGGAAATTAGGTGTTCTCATGTGTCCTGGTTAGTTTTCTGTCAACTTGACACAAACTGGTGTTACCTGGGAAGAAGAATGATCTGGAAAGAGAAAATGATCATCCGAAAGTACATAGGAAAGTCTGGAGGCATTCTGTTGATTAATTATGATTGGCATGAGATAGCCAATTCACCAGGGTAGTGTCACTCATGGGCTGGTGGTCCAGAGTGGTATGGAAAAGCAGACTGAAAAGTTTTTGGAGCAAACAGTAAACAGTGTTCCTCCATGGTTTCTGTTTCAATCCTGCTACCAGGATCCTGCTTTGAGTTCTGCCTTGGCTCCTCCTTCCCAAGTAGTTTTTGGTATTGTTCTTATTACAGCAATGGAAAGGCAAACCAAGACAAGTCAGTAAAACATAACATGCTCTTAACTAGGTTTTCATTAAAGATTTTTGTTGATAAATATCTGGAATTACAAGAAAATTCACTTTTAAATGGATTAATTTAGAACTATTAGACATTTTATGCATTTAATATTAACCATTTAAAAGATAAATATTCATCTTAAGACTTTGGCTACACTTCTGGAAACATATTAATTAAAAACATAATTAAATTTCCATGTATAGTTAAAGTTTTGCCACATAACAATCAAGGGTAGATGGGATTTTGACGAGATGGAGCAAGTCAGATAGTTATGGTCCTCAGTTGTGCTAAAAAGCTTTAATGGAAACCTTAGGTGGCTAGAAGAGAAGATGGGGAAAGATGGTCTAGCCACTTGTCAACGATATCATCAGCACAGTACACACCCTTGACAAGAACAGCGCAGTGTGAGGAGGGAAGGAATGAGTGGTACCCACCTGTAAGAAGGACACAGCAATTTTACATTTGTATTAAGAAATGGATGTAAGCTACATTCTACCTAACTAGAAGATTCAGAAAGAGTAATGATTCTACAACCACACCCTATAGGAGAGGTTCATTGAAAATCTATTTTCATTTATTTCTGTATGGATAGAGATATGAATATTACACTGATTCTTAAAATTTCCACCCTTCAGCACTGAGTGAGAACAGTGTGATGGCATACTCACACATTTAGATTCTTGAGCTAATAAAAGCCTGTGATTTTAATTCTAATAATAGAAATATTTCATTATAATAAAAAAACCAAAAGTGGCCAAAAAGGTCCTTCAACTTAGAACACTCTCTTTACTTATGTCCAAGGGTCCAAAAGAGGGTTCATGGGAAATATTTTAACAAAATGCAAAACTATCCTTATCTTTAATGCTATTAATAATTGATAATCAGTTTTTCATTAAATACCTGGTATATATGTCATATGGCATAGGATAGCTTGAAAAAATACAAAAAAGTAAAGCTTGGTGTTTAAAGACTTCAAAACATAGTAGCAGAAATAAATGTTAAGAATTTGTAGTGTTCTATTGCATTCTTATTTATCATTGTATCTCTGGAGTTCAGCTTAATGTTTTAGATTCAGTAAAACAGGAGCAACAGAAATGATGCTGTAAAACAGAGATGCCCAAAATATAATAGGTGAACCCTACAGTAAAGATTTGGGCAAGTATTTAAAGAGTTTTTTTTCTTTTTTCCTTTTCTTTTATTGTTAAAAGAAAAATTTACATTTACTCCCCTTGTTCCAGGCCCTCCGGCTCCCCCACTACCCCACCGCCCTCCCCCTGCTTCCTTAAGATGGTGCAGGATACCCTGTCCTATGGGAAGCCCAAGGCCCTCCCCCCTCCATCTCGGTCTAAGAAGATGTGCATCCATATAGAATAAGTTCCCAAATAGCCAATACATGCAGAAGAGATAGGTCCCAGTGCCATTATCGTTGGCCTCTCAGTCAGTCCCCACTGGCAGTCACATTCATAGAGTCCACTTAGGTCATATGCTCATTCAGTCTTGGTCCAGCTGGATTTGATGAACTCCCAATAGATCGAGCACACTGTCTCTGTTGGTGGGCCAGTCCCTCACGGTCCTGGCTTCCTTGCTCATTTTATCCCTCCTTCTGCTCTTCCACTGGACCTTGGTAGCTCAGTCCCTTGCTCTGGTGTGAATGTGGGTCTCTGGCTCTATCTCCATCCATCATGCGAAATTTCTATGGTGACGATTAAGATATTCAACGAAGTAACTATGAGACAAGTTCAGTTCAGTCACCCACTCCTCTGCTGCCCAAGTACCTAGCTGGGACCTCCCTATGAATGCCTGGGATCCCCTCAAGAGACAAGTCCCTTGCAAATCTTAAAGAGTCTCTTGTAAAGGACAAATGGAAGATTAAGGATTAGGGTTGTCAGAGGAACATTGGACACAATTGCAATACACTTGGGGAAAGGGGTGGAGATGGATTCATGACTTTGGAATTAAACTGTTGAATGCAGATGATCCCAGATGATGGTGAGAAGTGATAATGAGCTCTGTCTCACCAGAAGCACTGAAGTCATTCATTCTATGGGTTTGGAGCCAAAGTGACTCTAAGGCAAGAGTCAGAGTACAGTTGTGACTCTGGGAAGCATGAGCTGGGGGTAGGAGGTCACAGTCGGGGTAAGGATTGAAAATGTTCAGCAGACTAAAGCATTAATACAGTAAATTTCCACAGGTAAGAGGGTAGTTTTGAGTCACACAGCTGGGCGACTGGTTATATTCAGCTTGCAGGGACAGAGAGCTGAATATACCCTGGTGTATTTTATAGAGTAAGTTTCCATGTCTCATATTCTTTGACAGAATTTCTTATACAGGAGAGGCCCCTTCATGCATCCTTGAGCACAGCTACATAAAATAAATTGGATTAAATAGAATCTATTTTACAATTCAATCTCATATTTGTTGGTGTTAAAAAAATGAATTTGACAAGGCACTTTCAACTGAAGACTGATGACTCACAAATCTTCAGGCAGTGACCTCAGGACCTCCAGGGAGTTTCACACCATTCTTTAGTACCTGTCAGAATCCGGGCTCGTGTCCAGAGCTTTCTAGGGTTAGGGAAAGTAGCAGCCTCTGCTGTGCTGTGTGATGACCACCACGCAGATGCTATGCTATCTGACAAAGTATCTTGAGTATCGACATACTCAAGAGTAGCAAGTTTGTCTTCCTTTTTTCTTTTTCTCCATTTGAGGTAGCAAACCCTTGTCCTTGTGACTAGGCACATGATAGACACACTACTGACATCTCATACTGATTATATTTCTGATAATTCGAAGTGCTTTGAAATGACCTTCCCATATTCCCATATGAATGCTTCTTTTTTTCTTTTTTTTATTGTTCCCAAAAAGCCAATACATGTAGAAGAGATAGGTCCCGGTGCCATTATCATTGGCTTCTCAGTCAGTCCCCACTGGCAGTCACATTCATAGGGTCCAGTTAGGTCATATGCTCATTCAGTCTTGGTCCAGCTGGATTTGATGAGCTCCCAATAGATCGAGCACACTGTCTCTGTTGGTGGGCCAGTCCCTCACAGTCCTGACTTCCTTGCTCATCTTCTCCCTCCTTCTGCTCTTCCACTGGACCTTGGTAGCTCAGTCCCTTGTTCTGATGTGAATGTGGGTCTCTGGCTCTATCTCCATCCATCATCCGAAATTTCTATGGTGACGATTAAGATATTCAACAAAGTAACTATGGGGCAAGTTCAGTTCAGGCACCCACTCCTCTGCTGCCCAAGTACCTAGCTGGGAGATCCCTGTGAATACCTGGGATCCCCTCTAGAGACAAGTGTCTTGCAAATCTTATAATGACTCCTGTTAATGTAGATATCTTATTCCTTTCTCCAATATCCACCCTTCCTCGATCTCCACCCTCCCACAACCATGCTAGCAACAGAATGCTTGGAGTGCTGTGGTTAATAGTTGACTTCTCTGTATTCTATCTGCTTACATAAGATCCCTAGTTAAAAGGTAATAGGGCTCAGTCCTGAACCTTCTTGTATTATTTGTACTGTTTATGATACTTTTGGAATGAATTACATCTTAGTAGTAGAATTCATAGATATGCAGGGAGTTTATCTTCCAGAAAATAGCTACAAATGCTTTCAATAGACTCAGTAGATTTGAATTACTACAAATTGTTGTCCAAATAGGTGTAAAGATGAAGTAAATAGTAAAATATAGAAGATTATAATAAGTTTGAAAATGTTTGTGTTTGCTCTTCTTTTTAAAGAAATCTAAACCAGAGATTGTAGGTGATTGCCAGTAGATAAACTAATTATGAAAATATAACAGCAAATCCAGTCAGTGGGTATCACTGTGTACATTATTCCCGGACTATCTTTTTGCTTGGGGATGCAATCAGAACAGGAAATATATTTTGTGGAACTGATTGGCCATTGATGTAGGTGGTTGTCTGAGGAAAAACTCCTTATACCTGTGAAGTCTGTCGCTTGGATTCTGAGCATGTCGGGATTTCTTTTATAGGATTACAGGAGATGTCAAGGTAGCTCATGGACATGTACCATAAAGCACCCTTTTCATGAGTATATGAGGGCTTATATTCAACAGAGTAAAGCAAAAGTGATAGATTATTACTCCCATATTTAGAACTATCTATCTATCTATCTATCTATCTATCTATCTATCTATCTATCTATCTATCTATCTATCTATCTTCATCATCATCATCATCTATTTATATGTCATCTACCTACCTACCTACCTACCTACCTACATGTCTATTTACTATCTACCCATCTGGCATCAAACTACCTTCCTATTATCTATCTATCCATCCATCTATCAAACATCTATCTCATCTATCATCTTTCTACATACATATATAGCTTTGCTTTGTTTAAGTCACCAAGAGATTTTTTTCTGATAACCTTGAAAGGAGGTTGCATGATACAAATTGCTGATGGACAGCATCTCATGACAGGAAAATATGGATGGCCTTTGAAATCCGAGGGCCTCAGCAAAATAGCTGCAAGGAACTGAATTCTGTCAACAAACATACAAACTTGGAAGAGAAGCTCAGCCTAAGTGACACCTTGATTGTAGCCTTGTGAGACCCTGAGCAGAAGAACTAGGGAAGCTGTGCCCAGATACTTGAACCAAAGAAATGATGAGATAATAAATATGTGTTATTTAAAGCCACTAGTTCTCTGGTAATTTGTTCCATGGCAATAGAAAACAAACGGATCCTGAGTCTTCTCTTTTGGTGTTATTTCTGTCTTTCTCTTTCTGCAAAGTAAGTATAGAAGAATGGTGAAAGTTATGTGTGTGAATTTACAAGTTTCATAAAAAAAATACCCATTATTCTACTACCCAAATAGTCTCTGTGTTACTCATAAATACATTTGTTTATATCTTCTTTTTTTCAATTTTCTGGTAGGTCTCCCTTTATACTCATTACTATTGACTTAGACACATCTTTTTCTTTCTTTATGATTTCTAAAAAAATTAAAAAAACCAAAAAATATATAGGAAAATGAAAATGTGCGTTCTAATTGGACTGATTAGATCATGAGAGATCATATCTACTGTAGGTATTTTAGAAATTAGAAATTACCACTGTCATAAGCAATCATGGACTTCTGGGTGCTTGGACATTTGTGAATCTGTTATCTTCCTGCTCATTTTTCTCTCGTCCCTTTAGGGTTTCCTTTTTCAATTTTCCACCTTCCTTAGTTCACTGTACTCCATTTTTATCATGTAAAGTTGGTAAACAGAGGGTCCTGTGCATGATAATGAGAATTTTCTTACAGAAATAGAATTGTGAAATGACAATTTTGCTTGAATGCCTATATTTGCATGTACTATATACTACACAGCTCTTCAAGATGTCCTACGACCTTAGGAACTGGAGAAGGCAAAAGACTAGTTTCTAGATCCTGTTGAAGTATAGTGTGATCGAAGTGTGGTCTTTCCATAGAGTGAACCTTCTTCAGGTAGAATGCTCTTTGAGACCTCAGGGCATTCCAAACAACTTTCCTGCTCAGGAAATCATTTTATACTTTTAAGGTTGTTCTGGACAAAGCCAACCCAACCCTGCTGTTGAATCTGGAAGAAATGTGCATGCTTGTGGAAGGAGTTGTCAACGTGGCCACCTCTGTTGCTAGTGTGAGTGTGAAGGAGTCACTCTGTGTCGTGTACTGAGAACTTCACTTTTCAGGTGCCATTGGAAGCCAAGGAGTGCTCTTATGTAATTGTCATGTCAACCAAAAGTAAAATGTTTTTTCCTTAATGATGAGCAATAATTCCAGCACTACCCGTCTGGATGGGAGTGAAAATAGCTCACTTACTCTCAATCATCCACTCGGAATTTGTCAGTCATGAAGGAAACCCTCTTCAACAACAACCACCACCACCACAACAACAATTTGGATAACGTTGATTTCCGCAGTGAGGATCCATGAAAATTGTCTCCTGGGCTGGGCAAAGCATTTGAATGGAATTCAAATTTAATACAAAATTTGGAGGGAGACTTTTTTGTCTGTATAAGAAAAAAACCAAGTGAATATTGAAGGAAGATACCCATTATTCAAGTAATTAACCTGGAAATAATGTGATTTTTCAAATATGGAAATAATATAATTTTCCAAAACAATATTTTGGAAAGCCAACTTACCACCCAAGAATCATAGACAGACGCTTATTTTACAGGATTAAAAACATTCCATGTTAACTCTTTAATGGTTTGAAGAGTACATGTTATCTAAGTGTCTGACAGATTGCTGTGTAACTAGAGCTGGGGAACTGGCATGCAAAAATAGACTGTCACTCAAGCAGGTGTCATCTTTGCAAAAGCCTGGAACATGTCTTTTTTATTATTGAAGAGCATTGTCATGTTGGCAGATTCAGGGACAGAGTTTGAAATAAAATAACGTAGAGGCAAATGGAAGTACCTCATTCCCCAGATCCGCCTAGTGCATTTTCTCCCCAGGCTGAAGGCTTGCATAGGTCATTTCTGGTCATTAGACTCAATTAAAAATTAGGAACAGAAAATTGATCTTCACCCACCTCCAATTGTGTGTGTGTTAGGTGGCACACAGGTGTTTAAGCTTATTAATCATTTAACACTTTGTGAGAGTATATTTCTTTAAGTATACAACTGTATTGGAGAAACAATTCCAAGTTCCCCTAGAGGAGAAAACAAATTACTTTTTGCTTTTCTGACATCTTATTCTCCTTCAATGCACCTGGCTAGCCTTCACCTGGCAGTGCTCTCAATCATTCAGATGGAAAGGGGGTTCAAGTGGCCCCTCCAAAACTGGCGGAGGAGACCCTCAGCACTGGCCTAATAGAGCATGCTTCATAGTGGAACAGTCTCCATTGTAGGCATCTGTCTTTCAGGGTCCAGTAGGCTGCATATATTCTCTTTATTTTTGCACCATAAAGCAGAGAAATATTTTCCTGTTTCCACATTTAGTTACCCATAATATTAAGTGGATTGCTTTTATCATTGTGTCTGGTTTCATGAATAATATCTTGGTACTGTACTGTGGCTTCATACAACATTTATGTAGGATTTCTATCTGCTAACATAGGTGGAATAGAAATAATACCCCCTAATGACATGCGTGTTTATTTTGCTTCCGAGACGTTCAGTGATTTAAATTCTAGAAAATACATGAGAGCAATGTGATGGGTGATACTGTGTATGTGTGCAAAAGAGTGAAGTAGATATGTCAGCTTTTTTATCCGCATAAAAGTCTTGCTGGTAGATCATTGAAAATTATTTAGAACTGTTGATTCAAATCCACCAAGATGAGTAGAATATTCCACACCTTAAAAATATCTCTATTTTTATTCTTTCCCTCTTGACCAGAGAGCTGAATAATGCAAAAACTGAGGAGATCCAGGTACTAACCAGGCCTCTGGAGGCTAACCATGAGACTTTCCATTTGTAACACAGCCCATTGCAAGTTAAGCAGGGAGGCTCACAAAGTTAGGTGTCTATTTTTATTTGAATAATTTTACTACATCGCCACAGCTAATTTCCGCAAGGTCCCTAAGACTGTAAGCAGAAACTTTAGACTCTCTTGTCTCTGGTGATCAAAAACTTCCACATCAGACTTGCAAATCGCCTTCTCATCTCATGACTGGAGCTGCCAGATAAGAAAGTCTTGTAAGAAAGGGAACAACCAGAGTGCATTCATTAGTGTCATTGTACTCTAATTGAAGAGGTGACTTCTTTTGTATCTGGAGATGGAAAGTCAGGGAGATGGTAACTGGGCTCTTTGACATCGCTCTGGCTGGATGATGAAGTAGTACACACACATTTACGAATATCTATGAAGATAGAAAATACTATAAAATGTAGAATCTACTCCTTGCAGTTAGCCTGAAAATAGTTAACACGCTGGTGACATAATTGATTGCCTTTTGCTTTGAGAATTTTCTGGACATTCCCCTCAAAAGAACATTTTCTGATTGCTCAGCTCATATGGCATCCTTAGTTCTGAAGACGCAGTAACCTATTAATATTCTTTTTATGGGTCCTAAATGCACATGCCAAACCCATATCAGTCTCCGCAGGAACAGCTGTCCTGGCACCGGACTTGTTCCATTGGAGGCAATTACACCCCTGACCTCTCCAGGCGGAAGGAGGTGCTAATTCCAGAGCCTCATCAGCCTCTAAATGAGTAACCTTTGCCTCAAGCTAGGAACACATTTTGGAAAGAGTGAAGGGATCTCAAAGGTATGTATTTACAGATATGTCGTCTGTTGTGTTTCATCGCCTCGAATTGGAAAGTTAGGGCATTTTTCCTATAATTTTGTGTTTTTACACTTCAATTTTCTTATCTGGAGATTGGGCTAAATCATTTTTTCGTGGCTTCAAGAGGACAGAATGGGATGTTACATATATATGAAATGCATGGCAAACTACACAGTGTGCAGTAGAAGTAGAGGTTATTTTTTATAAGAAATTATCATTTTCTATCTGCTGTGGCTTGGTGATGAAGGCTATTGCACCAGCTACCAGACTCCCCATATGTGGGGAAATTAAAGCAGAATGTGTCAGGGACACTATGTAATGAAAAATACAGTGGAAAGGAGGATTGGCAGCATGATTACATGGTGTCTGCCAACTATAAACCTCTATGACCCTTTGATTTCATTTACAATTACATTTAATTGTAAAGCATTTTTGGAGAGAGTGCTGATGGCCTTGCCAAATATGCACATCAAGGAGCATATATCAAAATGATGCTATAAAAACTGTGCACATGGGGTAAAGATGCTCTGCCCATGTACTATTAAGAGATGAACTGTAATAGGTAAGACATTCAAGGTCATATTTGGTTAACATACTCAAGACTCTTCAAAGTTGTCACCTATTCAAGGAGACCTGAGGACCTCAGGAAAATCAATCTGTCAATTACAAAGGCAAAAACGATAGGTCTGATATCTCATTTTGCCATGTTATTTCTCATAAAAACATAGATTAATTAAATGTCTTTAAAAGTCACAAATGAATATTCAATTTTTAAATGACAAAAAAGCTGAAGGCTTTGGTTTAATATCATATGTTCTGTGCTTGAATATATTGTGTGGGAACCATCACTATCCTTCCTCTGCACCTTGATAGTTTTCTCCCCATTGTTGGCCCAACACAGCGCCCGATGACCCGCCAACCTAATTGGACTCACTGTGCAGAATAATCAAAGCAGGTGAGCACCAGCCTCTGGGAGAATCGCATTTCCAGCTACTCAGTTCAATGTGTGTGCATCATAGGGGCTCCCTGAAAAACTGCCCAGAGGCTCAAGGATCTAAGTCAAAGAGATTCATAAAAATGGATGCAATATAAATCTAGCTGTGGAAGATTGATGTTAAGGTGCCTTAAACGCTTGCTAAGTCCATTCACGAGCAGGGATGGTACGGTTATCTCCTTTTTAGTAGCCTGCCGTTTTATTGCTCTTTAAAGAAATCATTAAAGATATTTGAAGTTGTCAGAACCAGAGGGCTGGTGTTTGGAGGAATTCCAGGAAAGAAATGCCTCAATACCTAGCTCTGAACAGCTCCCAAGATGATTTAGGCATAACAAAAGTCTAACCAGTAAAATAGGCTAATGGGGGTAGGGAGGGACTCTTCAAAACACATACAGGTGCTTTAGCCCCTTGCTCATTCACTTCTTCATTCATGTACATATTTATAGTGCCTCTTATGAGTCTGATACCATTCTAGGTATTTCGTTTTCAAGGGGGAGCAGGGCATACTGGCTTGCATTTGTGAAACTTGCAATCAACCTCTTTCCTGCAGATAAAGATAGCTCTGCTGATAGCGTGCCAGCATCTTTGCACGTTGGACTTTGGTCAGATTAGTAGTGTTAAATTTATGTTCAAAACGCATCTGCTTAGGAGAGGGATGCATCTGCTTGAAAGAACATCACCAGAGTTAAAAAGCAAATACTGACATTGAGAGATGCCTCACAAGTCATGGAGACCTATCCAGAGAAAATGAAGATGCTCACAGAACCCCAGCAATGGCATTGGTCAACTCATTACATGAGTTGTAAGTGGGGGGGGGGCTTAAAATCAATGTCCATAGACTTATTTACTGATTAAGATAAAATAATCTTCTTGCAGCCCTGTAGAATGGCACTGTCTATTGTTGGAATAAGACAGCTCTAAGCCTTGCTATAAGGGTATAGATGTTGGCTCTTCCTCATCCTCCTTTACCACGGTGCAATTCTCTTACCTGTCTCCCTAGGTTCCAGAATTGCACTTGGGCAATCCAAGTGGACAAATGGTAGCTCTTAAGCTTTCAGAGAAGGGAGTATATCTTGCCCTAAATTCTTATATCAAAAGCTGAATTCCATCACTGGGCAATTCTGCAGAGTCACGAATGCCAGCGCACATCAAATGCATGCTGCCAGCTGTGATTTTCCTAAAGAAGTGGTGGGAGGGAAGCCTTGTAGACAAGGAAAACAAAGATGCACAAGAGCTTCCTACTCTTTCAGCCCAGTTCTTGGGATGAGAGTAAATATCAGGTTAAATGCTGCTAAAAGATTGCAGTAGCATTTTGTGATTATAAGTTCTTTTAAAAAAAAAAACAGCGTAATTGCTAAAGAACTGGCAAATGAATTGCACAGGGAGGCCCCTGGACCATTTTATTGGCCACAAGAGGATGAATTCTATCACCCTTGTGGTTCAAGAGCACTTCTCTTCATGAGTTCAAATTGCTAAACGTCCCTTTAAGAATTTAGCCTCCAGCTCACACTGCACAGAGAAGGAGCACATTCTAATTATTTTCCCCATTTCTCCTTTACTCCGCACCTCCTCACAAAGCAAGCTTGCCTCTTTGGTGCCAGCTCTTTTCTACAGTTTGGCAATTCATCACCCATCTCTGAGCATCTCACTCCCTTTTGCTTTTAAAGCTCATTGTTCAGCCATTTATCTTCGCAGTGTGAACGGAGAGAACATCTTTAACTATGGCATCGATATGTCCCGACCCAGATGGAAGCCTCTTAAGCCAGTTTCCCTCAATCCTGTTACTACACATTAACTCTGGACAGGATTATCTACCCGCCTGCCTGTCAAGATGTTCAAGGGAAACAGAAAAAAAAAAAAAGAAAAGAAAGGAAGAGCAAAGAGCCTTTCTACTCGTCAGTCTGCTGTGAGAGCTGTGGGATGAAAATTTGCTCTGACCTTACTTTATTCACGTGGCCACAAGCTACAGTTACTGCTGTATGCTGTACAGCTGCGGAAAAGTAAAAGGGATCAGAAACACACACAGCCCCTTCTTAATGTCCTTGGAGCTTCAGAAAAGTAGACAGAAACGTAATCTTTATTTATCTGCATATGTAATTTATAGCATATTTTAATCAATAGCTCAAGTAAAGACGAAACAGCATTGAGCTTTAATAAGTTGTGATTTAGATTGGATTGGTTTGGAGCTAATGAAATAATTAGCACCATTTCAATGTGATTAATTTATGGCTGTATATTAAGTGTTCAATTAGATTAAGAAATTTGAGCGCTCCAAATGCTGACTGGAGAAGGAAATGACTCAGCAGGGGCAAAGTTTAATTGAAACTTTGAGTCTTCCAAGTCATTGGAACAAGCTTGCTGAAATGGTCCCAACTCCCCCAGCTAAGCCTGGGGATAGCTTCAGGGGGACACCTTGAGATTAGATTTGGTAGGCAGGATAGGGACTTCAGGAGGTAAGAAACTGCTTTAACGATCTGATTCATCAGCATCACACAGACAAATATAAAAGGCGAGATGTTTAGGGGCCTTTGAATTACAGGTAGTGGGAATTAAAGATCATTGCCATCTCTAAAACCCTTTAACTTTGTCTTATGTCATTGAAAAGAGAATTCATCTTTGGCAGTTTTAGTATGCTCCATGCTTCCTCAACATACCTGATGATGGTTTATTTTTACTCTAGATTTGCAAAGCATGACAATTCGTTTTTGTAAATTTTTTCCTAAGGCACTCTGATGTTTTGAGCTTCTCCAGTCACAACTACCTCAAAAGCATACTAGCTTGACACGCTTTAGATTATAATTTCCCCCAAGAAAAAGACCATGTTTTCAACTGAACCGGGTAAAGTACCTGCAAAACCCTGTGAGAAGCCTGAAAGTTTTCCTTTATTACAGGCTAATTAGACTGCCAGTTTCATGGATGCAGGCAGAAGGCGAGAGACTTCTGGGTCAGAGACAAAGGGTTTTGTTATTCACGGCAACAGTTGTGCCCAGATTTACACATCACCTGACCCTTGTTCTAGAGCCCCGGTTCCCACAGGACAATGGAAAGTGGGCCAGGGTACAGCTGCATGTCGGGTGGGTCACTTTACGTGAGAGGAAACCTAAGTCTGGGGAACTCAACTTGCCTGTACTGGGTGGCAAGGGTGTCACCTACGTTTTGTTCCAGAGGGAGAAAATATTTGTCATTAAAGACTTACTGTTAGGCAAACATGTAACAGGAAAGTGTCTGGTGCAAAGGCAGCTGATATTTCTGCCCCCAAGATGTGCACAAACAGAAAAGAGACCCATGGAGACCTGACAACTCTCTGCACCTAGCAGCGCCTTGTGTATGAAGTGAACAGTTACAAAGAAGTCAAGAGCGTGGGTAGCTTGATGCTTTCAAGAAATGCCTTAGTTGTGTTTCACGAGGGTTCTTACTAAGTAAAACAAAGATGAATAAGTAGAAAAGTCAGATTTGATCCCCCAATTTAGTTTTAATTGTAATTTGTCATCAAGATGAAATAGCTAACATTGAGGACATGAGAATTCTTTTCAACTTCCCTAGGGTGAACCACTGTTAACATTTGGCTGTATGAAAGCACTGGTGTGGACACAGTGGGATAGTTCAGCGGGTAACCTGCTTGCTTATTAGCATCAGGGAACCCTCAGTTTGATCACTAGTCATACATAAACAAATCCTGATGGCTCAGTGGTTAAGAGCATTTCCTGCTCTTTCAAAGGTCCTGTGTTCAATTCCCAGCAACCACATAGTGACTCACAATTTTCTGTAATAAGATCTGATGCCCTCTTAAGGAAGAGACCTGGTCAGTTGTCCTCATTAACTTAGACCATGAAACACAATATGGACAAGTTCAACAGAACTGCCATATATGGACTGCCCATGCATTAAATTATTAGTATACAAACAAGATATACTGGCACATGCCTGTATCATAATACATAGATGGGGGCAGAAGGATCAGAAATTCAAGGTTAACCCAATGAGTTCCAGGCAAGTCTGGCCTACATGAGTTTCTATTCAAAGATGGTGCAGGAGACTTGTCTGTAGTCTGTCAATCATGTTTTAAATAAATGCTGATTGGCCAGGTAGGAAGTAAAGGTGGGTTAACCAGACAGGAAGTAGAGGCAGGGTGAGGAGAATGTCTGGGAAGCAGGAAGCTCCCTTGGCATTCCTGTGCAGTCCATCTACGAAGCAGGATGTAAGCTGCTCACTGAGAAAAGGTACCGGCCATGTGGCTTGCATGGATGGGAACAATGGGTTAATATAAGTTACAGGAGCTGGTAGGAAGACTGAGCTAATGGGCCAATCAGTGTATAACCTAATGTAGACTCTCTGTGTGACTTTCTTTGGGGCTTGCCGGCTGTGGGGTACTGGGCAGGACAGAAACCCCAATGAACAGGCCCCTCATGTTACACAAAGAAACAAGCCAAAAGGGAAAATAATGAATAGTAATATCCAATGATTTAAGGTTTTCAGGGAAGTATGTTCCTGTTATGGATAGACAGATAGGATGAGAGTAGACAAGCAGTCCTTTACAGCCCCTCCAACACTTAAATTCCACCACTCTGGAAATAATTAAGCTACACCCTTAATTCAGACGATGATTCAATGCTAGTGCTTATTTGAAGTGTGACTATAAGCAGGCAACTGTTGTATTTGTGGCTCCCAAACATCTGTGACACAGAGGCCCTGTTGTAGAACTCAGTGTCTTTTACTCATTAACATTCTTCTTTTTTCTTTTGTTCTTTTTCTTTTTTGAGGCTGAGTTTCCCTGTAGCTTTGAAACCTATCCTGGAATTCACTTTGTACACCAGGCTGGCCTTCAACTCAGAGATCCGCCTGCCTCTGCCTCCTGAGTGCTGGGATTAAAGGCGTGTGCCACCACTGCCCAGCTACTCATTAGCAGTCTTTATAGTGGGAGAGAGTCCACTTACCTCCTGCAGAGAGAAATCAGGACCCGTCTTCAGTTTGTGCTGTCCTGAAGATGGAATACAACATTTCCACTTTTGCTAATGCTACAGGTTTGACAGAGATTGGTGGCTAGTGTCATGATTCAGAGAGCATTATCATATTCTTTGCCCTGAAAGGAGATTGTATATTGATTATTTTTATATGGCACTTTTCCCAGGAAGGAGAATGGAAGATTTTGAGTATAAGCCGTAGTTGCTCTTGAGGGCTAGGAACGCCAGATAAGCAAAATAGGAAGAATTTGTTAAATACCAGTTTTCCAAAATTAGTCAAACTTATGGAGTTTTCTGCCAAAATTAACATGCAAGTTAATGGAACATTACCATATGCGAAAAGAAGGCCCACTTTCTCTTGAAGAATGGGATATTTTCTCACAATTTGGAATTGTGGAGCAGTGAGGATATGGGGATGGGCTTGGCAGCTGGAGGAGAGTGGGGGAGAGAAAGTGCTGAGCGTTGGGTGCTGAGTTTGACACTTGGCAAACATCTGGTACACATTTTTGAGTGAGGAACTCGGGAAGGAAACTGCTTCTACCATCCTTGGTGCTCCTTTTCTTTCCCATAATGAGTGAAGAGCAAGGGGCTGGGTATACCCTGCTGGTACCTTAATAGATCGTTAGATCTTAGCACAGTGTCCCATCTGTGAAAACGAATATATTCGATGCTAACTAGGGCCAAATCTTGCCTTAATGTGTGTGGCCTCCAGAATCCCAGAGGCTCAGGTCCAAGGCTCTTCTTATGAGACTATTTTTAATTTGATCTTGAAAACGCTGCTTTGGTGCATTGGCTATTTTGCTTAAAACTTGCAAGATTATGCTTATAAGTGATGCTGCACTTGAATTTAGTAGCATCTGCTCCCGGAATTCCTGTGGAATAAAGCTGAATACCACTATTTCTGATACCCTGTACTGACCATTATGGAATGATTCATTTGAATCTTATAATTGGTTTGATCGTTAAATCTGCAATTCTTTTGTCCTTTGTTCATACACACACACACACACACACACACACACACACACTTACACACATACACATCTACTTCTTAGGTAGAAACCTTGATTTCCTCCAGGCTTTCCTGGTTTCCATGTGTGGATATTGCCCTTGAACCCATGTTTATTCACTTTGTGGCTGCAGAGATGGAATTTGACACAGGTGACATTAGTATTGATGGTGACTGTACTGCTTGGTTTTGTGTGTCAAACTGACACTGCTTGAGTCATCAGAGGAAGGAGTCCCAGGTAAGGAAAGGCCTCCATGAGATCCAGCTGTAGGGTATTTTCTCAATTAGTGATCTATGAGGGAGGGCCCAGCCCATTGTGGGTGGTGCCATCCCTGGGCTGACGTTACTGGGTTCTATAAAAAGCAGGTCGAGCAAGCCAGAGGAAGCAAGTCAGTAAGCAGCATCTCTCCATGGCCTCTGCATCAGCCCCTGCCTCCAGGATCCTGCCCTGTTTGAGTTTCTGTTCTGACATCCTTCAGCAATGAACAGCAATGCTGAAGTGTAAGCCAAATAAACCCTCTCTTCCCTAATTTGCCTTTGGTCAAGGTGTTTCATTTCAGCATTAGAATCTCTAACAAGACATTGTTTTAATAGTGACATCTGGGGCCCAATATAATGGTTGTAAACTCTATTTCCATCTATTTTTCTTCAGAATATAACAAACACTTTTAAAAAGTCCAAGGCTTGATAATTTAAATAATTCCATTAAAGAGTAGGATTATATTGAATAACACAAAAATTAAACAATATATTAAAAAGTATATTTATTTTAAAAGTTCAATGTCTACCCATACTTCTCTTTTATAAAGTTTATTATCCCCTTAATATCCTCAGATCTGTGTGGAGCCTTGCTCAAGTTTAATGGGGAACACACATTGGATTTTGGCTTTTCAGATGTTACAGGTTATTCCTATTAGTTTTTTAATTTTGGGGATAGAGTGTGTGTGTGTGTGTGTGTGTGTGTGTGTGTGTGTGTGTGTGAGAGAGAGAGAGAGAGAGAGAGAGAGAGAGAGAGAGAGAGAGAGAGAGAGAGAGAGAGAGAGAGAGAGAGAGAGAGAGAGAGAGAGAGAGAGAGAGAGAGAGACTTCCTGTAACCCAGCTTAATAGAAACTCTTTGCTAGTCTAGATTATTTACACAATCTAGCTTTGACACCAGCCTGTGCTGAGTTAAACATGCCTGGTATATAGTGATGCTCTGGTATTCCCTTAGTTATTTTCAGACTCAGGCAGCAGAGGGATCCATCTGCCCACACGGAGCTAAATGCTAAATGAAGTGGTCTCCCTCCCTTGATTCTGGCCTATTCTAACTTGTGTCATTCTTGCAGAGGTGTGGCTAGCTTCTCCTATCTTCTGGGTTGATGTTTAGCTTTATCTATCCAGCTGTGATTCACATTCATATAAACATGGTCCATTGTGTCGGAGAGTTAGGGACTATGGTGACTTGTAATGTGTGTGGACTGGATTATATTATTATGTGATATTCACTGAGCACGTATAACATACTAGGTCCTGAAATACTGCCTGTATGATGGGACCCAGCTGTGAGCATAGCAAAACATGGCAGGTTGACAGATTGGAGTGGAGTTTTATTTTTCTGCTTTTAATTCCAGAGCTGAGATGGGAATACTGGCCAATTTTCCCTCTTCTTCGTGAGAGGCATTTAACGCTTGTCTATATTGTATCCACTGCATGCTGACTGACAACTCAACGATAATATCATTTTCTGCTAGAAACTCGAAATACTTATTTTTTTCTGATATCATATAATTTATGTTTGCACTTTGGGCCAGTTACAGATTTCTTGGTGCATAGTATGTCTTGTAAGAGCATTTAGTAAATGTGTTTCCGCTTCTTTAAATGTAGAACTTAAAAACTCAAATGACTGCATTTGGCTCAATAGCCACAGACAGTAATGACACCTTTAAGTAGCTAATGCACACAAGTAATATCCTCATAGCTTTGATTTAACTTTATTTACAGATTAAAATTGAATTGCAACTGATTTATTGATATAATAGTCAGAAAGTGATTATCAAGCATCCATCATTGATGGGGGAAAAACCAATCAAATTATACTCTGAGGTTTCCTTTAACTCAACCTAACTCATCACCCTATAAAACTCAAAGGACTGGAGTCATACTCTCTCTCTAAAGTCAATGAGCCACAACTCCCACTAAGCTCATATCTGCTCTGTTCAAGGCATACAGTAGTTAGAGTAATTTGTTCAACTGCCAGGTTGTTATAGAAGGGAATGGCGGTGGGCTGGAGATTTAACATCAGTACTTCTTCCGTGTGTGTATCCATGGTAATACCACTCTCTAATGTTCCTTGCAAATCCTAAGGGACTTGGTGCTATACTGTTTCTGAAATGGTGTCAACCTGTATATATGGTTCACCTGGACAGATGTGGGGAGCGTGGAATGGTGGCACCTTGGATAGTGGCAAATAGATTAGGAAAAGGGATCCATCCCTTTGGAGGGTGTACTTGTCAACTTCATGCTAATATAATGGGAACTCTGAGGGTTAACTTATAAAGAGAAAACACTTATTTAGTTCATAGTTCTGGAGGCTCCAGTCCAAGGTGAGGCAAATGGCACTTTGGGCATCTGGTGAGGCTAACACATCAGGATAGAAGCACATGGCTGAGCAAGAGTACTGACTACATGAGCCAGAAGGCAGAGATGGAGGGTCCTGGAACCCCCTCCAGGAAGGACTTAGGGCTCTTCCCCTGCACCCTATCTGAGGTTTTGTGGATAAAGCCTTTAATACGTGCATCTTTGGAAGATATGCTCATATTACCAAAGCAGAGGTCAAACTGGGATTATTCTGTAAGAACTAACTGATTAGAAGTATGTGACGATGGTTTTTGACCTTCACAAGTCTTCAGAATTAGAAAAATCTCAGATGGAACAGAACATAGTACAGTAGAATTGGACTTGTCACTCTGTGCTGGGGGATCAGTGTGGAGCCCAGGAGGTTGAGGTTGTGGTCTAACTAGGAGTGGCTCATTAAGAATATCCTTCTATTCTTACCACTAAACCCTAGCAAGAGGAACTAGGCATGGTCATGTATGCCTTTAGTCCGAGTGCTGTGGAGGCAGAGGCAGGAGGATATCTGAATTTGAGGATGTTTTGGTCTACATAGCAAGTGCTCAGGCTACACTGACAGTCCTGTCTAAGTAACAGCAGCAACAGCAGTAGCAACAACAACCTAATGTCATAGAACAGCTGCACTAATTCTCATCTGGATACACTCTTAAGGAGAAAATTCTATGTTTATGTACTTGCTTGTCGTGTACACTGAGGAGGAGTTTTTCAAAGCTATCTTTTCTTAAAGCATGATGTAAGCCTTTTAAATACAATCTTCACGTGTTATTTTCATTTACACTGCTAGCTATTTCATTTGTCTACAATAGAAAATATTGCTGTTGTCAGTAATTACCATTTTAATTATTTAATTATACCTATACCCCGAGGAGCTTCCCAGAAATGCCATAGCATTTAAAAATCCACATCCGAGTAAATGTGTGTTGAAGCTCATTTTTACCACTCGGTTCACCTTTACCTACTGTGCTCTACTTTGTTAATGGTTAAGACATTCATCTCCACGTTAGAAAGTAAAAATCTTTTTGGATTGTCCTTAACATTTTGTCCTCCAAAGCCAGTAGACAGTGCTCATTGACTTCAAAGAATATTTCTTGCATACTTAAATACCACAGGAATGGAGAAAGATGAAAGCAATACTTCCTGTAATTACACACATAGGTATGCATTCATTTTCCTGTCCTGTCCAATATTGCTGATCTTTCATGATAAAGATTTTTCTTTAAAGACTTTATTTTACCTTATGTAATTGTATTCACCCTCTACTTTGATTCACGCATCCACTTTCCACATTATTGAAGTGTGCGTTCTTCGAGGAGAATATTTGTAATGATATGTCTTAGGTACCATCATTGCGAATATCAGAAGTGGAACTGGAAGGAGTCCAGAAACACTAGGCTTCCATCCTTCCTAGCAGCAAACTGTCCATCCTCCAAGCTCTAGAAGGTTCATCAAAAAGAAAACTGATGTGATTATAATAGAGGGCTCTCTTTCTTAAGCTGATGAATCTTCCTCTGGAATCCAGTGGGGGCCTATGTGTGCAGTCCCTCCTCAGTAATTTGAACTCTGTTAGTAGTGTTTTTGTCACTAGTTTTAGTTAATTAAAATATAATTGCATCATTTATTCCCTCCCTTTCTTCCCTCCTAATCATCCTACCTCCAACAACCCCTCAAAAGGTTTCTTCCTTGTCCAAGCTTTTTTGCTAAAACATCCTCCCACTGTTTTTTTATAAGATCCATTCACACAAGAATCTGTGTTTTCGTGCTCTCTCTCTCATCTATTTCACCACAAATCTTTATTTTTGTTCTTTCTCTTGGGCTAATGAGAGAGATTTTCTGCTAGAATTTCAGCATCTGTCGGTCTGTCCCTCCAGCCTTTCATCACAATAAGAAACAGTATAAGAACCCAGAGTCTCAATATACTATTATAGTTCTTGAGATGTCATGATTGATACCTAGACCATTCTAAGGAAACACACAAAACATTTAATCATATGAGTTTAAACAGCACAAGAATGTTGCTGAACATACATCTCACTGTGTTAGTTTATGCTGAAATGGTACCTAATCTTTGTTTTACTTTGGGATAATACACTTTATTGAGATAACAACCTTTCATGGCTTGCAGAATGTATCCTGAAGGAATCATATGAAGAGTGACAAGCATTTTTTTTTTAAAGCTGGGATAGCACGGTAGTTGACTATGCTGAGAAAAAGATTGGAGTCTAGCTTTGTTATTATCTGTGCATGCTTGCTAGAATTTTAACTGGTGCAGTGCTTTCAAAGATTATAAAGCCTTAGGGTACCTAGGGAGCATTAAGCACAGGCCATTGATGGGATAAACCATGCATGCTTTGTAAGCATGCACACCAAATATTCATATGAAAAGGCACTTGCTTTATATATATTCAGTGATTGAGTTTTAAGCACCAGTGACTCAACCATCTCAGGAGAAACTGATTTCATATTCTATGTCATTCAAACTAATATTTTACTTAGCCCCTGGAATAATTCTTGTATCACTCTTAAGTTCTAGCAATATAGAGATGACTATATTGCAGTTCTTGTCTTAAAGGAACTTATGGCTTAGGGATAAGCCATATGCATCCATAGAGCAGATATAGTGCAGTAACATAAATATCACTCAATTAAAAATTTGGATTGAATGTCCACATTGTGTTATGAAGAAGGGATTGCAATCTATCTGTAGCAAATACATGAGGAAAGAGATTGCCATGAAGGGGCAAACAAGGTCTGAAGGCAAGGCCCCTTGAGCATGAGGTTTTGGGTTCATTAGTCTAGGGCTTATTGAAACAGTCAGGGTTGGAAATACAGATTTGGGGGAGCTTTTGGCTTTTTGGTACTTCCTTAAGCCACAGTGACATTTTTGGAAGAAAGAATAAAAAGAATATGTTCCCCCCAGTGGTAGCAAACAGTCTAAAAAGCAGTGTTCACCTAATCCAATCTTTCCTTATAAGGCAGAAAATGACCATAACATATCCAGAACTTCAAAGTGGTGGGTGACGCTCCTAGAGATCAGCAAGCCAAGGACGTTTTCAAGTATCTCTAGCTATGGGAAGGGGATGCTGTGCAGTCTAAAAGGAGGAGTTTGCTGAGAACACTGTCATCCAGGCAGGAGCTTGCAAGGAAACAAAAAAGAAGTCCACAGGAATACTGCATGGGAGTTCACCTAAGCTCAGTTTCTGAAGAAATTAGATTGCAGTTCAGAAATTAGCAAACTGCAGTTTGCTAGTGGCAGTTTTTGTTTTAATTTACTTACAGTGTTTATTGTGTTTATGTGTGTGAGTGTGTTTATTGTGTGTGTGTGTTTATGTGTGTGTGTGAGTGTATGTGTGTGAGTGTGGGGCACCTGTGGAGGTCAGACGATAGCTTTAATTAGTCAGTTCTCTCCTCCCTTGTTGATTCCAGGGACTAAACTCACTGATTTCATAAAGCTTGTATTTTTACCTTCTGAGCCATCTCACTGGCTCGATTACTACTTTTTAAGTTGTTCTAAGTCATTACTAAAAATGTAAATGGTTTATAAAAGTTTCTGTCCCATGTGGAAATACTAAGTGTCGAGCCAGTTTTGCTGTTTGTTTCCTTTGTTGAAAACATGCCATAATAACGTAGAACTTTATGAATGCACTGGGACTTGAACTTTTCTCCAGTAAGCCTAAGGTAAAAAAAAAACGGCACCCTTCTCTCATTCTCAGACAAATTCTGAAAGAGATGCTCCGCCGAAACGTAATAAAGAAAGCTCTAATAATTCAGAGGCAAAAGAAAATTTCTCAGAATGGTCTTGCCGAATCTCTCTTTGAAGTCTGATGGGTTTTAACACTGCAGCAGTGCAGACGTTGTCCACGGATTCTGGGCAGCCACTTCACACAGAGAGCAATGTAATTAGGTGAGCCCTCCTTGACTCAGCAACAAGTGCTGCCCAGGTGTGCTGTGGCGGTGGCAAGCTTCTGACCCCCCCTGGTCAGTATTTTCCCCAGTCGTTTATATGAAGTCCTAGGGAATAAGGCTATGGAGGAAAGCTCTAGGGAGCAGTTATTGATTGTCTAGAAGGGAGGTCTCTCTCACAATCACGTCTACCCCCACCCACAAAATGATACGGGCCTGCCAGTGGTAGAGGACGCTTCATCACTGGAGGCAGGAAGTGCTGGAAAGTTCTCAATGCTTTTGAATCATTTCCTGTCTTTTGGGAGATATACGATTAGGTGACTATAGCTAATCCAATTCTCAACCTTTCCATTACAGAGACATTCTGCATGTCTTTATTGCCGAGCCCCGTTCCTGTAAGAAGGGTGGAATACAAAATGTACATAAGAACGGCCCTCCCTTTGGCCTGCTCTCTGGAGCTGACTGTACCTCCTCCACCTGTGGTGCAGTCCTTCATCTTCTGAGCCTACCTCTGAAGTCATTATAAATCACAGCGCACTCTTGAAGAATTGTGGGGGAGCCCATGGCATATTTAGCACATCTTTTTATATATTATCTGTAGCAGATTACATCTCAATAGTTCAACTTTTCTCTGTCTTTGGAGAAAAATGCCCTATTTTTTAAGCTCCAGAAAGCAGGCAAATGTTAAGTAAATCATATACGCAGAGGACAGTGAGTGTCCTAGAAATGTTCTTAAGGTCGTGGAGGCGTGCTTATTTTTTTTCTAACTTTTCGGAATCTATGTTTAAGGCACAGCTATGACACAGCACCACATAACCTTGTATTGTCAGACTTAAACTGTCTGCACTAAGGCAACTAATTTTCTTCACCCCACACCAATTAGTGAAACCCAGTAGAGACTTAGCATATGCTTGCCACTTTTGAAAAAAGGAAAAAACTAAAAAAGCAGCCGAAACCCCTATTTCCTGACAATCCCCCAGCTCCTTGGCCATTCATTTCCTGAACATATAATGCCAGCTTTCTGCACAGAAACTTTCTTCTTGGATTCAGCAAATCAGAGCCTATTTTCCCCCCTTTTGGTTACACATTCAGGGAATCTTATTAAGCTAAATAACCATATGGCTATTATGACAATTTAGCATGGCTAAACATAGAATTCTGTTCTTGGCTGATTGTCTTTTATTGTCTCTTTTGTACCATGATTTTCCTGTGGAAGAGAATCGATGAGGGGCCAAATCAATGTTCCAGGAATTCCCATGGCTAGGTTCGATTTCACTCTTGCTTGTTTTACTTCCGTGTGCTGCGGCCTGTGCAAATAAAACGGCCCTGCTGCTCTGTTATTCCTTTAATCTACACATTATTTCTGAAAACCAGTGTGAATGAATTGTGTGTGTGTGTGTGTGTGTGTGTGTGTGTGTGTGTGTGTAATAGATGTGAGAAAACCTGGGGCCACACATCTTTTCTGAAAGGCAGGACAAAATACTGGGAGATACTGGACTCTGGTGTCTTCAGTGGCTTCTACACTGGGCAAGGAGTTGGTCTCATTGTGTGTGATCTGTTAGCTAAAGGCAGAATTCTAAAGAATTACCTAATTAGCATGTGTATTGGTATCTTGATTTAAAATGCACAGAGAGGCATCCTTGAATTGGGAAGGGCTTTACCTCTCCTATGACTGCTATGTGACTTTTTGTTGTTGTTAGATTCTTCCTCTGATCAACATCACCTTGGAGCACGGCTTCTGCTTGGTAGCTTCAGGTGCCTTGCTCCTGGGAAATCCAGTTCCTCAAATATGGGTTGCTGCTTCCAGTGAACATTGTAATGGTCTATCCTTATAAAACAAGAAAGATTAAGTTTACAAGCAGAAGTGTCTAAATAGGTGCTTCCCAACCTGCAGGCTGTGACCCCTTGGGTCTTTCACAGGGGTGCGTATTAGAGATCCTGCATGCCCACCACTTATATTTCAATCCTTAACAGTTATGAAGCATCAGTGAAAATATGGTTGGGTATTAGAGGGTCTTAGGATTAGGGAGGTTCAGAGCCACTGCTCTCAATGATCACAAGTTTCAAGTTCACTTTCTATAGACCCCTTGGAGTTTGCCGTAGCAAATGCGGGACCCATGTTCCACATTTTTAAAGATCCCTTAAAAACGTAACCTTTTCAGTTTCAGGAGGTTCCATTTATTAATTGTTTCTCTCAGTGTCCGAGCTCAATAAAAATCAATAAGAAAACAAACAAACAAACAACAACAACAGAAAACCCCATAACCTATGCTGGTTAACTTGACATAAGCTGGAGGCATTTGGGAGGAGGGATTAAGAAAATGCCTACATCACATTGGTCTGAAGGGAAGTTTGTAGAGACACATTTTGATGAATGATTGATCATTCTATCAATGATCTATCTAGTGTCTAGCCCTACTGTGGGCCATGCCAATGCTGGGCAGGTGGTTCTCGGTGGTATAAGAGGCCGGCTAAGTGAGCCACGAGGATCAACCCTTTTTAAGTTTCTGCATCACTTCCTGCCTCCAGCTGCTTGCCTGGAGTTCTGGCACTGACTTCCCTTCAGCAGTGAGTTGAAATAAATCCTTTTCTCCCCAAGCTGCTTTTGGTCCATGTTCTGTCACAGGAACAAAGAAACTAACTGGAACGGGGCCCTTGTAGGGATTTGTGTCTAGCAATACTTCATAAAATTTTTTAAATTTTTATTTATTTGTTTATTATGTATACAATATTCTGTCTGTGTGTATGTCTGCAGGCCAGAAGAGGGCACCAGACCTCATTACAGATGGTTGTGAGCCACCATGTGGCTGCCGGGAATTGAACTCAGGACCTTTGGCTCTTAGCCACTGAGCCATCTCTCCAGCCCCTTTACCAAGTGATATCTTACCTAAG
>JAQHUG010000410.1:462891-593730 GCA_028555095.1 Dicrostonyx torquatus
GGTAAGGAAAGGGAGGGGATTTGGAAGCATTTGAGGGAGGGGAAGAATATGATCAAAATGTCTCTAAAATTTTAAAAAGATCACAGGGGCATTCTTTTCTTGAATGGGGCTTAGACTTTTCTCTGGAACTCTAAAGTAAAAGGTGGCTTATGTGTTAGATTAATAAATTGTTGCTTTCAGAACTCTTGGATAAATGGTAAAACAAATTAGAAATGTGGTTCCAAGTAGTTGAAATGATAAAGTGGTCGTTGTGTGTGTGTGGTGTGTGTGTGTGTGTGTGCGTGTGGCTGATTCTTTTTGTTTGTTTTTCGAGATAGTTTCTCTGTGTAACAGTCCTGGCTTTCCTGGAACTCACTCTGTAGGCCAGGCTGGCCTTGAACTCACAGAGATCAGCCTGCCTCTGCCTCCTGACTGCTGGGATTAAAGGCGTGCCCACCACTATTGGCTTTGATGGGATGTCATTGTCCTGAGTTATCTGGAAGGACCCTATTTGATAGCACCATGGTGTCTTCTATCTGGAAATCTCTATATAGTTGTTTAGTCCAGACCTACTTAGAAATTCTTTTGTTGTAACTAATTTGATCTCTTTTCTTCCAATCTAATTCACTAATATATAGGGTTGTCAGATTAAGCACAAAGTTCCATTCACATTTGAATGTCAGATAAACAATGAATTCTATTTTAGTATGACTTTTGAAATATTGTACAGAATGTATTTAAATTAAAATGAGGACTTCCTCAGAAAACAGCAAGGTGATACATGTTTTGAATTTTCAGATTTCAAAATATCTCACAATTGCCTCTAAATTTTTTATTCAAATTGCCTTTTTGACATGATGGGCAGTTTCGCTAGCATAACATTAATCAGGAAAATATTGTTTTTGAAGTGGAAGGTATTATATGCATAATTACTTTCTGGCATTTGTATTTATGAAGGTGAAGGCTTAGATTATGTCTTAATTATGTTCTTTCTAAAGTGTTTCTTAGATTTTTGATTTATTCTTGAAATTTAAGTTTTTTACAGGATAATTCTTTTTTCTTATTTCTATTTTTAAATTTTCCTATGCAAAACTTCAATTTTCTAATTTTGCAGGGAGAGGGATCAGAACTTTATCTATGACTTTGTCTGTCACTTCTGAGCCATATAATATTTTAAATTATGTCAAGAAATATCCCATTTTACCTTTATTTCTCTCCTCTCCATATTTGGTATCATACTTTCTCTTTTTTATTTAGTTTTCTTCTAAATTTTGGGTTGTTTAGATCATACTGCTTTAACTTTTCACAGATTCCTCGTGTCTGTGGTTTCTTGTGTTTATTTTATTATTGTGTTTTTGAACACTGTATTTTGAGACAAGTTTTTTTTTTTTTAATGGAACCTTGACTCCTCTGGAACTCATTATGCAGACCAGGTGGCCTTGAACTCAGAGGTCCACCTGCCTCTATCACCAGAGTGCTGGGATTAAAAGCACCATATCCTCTTGAATGCAAACTTTTTTTTTAAGCCTAATATAAGTTATGTGTTGTAGATGTGTGTGAGAATTTCTGCCTTTTTAAATATTGTGAAATAAGTGTTTATTTTTTTAGGGGGGATAAACTTTTATATTGTTTTATTTTGAATTACACTAAAATGTTTTTCTATCTCATGGATGCTTTTATATCTGCTTACTCTGATCCACAAAGGAAACATTTCAGTGAATACATGGACTTAACTTACATTTTTTCTTCTTTTTGCTAAATACCTTGTGTGGGAGAACTGCTTGGAACAGTTTAGCCATTAAAGCAATTTTGATTTAACTTCTACCAGCTTATATGTGAAAGGCACATTGAAACCACAGGCTATGCTTGCTCATATAGTATCTGAAGAATAAATATGCTTTTTACATTTACCTTCAATGCTTATTTCTATCATAAATCAACAGTCAAGCAAAAAAAGCAAAGACAGAGTAGACAGAAGGCTAAAAATTATCCTTCCTTCATCAAGTCCTGGGTACATGAGAGAAAATTCTTATTTTAAAACTGTATCCTTTGTAATATTCTATCTCTGCCATATTCTTTTTCATACAGCCTTACTGAGTTAAATCCACCATTATATTTCTATTGTATCTTTACCTGTGGATTTTTCAATAAGGGCAAACTAGATAAAATACTTTTATTGCCATTATTCTCCTTTTCTTCATGGCTTAAATTCTGCTGGGTTTCATAAAATCTCCCTTTGGCTTTAGAAGTTAAACTAATAGACTTTCTGAGCTGGAAGGGGTCTCTGACCCTCTTAGAGTTGCCTTCAATGAATCTGTGGCTTCCTACTCACCGCGCTGATCTTTGTCTCTATAGAAGTCACTGCATTATTTATTTGCCTATTTGAGCCCTGTTCTCCAAAACCCTCATGGCAGCGAGTAAATAACTGAAACAAGAATGCTCGTATATGAAATCAAAAATGGGTTATGGTGAGGTAAGCAGGTAGACCAGATGGCCCCTTTTGTATTCTCACCCTCACCTTCTCTCACTTAGAGTCCTCTCAGTCTCCACTGTTTACCCTGGGAACTTCCCTGACCTAGAATTCCAGGAAGTTCTCTGTTTCTGGCTGGAAATAAATGACTTCCCAGAACTCTGCAGTTAAGTTTCTCTCAGAATTTTATCTTCACTGTAAAAAGATGTGATCACTTACCAGCTAGTGGTTCTCCTGGCATTGACATGATGCTAACATTCCCAAAGAAAGCCTTGTGTTTAACCAGCAGTCTTAGGGTGAGTTTCTATCTATAGCCTTTGGGGGATTTACTTTTTTGAAATGTTTGTAATGATTTATTGCGATATGTTCGTTGATCTATTTATGGAAGTATGCTGGAATGAAAAGTAGGTTGCACAGCAAAAAATAGAACACAGTCATTCAGCGAAAAGAAATAAAGAAATTTGGTCTATTTTTTTTTAAAAAAAAACTTATATTGTGTACCTAATAATCTGACCATGAACTTTTATGGGTGGACACATAGTTTTCCAGCCTAAATTCTAGTATCTAACTTTATAAGAAATGTAATGAAACAAAAATTTAGTGTACAACTGGTGCTTCCTTAGCAGTTCCCGCGACAGAATTTGTTATTTCTTTGTGAATTAAAGACATGCAGTGTGATACTGTCCAAAGTCAAAGGCCTGTCTTCAGTGGCACCACAATTCTGGTCTTCTGTCTTCATGTGTAAAGCAGAGAAATTGCAGTTTGAAGAATTATCCAGACTGATTCTTACTAGCAGATTGCTAATCTGCTGTTGGAATGCTGTTCAGATTGCTGTCATTCAATGTCTCCACTCTTCTTAGCACTTAAAAACTAACCCAAAAGTATAGCAATTCTTAAAGGCAAGGAAGTAATTCTGGTTATGGAACAATAACCTTTTATAGTTGACCTAAGCATTTGAGCATATAATTTCTAATTTATTATACTAAAAGAATAAGTGACTCCCAGGAAAGGTCTATTAATTTGTCATCATAAACATGCTATGAAACAAACTGAAGAAATCCAAGGGAAAATTGTTTCCTAGGCAGGGTTTCTCTGTGTAGACCTGGATGTCCTGAAATTTGTCTTGTAGACCTGGCTGTCCTTGAACTCACAGAGATCCATGTGTCTCTGCCTCCCAAGTGCTGGAATTAAAGGTGAGTGCCACCACCTCCTGACTACAAAGTAAATTGAAATTACCACGAGGAAGTTCAAATCAAGCCCATTTTTACCTGTTTTTTTTTTGTTAATAAAATTATAGCAGTCTACAAAGAAACGGCAAATTTTATTAATTGGTCTTTCCAAGGTATCAGCCCTGTTAGAAACATATGCCTATGGATGAGGCCAGGGGTGTCCGAGTGATAAATTAAGACAAGAGTGATAAAGTTTTACGGGTGAAAGCTGTGGTTACATACACTTGTAACTCCTCACTAGGATGGTGGAAGCAAGAGAACCACAGTTTCAGGCCAGACTGGGCTGCATATGAAATTTCAGGTCAGTCTGGGCTACAAAGGAAGCTCAGGTCAGCCTGGACCACATAGGCAGTTTAAGCTCAGCATAACAAGACACTCTCACAAAGTAAGGAAAATCAATAAAGTAAAATGAAAATACATTCAGAATGCCTCGAATGTCTTAGAGTCATTCATGTTTTGGATGTGGGATGGGCCACCATGCCTATTTCTGTGAAATTAAGGTTTTTCTCTAAAACACACCACTGACAAAACAGGGTGAGTTTTTTCCCAGTTCACTATGGGTTCTTTTTTCCCTTTAATGAGAGCTCATATATATTAAAGGTACACTTTTCTCCCCATTGGCCAGTCTCCAATGTTGTCTGGGTCATCTGCTATTTATCCCATGTTCACAGAACACATGGTGATCTAGAGAGCACATTATTTATTTGTTTTAAATACTTCAGAAGTTTCCGGGAACATGACTAAAGAGAGATGAAAGTACATCTTTAGCAATTCAAATAAAATAAGATCAGGCTCTTGGGCAGAAAGAACTGTCTAGCTCCTTCTTCACCAGCTGTGGCATTTCCTGTGGGAAGTCACAAGCTGATGAGATTTGATACTCACCAGTAAGGAAAACTCCTGAGCATAAAATTCTTTCCAAAGGATGCTATCCACCTTTGCTAGAAGACAAAACAAAACAAAAACAAACCTATACCCTGAAAGATCCTAACTTTAAACAAAACAGCACAGTGAAATGAAATTTCTCCATCCACAGAATGACATTTGACAGACCCAAGTCCTGTGATGACATAGCAGAAAGCATTAATTTCCTCAACAGCTTGATAGTTGTCATTTGATTGATATGCTTCGATGAGTAGTAAAACATGAGACACCTAAAATTATGATACATTTTGTTGATTTTAACCTTTAGATATTGATTTACATCATTCCCTGCATTATATTTGATTAGTATATTCGGTGGAAAAGATTGTGCTGATTTGAATCATGTGACCCATATTTAAAATTAATAGAATCCTATATCTAAACTATAGATATGTTTGTTCTTTCTTTTCATGCATTATACAGAAGTGATGAGATACCAAAATGTCTCAAGGTAGTAAATATAGAATTGAGGTTCCCAGTGTCTGCTTTTAGTGCTGATTCACAGTAAGATGTGAGGTTCGTTTGTGTGTTTTTCCTGTTGTGAATAAGTTTAAGAAGGAGGAAGAGTGACAGTGTAAGTTGTTAATTAGTACGCTTCAACCTAATGTGTTATAGCAGAGTCTGGAGCTTTGAGCAAGAATCAAGTATTAATGGTTTTCATACATGCAGGGTTTTAGCCAGAGTCTCTTCCACAACTCACTGTAATCCATTCACTCTGTCCAACTCAATCACCTCTTGCAATAATGATTTATTTTAATGCTTTTTGAACCCTTAAGAAGGCAATGTTTCTTTTCCAAGTTAGTTGAGTTGAGGTCACTGTCTTCTGTTGGCTCTATTTATGTTTGACCCTTTGCAAGAGAAAGTGAGAGATTATTTTTAATCTGTTTATATTTATTTAAAAAATCTCTCAATATAATAATTTAAATTAAATATTCCAATCACAGTTTTAACAGGGTGCCACTCCCTTACTGATTGAAGTCTTCAATAGGGACATTGTAGAAATTTCCAGATATACATGTTAAATGATCACTATTTTAAGACCAGATGTTAGGTCAACTGATGTTAATGAAGAGGTTGGAAGTTTAAGGTCACAACATAGGCATGATTAGCTATTCTCATACCTGCCAAAGATCTCATTATTTCACAAATAATGTAATTCAAACAACTACAAAAGACAAAAGTTTCATTTTGAGGAATTACATAAAACAAAAAAGAAAGCAAGAGGGCTAGAAAGATGGACCAAGTTTGAGAGCACTGGACCTGCAGTTCATTTCCCAGCAGCTCACAACTGTCTGTAATTCCAGTTTTAGGAGACCTGACACCTTTATACCAGTATGTATATGAGCCAAACACCAATGCACATAAAATAAAAAAGAAATTAAAAAACGGAAGTTGGTTGGATTTGGTTTTTTGGGGAAAAAAAAAAGAAAAAAAGAGGATCACAGTCAGAGAGACTAAAGTCAAGTAGCATTTCTGCAGAACAAGCAGTAGAATCTTCAACCAGAACCCCCAGTGAGAAGAGGAGTATCTACAATAGTCTGGCCAAGGTCTGTCAGATTAATCAGTTACCAGCTGTGTCTAAACACCTTCTCTCTCCTGTGAGTTCAGAGACTTCCATGCAAGAGTTTGCCAGTCCCTACGGCTGCCTTCTTTAAAGTTGTTGCACTTCTCAGAATGTCTATAATGAAACTTAGAGCAGAGAATAGTGGGTAACTAGGAAATACTTGGACCATCCTCAAAAAAAGAAAAACCCAACATTCACAATGCACAAATATGCACATATGTACACACACACACACACACACACACACACACACACACACACACGATTCTAGAATGGTTGCTGAGTTTTGAGTTATTGTTCACAAAGGTATCAACTTTTGCACCTGCTAGCTCACTTGCCCCCATTTCTCTGTTTATAAACACACACTGTGTCTTCTACAGAGCAGGCAATCAGTCTTTATTTTAGAGAAGCAGTCTATTTAGGGAGGTGTTGGGAGGGACTTCCATAAATGCAGAGGAAATCCAGATAAACTGCTTAAGTTAATCAACTAGACTTTACTCATAAACACACTAACATCAGGACCACTGGGTTTCTAGAGAGAAGAAACATTAAAACCTGAACAAGATAAAAATCTGTAAAAAGTGCACAGAAGAAGCAGAGGTAGCACCCAGCACCCAGAGGGTAGAGAATATATAGCTTCCAAGAAAGGCAAAACAAACAAAGAATGGGAAATGTGGTGGAAATATATGATCCAGTTTAAAGAAAAGCATTGCATAAATTATGTAAGTGCCAAAATACAAAATTTAGTGAGCAGGATAAAAAATGGCATACCCATGGCAAAAAGTAAAAAAATGCTTATATGAAAAATAAAGTTGGCAAAATCTCCTAGAATGAATAATAAAACTGAGAGATGAAAAATAGAAAAGCAGATTTAACAAATGCTAATGAAGTTCTAATAGAAGAAAGGACTAGCTGGGCACGATGTCACATGACTCTAATCCCAGCACTTGGGAGACTGAGGCAGAAGAACCTTCAGTTTGAAGCCAGCTTGAGCTGCATTGTGAGTTCAAGATGAGTCTGTGCTATATGATGAGACACTGTCTCAAAAAGACAAGAAGCCCTCATCCTCCTTCAGAGAAGGAGTAAGAAAGTAGCATAGAAACAAACTCAGGCCTCCAGACACTTTGAAGGTGAATGGCACACTGAGAAAGCAATGCAAAAAAGAATATTCTAAGAGAAAAGAAACGTTCTTAAAAGCTTCTGGAGACAAGGAGTTAATTGCTTATAAAAGGAGAGAGAATACTAGTATCAGTAACTCCAAAGGAGAGGCAAGAGCGAAGTAATGACAGAATGGAGGCACATATGACAGCCAATTTTTAATTCCTGATAACGCTTCAAGCTGTCTCTCACACATTAGCCTCAAATTTACATTTTGAACGTGTGTTAGCCCAGAACATCGCACACGATACTTGTATGAAAAAGTTACCTGTAGGTACTGAGGACGAAGGAGAAAATAAGATGCCTCAGCACCTCAAGCAGAGAGCTGGCCAAGCAAGATGGGGATGCACATGAAGCAAGAGTAAGGAAGGGCATAGAGGGCTGGAGGCACTACTTTCCATTGTTATTGCTGCTAAAGTAAAAATTAAGGATATATGACTCCATAGCATAACTTCCAGTAGACATAGAGAAACAACAATCTTACTTGTGATAACTCTTGAATGGTTCCACAGATAGGTGAAGTTTTTTTTTTAAAATTCATCTATGCTGAAGTGCTTGAAATTCATTCTACTTTATAAGAGTAACATTTCCCAAAGATAACGGTGACAAAAGCACCTAGTTGAGAGAATTCTGTTGTGTTTTTACCATCATGTCAAACAAAGACCAGGAACCAGTTGTTAACAGTTTTTTTCTTTTTAAATTTTGTATATGCTTCAGGTTTTTTTTCTGATTCAGTTGAGAGGGATCAAGGTGAACAGTAAGAAGACTTTACCAGTGATTGGGAATGGATGGTGGCAAAGAGAGCTGGAGATGGAGGCAATTCCTTTGGGATAGAATGATTTTGGAACAAAATAGATTGCACTGGGCATCCACCTCTTACACCACTGAAGACCACGCAGGGCCAGCTTTCTCATTTGCACCTGGGCCACGTGCTCAAAGAGTCACAAACTTGTGGTTTTGTGCTACGTTGTTGTGGTCATCTGATTCTTCACAATATTATCCTTGAACCTGTGTTTCATAAGAGAAGTCCCATGGGAAACAGAGCATCCATAGCGAGCTTTGAGTCTTGGAGATTCAGTAATTCAATTGCTGCTGCACTCTGTGTTTTGTATCCTGTGTAATCCATGCCCTCTGTTGACCTAAGGGAGGTAAGGTTTAAAAACAGCCCTCGTGTGGGTTCAGAATAGAATGACATGGACCATTTCCTCTCCAGGCTTGCAATGCCATGGTGCATTCTGTATTCTGTAGATGGAATACATCTAGTGTCTCAATAGTGACACTACAGCCTATTGGGCTATACCTTTGGGTTGGAGCCACAGGACAAAGAAAGAAAAGACTTTTCTTTGACATCCCTGCTCCTACCAAGGCTTGCAAGTTTTTGTTTTGCGCTAGGCCATGTGAACTTTGTAGTCAGCCTCAGAAGGCAACTTCATGGACAGCAATGGCCAAAAGATCCATGAACCCTCCTACTGTTTTTATTGGGGTCCTGTTTCTGACTCCCTACTGCCAAGAGGTCCTGGAATGTCAAGAATTCTTATTGATATTTGGGTTAGGACCCCTGGCTTCTTCCTAAGGCCCAGCTTCTTCCTCAGTTTATTGCAGCTCATTCTCAAAACATTGTTTTCTCTCACAATAGTGACCATGCTACTAGATGCTATCATCTCCCACAGCTTTCTTGCCAGTCTCAATTCCAAGCACCCCCAATTACCCCCCTAACTCCACTCTTTTGTTCTTCTCTCTATATATCACCTTCTGCACAGGCTGCTCCCGTTTGTACCTTCTTGTCTTCTGGTTCCATCATTTCATTCTTTGTGTTTTCAGTTCTTCTTTGTTCCTAATCCCAGGGTGAACTTTAATCTTATTTCTTCAAACTGTTGAAATTAGATGAGATTGTATAATTTTTACTAGGGTTTCTTCTTTTCCAACCTACACTACAGTTCAGTTTGTTCCAACCTGAACATGCCATGATTTGTTCTTTGAGATTACATGAAGGACTTTGTTTAAGTAAAAACACAGATTTTTCTGAAATGCAGGCATTCTGCTATGCTTTTAATGAGACTCATTTCTGCAGAAGTCGGTGTAAGTTTCATTCAAAATAAACTGTGAGGACCCACCTTCTATAAGGCCCCATATGGGGATAGCAATTTACACAGGAGACACTTATCTTGGAATTTTACAGGAGAGGGGCTTATATTTGCTTATAAAGTATGTGTAGACTCAATTGCATGCCCTTTCAATTATCCAATAGAGTCATAACCCTATACATGGAGATGAGACCTTCAGGACGTGATTATATTAGGTGATTGGATGAGATTAGAAAAGAGAAAGAGAGGCTGGTGGGATCTCAGCATGGAATTAGTGCCCTTATAAGATCTATGTACAAGGAAAGGGAGGGGGCCTATGAGGCCACAGTATCAAAATATCCATTTGTAAGCCAGGAAGAGTTTGCTCACCAGAAAATTAAGTCTGGGTGTTTTGATCTTAGACATTCTATCCTCCAGAAATATGGGTCATGACTTTTGACTTTTAGGCTCCCTAGTCTGTAGCATTCTGTTCTGGGAGTCCACAATAAGACAGTCTATAAATAATTTTTATCTCATTTATTATTTTGATATTTATATGATTGTTTGGAATGCTTTCTATGAAATTAATGTAAGTATTTCCAAGTTCTGTCAATAGCAATTTTTTTGCTTTGCACATCTCACCTAGCCGTAAGATAGACTGAGCACTCCCACTCCCGACAGCTACAATAGCAAACAAAAAAAGACAAGGATGGTTGGGAAGGTGAAGCAGGGAAAAGTCTGTTGGAAATCTTCACCAGGTCACTGTGACCTTCAGTACAGTTTACAGAATACATCTGCAAATACAGAAGAGGGTCTGACTTCCTACTCTTTGATACATTTTTGTTGAGGACTCGGGCGATATTATAAATAAACTCAGGATGAAGGCATAAGGCAAGAAATAGAATACACAATTGAACGAGTCTACTCCACGTCAAGCATGTTATCAAACACTTTACATATTTTATTTCCTCTTTACAGTCTCTCTGAGGTGAGAACAATTAACCCGCTGACACACAGGCAACCGAGTCTTGCAACACCCAGGTGCAGTGACTGATAGTCTAAGACAGCACAGCTTCACACCTGACCTTCTCTTGAATTTTTGGAGCATCACACAGAATTCTTCCCTAATTTTATTTGCTTTGTTTTTCTGAAGAAACTCAGTGGACTAACACTCAACTTTAATTTCCACAAGACGTAAGGTTGCCTGACCTGGAGGAACCGTTTCTTGCCTCTTAGGAGTTGTCTTAATTTAAAGACCTGCCAGTCTAGAAAGGGTCAGGAATCTCCTTCCTGCTGAATTATCATGCCTCCTACAGTTTGTTTTAAGGCTCCAGATTAGAGCCGAAGTCCTCCCTGGTTATTCATTGCCTTGTTTCAATATGGAAAAGATTGGTTAGTAATTTTTTTTCTGGGAGGATCCCCAGTGGTCACATTCTGGCATGCACAAAAAAAATTGGATTTATTTATCAATGTATAACCAGCTGTGTGGGAGACATTCCCTTCTGCTTTCTCCATGTTATTTAATTTGGGATTGATGAGAATAATGAGAAAGGAGACACACATTTTGGGTCTATGGTTCTTTGAGAAGAAGAGTCAGTCTAAGATGTACTTTCTTAAATCTGACCTTTCTAACCTCAAATTCCAAACTTGTAATTTGGAAGATTATAGATAAAAGTTAAGCCAAAATCAAGGTGAATGAGAAAATCGTGAACCAAAGCAACTGCAGGGGCACTTTTCCTTCTTTGTAGTGCTCTGTGACTCTCTTAAAGAATAAATTCCACAGTCCCTGGGGTCGATTTAGAAACAGTGAAAGGGGAAAAATGAGAACTGAACCCTGCCAGCTGTGACTGAACAGAGAAAGTATGCTTCTGCACTTTTTCTTTCAAAAAGGCCTTTTCATTGAAAGGATTTTTTTTGTTTCTATTCATTTTCTTTCCTGAGCTGTAAAATTTTACTCAAAATATTTACCTAATATTTCTTACAGAATTTTAGTTCCATGCATCAAATACATCGAAAGTAAGGTCATATCAATCATAATGTGACCAGCTGGTATTTAGACAGTATGAGGCACTTACAGTGTGGTCATCACTTTCAACTTAGAGAGTTTAATTAGGAAAAGGAGTGGGACGGTTTACAGGCTCCTGCTTTCCTGCTGAGACTATTAAAATGGATTCCGAAGCCATTTGCTGTGCCTGCTGCACTGAAATCTCAGTTTCCTCAGCGTGAACAAAGGGAATTTATTCTACCATTGTTCTGATGGGTAGATGTCCAAGGCTAAGTTGTCAGGGTCTGCTTTTTCTAAGGCCTCAATCATCCTCTCTGAGTCTTTTTCTCTGTGTTTGTCTTAATCTGCTATAAGAAAGGTATACAGCAGCAGAGTCCATTCTAGAAACCTAAGTCTAGCTTAATGATCTCTTTGTGGACTTTGTCTCCAAATTCAGCAACATTTGGAGGTGACCTGGGGTTAGGAGTTCAACATGTAAATGAAGACCACACCACAGTTCTTCCTACACCCTTCTGAAGGTAGTGATTGGATCACTGCCCTGTTCAGGATGTCTCCTTGAGCATGCAGCTTTATCTGTTTCTTTTCTTATATCTGTCTGTGCGTGGTATGCATGTGTGTGTGTGTAAGTATGCCATGTGTTTGTATGAATCCAGAACTCACTGATACAGTTCACCTGGCTACCCATGATGCCTTCTTGAATATTTCACTGTCCTTCAGTGCAGCTCTGATTAAGAACTGTGACTATCCAATCTTGCTTATTGAAACAAATAGGCTTTTGTTGGAATGCTTTTAAAAGTGTAAACTTGCACAAAATGCATTTTATAAGATGTACCTTTATCTATCTTTTTCTTATGCATATCTCTCTGTGTGTGGTATGCATATGTATATGCGTGCTTATGTGTGTATGCATGCTTGTGTGTGTGTGTGTGTGTGTGTGTGTGTGTGTGTGTGTGTGTGTGTGTTTAGGCCAGAGACTGATGTCAATAGCTAACCTCAATTGCTCTTGTGTTATTTATTGAGGTATACCCTCACAACTGAATCCAGAACTCAACTAATACAGCTAACCTGGTTACCCAGCTTGTTCTAGGGACCCACTGTGCCTGGCCATTGAAGTGCTACAACTACAGGCAGGCTGTCATGTCCACTCAGCATTCTCATGCATTCTGGGGCTCCAAATTCTGGTTTTCAAGCATGTAAAATAAGTACTTTAACCACTGAGCAATCTCCTAAGCCCTCTACCCATTTATTGTATATCTTGTAAGGAATAACCATGGCTATTTTTTCAAACTTCTGGTTTACATTGTCAGTTCGGGTATATTTTATATTTTTAACATATCCTAGAGTGAAATTGAGAGGTGAGATAAATGTCAACGATCAAAGAATAAACCACTCTATCCATTATTTCTGTACATGCAAGTTGTCTTACACACTGTAGGCAGCATTTCTCTGAAAACCGCAAGTAATCGATGCAAAATTAAATTCTAAATACCCATCAAAAGTGGAACAAGCTTTTTCAGTTGATGCAATTCTCTCGATAGCAGAGGAAATGGGCATCAAATTTAGTATGCAGAAAGTCTAACTTAGTGCTTTTAACAGCAGGCATAGTAATTAGTTGAGCAATTAAGAGGCCATAAATTATAACTTTAACTCAGATAGCCATCCTCTCTAACACCTTGAGAAAGTCCATTTACCATGACTTCCTCCATTCCCTCCAACCTCCCTTATTTTTGCATCTATGAAATAAATCTAAAATCAGAATTTGCCACATTCTTGCCAACAAACTAAATAAAGACAGGCTTAGGTCATCTGGTTAAATCTTTGGCTTTTTAGGCCAACTAATTTCATATGATCAAATGTCACGTTTTGTTTTTAAGATTTTAAGTGCACAATGTGTGTTGACCTTGTTTTCATGGAATTTTTTATGAAAATCATTACCCAGAGCTTTCCTTGTTCGATATATACATATTACACTAGGGAATGACACACTAGCTGATGTCTGTTGCAGAGGTGAACATATTTGCCAGAAGTCAATTGGTTGCATCTTAAATTCCAAGGTCAACTGTGAAGATGCTAAAGGAAGGTCCTATACTATCATTAATCCCCTTAGTACCTGCAGGTCTTGACTGAGGAATCTGTCACCCTGCCTTTTCTCTCTGGACCCATTTCAGAGCTCAGCTAAGCTTTCATGTTATTTCCCTTTCTAAAATGAGCCTCTTAAAAATGCTGCCTTGTATTTTTTAAAGATCCTACCTTGTTGCTTCTTCCTTCCCCACACCTAGTTACTATCCCAAAACCATCAATCAACCCTTTATCCATTTTTATAGTTCTGCATCTGTTATCCCAAAGGGATATTACTCCTTCAATATTTACTGCTGAGACACATTTATTCATCTTATCTTTGGGAGGAAAATCACATATCTGTTCCTTATATATTTCACTTTCTACTATGCTCTTCCCTTAGGACCTTGATGGTGCCCAAGTTCATAATACTTGAGTGATAGCACATTTTAAAGTGGTGACACCCAGGTGGCAAATAAAAGCAGTTCCTGATGGGGAACCAGGAGGCAGAAGTCTGCAAGCATCACTGTCTCAGATGCCATTGCTAAAGCAAGAGTCAGTCTGACTCTTGCTATAGTGCTAGGAGATCCTTTATTCAGGACTTTCACAGCAGGAAGCAAGGCCATTGAAGCAGGGAGAGAGAGAGACTGAGTTTAACTAGAAAGACAACATCAAGTGGAAATTTATAGGCATGGAGGTAGGGAAGGTGGGAGTGATTAGGGGATTGGAAAATCAGTAAGAAGGGGATATTGAATGGAGAGAAATTCTTACTATATTAACTGAATAGGATTCCTGCTGAAGGCACACAGAATGACCTATTGTCTGTCCTGAGATGATTGGGTTAGGAATTTAGTGAAAGATGAAAAAGACATAAGAAAGTTGGGGATTCCCTTTAGTTGACTTAGTAGGTTTCTTGCTAAAATTGTGTATTGTAGACCCAGCAAGTGTGGAGACCAAAGCCAAAATTTCAGGCAGAAAGACCCAAAGGAGCTTGACTGAAGTTTCTGCAAGAGAGACAGCATTTGTCAGAATATTCCAAGGGGTACTGGATTGTGTGAGAGTGGAGAAAACGGACTTGTCTTTTATGCTTCTAAATAGTTCTCCATACAGTTCTGCTTCTGATCTTGGGTCTGTGAAAAAGTTGCCTCAAGATGTTTGTCCAACATATTACTTTGGAGCAGAACCAAGGCTCTCCCCTCTATATTTAGGCTGAACAAGGTATCCCTCCAAAAAAATGGGCTCCAAAATGTCAATTCAAGCACTAGAGATAAATCCTGGTCCCACTGTCAGTAACTGCAAGGACTGCCCCAACCACACATCTGTCAGCCACATTCAGAGGGCCTAGTTTGGTTCTACGCAGGTTCCCTTACTGTCAGTCCAGAGTCAGTGAGCTCTCACTAGCTCACTGTTTCTATGGGTATCTCCATCATGGTCTTGACCCTTTTGCTCATATTATCGTTCCTCCCTCTCTTCGACTAGTGTACAGAAACTCAGCCCAGTGCTTAGCTGTGGATCTCTGCATCTGTTTCCATCAGTTGCTGGATGAAGGTTCTATGATGACAATAAAGGTAGTCATCAATCTGATTACAGGGCAAGGCCAGTTCAGTCACCTTCTCCACTATTGCTTAGGATTTTTTTTTTTTTTTGGTTTGGTTTTTCGAGACAGGGTTTCTCTGTGGTTTTGGAGCCTGTCCTGGAACTAGCTCTTGTAGACCAGGTTGGTCTCGAACTCACAGAGATCCGCCTGCCTCTGCCTCCCGAGTGCTGGGATTAAAGGCGTGCACCACCACCGCCCGGCTTGCTTAGGATCTTAACTGAGGTCATCCTTGTGGATTCCTGGGAACTCCCTGGGCAGGGGGCCAGGTTTCATACTAGCCCCATAATGGGTCCCACAAACAAGATATCTCCTTGCTCTCCCTCTTTGTCCTTCCCCCATCTCAACTATCATGTTCCCTCATGTTCTCCTCCTCCTTCCTCTTCTCCCACTGCCCTCCCTTCTCCTCCCACCATGCTTTCAATTTTCTCAGGAGATCTTGTCTATTTCCTCTTCCTCAGAGGATCCAACTCACCATGGGGAGTCTTACCCTTGCTAAAGAGTGGATGGGAGGTGAGAAAGGGGAAGATGGGGGGATCAGGAGTAGTGGAGGGAGTGGGACTGGGATAGGTATGTAGAATGAGAAAAGATAGTTTTAAAAAATAGATTAATTAATTTTAAAAGATTTCTGTCAAGTGTTTGAAATCTCAGCTGCTTTCTGTCATGCCACTGTGCTAATTTATTGGTTTGCCATCCAGACGACACATTGGGAACATCATGAAGCTCTTGGGAGGCTGAGGCTTGAGGAGAGCCTCATCTATATAGAATGTCCCAGGCCCAGGTCTCTACAGCATGATCCTATCCAAAATTTAAATATAAAGTGAAGACCATGGTTGGTTGATACCTTTGGCCAGCACCAACTTGTCATAGGAATCTTTAGTATGAACTTCAAATGCTGGCAATTTTCTACTTCTTGAGATTAGATCTCATTTAATACAAGCTGGCCTTAAGCCTGCTATGTATCTGAGATGCACCCTGCTATATACCCTGAACTCCTGATCCACCTCCTAAGGGCTGGGATGGCAGACCTCTGTTACCACACCTAGCTTCGTGTTCGTGACCTTTAGAGCTTCCTGGCTAAACTAAGGCACAGGAAGGTAGATCCATGACTCTAACTGTAATCTATGTAGTTCAGACAAATAAATCAATGATGCCCTTTCCATTTTCCAGAAACAAAAACAATTTCTATCCTTACATTCAGGAAGTTTTTCAATTTTTCTTGCAGAAAATGTTGTCTGTGTTTTGGCCATTCCTCCAGAGTTCTTCATATCCCTGCTTTATCTACATTCCCTATAGCAGCCAAACTCTGACTTACTACTGATAGGGAAAAAGCATTCCCTGGTCCTTGCATAACTTTTTTAAAATAAATGGGTTTCTGGGGTTCAAATTACAATTTGTGCAGCATCCATATATCAGATTGCCTCTTATTTGAAAGGATGCTTATGAGTAAGGCAGACCAAGATGCACGAGTGAGGCATGGGACTAACGGCTTGGGTAATCTGCCATTGCTCAGGAGTGAGACAGAAACTTTGGCTGGTGAACTTGTAATGTGGAGAATTACTTGGTCTGCTTGAGGAAGCTGTTCAGCCTGGTTGTGAGAATGCTGCCTGCACTCATAACAGCAGCACTAGCAGCTATCCTTTTATTCTTGTCAATACTTAACACCATAAGCAAGCCACCTTCTCGGGGAATTCTAAAGCTTTTCACAGATCCATCCCTCTCCCCTTTTCACTGCAAAAGTTTTGAAACAAATTATTATTAATAAATTATATTTCAATATCAACTTTCTTCTCCCAGAGCTCCTAGGAAGCAATAAAAGCAGAAATAAAAACAGAAATAAAATTATTCTTTTACCTCATTTCTGTGCCTAGAGTCTGAAGCAATTATTGTTAATTCCAAGAATTTCAGAAGTATTTTGAAACAAGTACTATAGAGACCTCTAATCTTGCAGGAAGATGGCAGTCCATTAGTATGACATACATATGCATTAAAAGACTTTAACTTAGATAGGTAGGAAATCTGTTTGGGGAGGAGAAAGCAAAATGTTATATGTAACATATTTGGGGAGGAGATTTTGTAGATACCAAGTCATAACTAAAAAGATCAGTACAATTGCAAGTTGAATTTGAACTCCAGAAACTCATTTATTTAAAGAAGTTATGTAAGGACCAGAAAATACTTCCCCCCCTATCAGTAGTAAGTCAGACTTTTGTTGCTAGAAGGTAAAGAAGGGATGTGAAGAGACTCTCTGGAGGAATGAACAAAACATGGTAGAGTTCTAAGTAGCTACTTATTTGTTTAAATCTGTTGTATTTTCCTAAGACTTGATTGGAATCTTAGTCAAAAGAGATATAAAGCTGAAAGTTTTAGGTAAAGTCTGAACAATTGTGGAGAATATAGCTAGGGTTGGTACCTTTGGCAAATCTAAAGAAAAACTGATCCTCAATGCATGTCAAATGACCTTTCTTTTTCCTTTAGAACTTTGTCCCATGTATTAAATATTCCATGTTTTCCTTTTGCTTGTACTTCAACATCGGAAGCTGTCATGTCAGCATTACTTAGATTATAAACAAGGATCATAGTATGGGTCAGGCACCTTGTACTTTTAGAAGTGACTTGTCACTCAGAGATTTGCCGGACTTGAGACATTTCCCTCAGTCAGGTCACTCTGTAAATCAGGCTGAGGCTCACGGTTACCAAAACCTCAGAGGTCTCTTGTCAGACCTGATACCTTTTTACAAATCGATACTTAAGACCACAGCTTTGGAAGGACCACGGCTTGTCTTAAACTAACAGACGAATATGAGTGCTTGTTTCAGAGCATCCTTCACACTGGCACAGCTCTGGAAATGAGCAGGGCAATGACGAAGTAGTTAATCATCTGTTCTCTCGCCTCATGCCTATCTGAACGTATCATTAATCACCAGTGTCAGCCGGTGTGTTTGCATTTTTTTTTTTTACCCTTTGGACTGGTGGGTTGCAAGAGAAGAAAATATAAATGGCGAGTAATGATTAACAGAAGGTTTATGGAGAAACATCTGTGTGGTCGGCTTATCGTTTTGTGCTTAACTTTTGCCAGGATTCATTGCCACACTTCATGTTGACAGTGTGACAAGCAGCTCAATCAACCCTTCAGAAATACTCATAAAGTACTGTGAAGCCATTCATATGCTCACTATGCTGGTGATGTTAACTAGAAGCTCTCTATCAGCCTTGATATGTATGCTTGTGTTCAGACGTGGAAGTGCACATCCAGTGAGCTGCAGAATATTTTATGTGTGAACGTTGCAGGGACTCAGATAAGTTTCTCCTTAACTGTTTGTTTCTACAGAGTTTAAAAATTCATGTAGACTCCATTTCTATGTGTAACCTAACCCCTTTACGTCTTTTTCATGTTTAAATTGATCACAGTTCCATTTTAGGAAGTATGGCTTATTCAGTCTGAAAGGGAGAATCCTCCATATACGTTTTTTTGGCATCAGAATAGATTTCTTCTGATCTCAGTGCCTAATTTTACCCTCCCAAGGTCACAGTGGGCAGAACTACTCAATCATCATTTTTTTCCCACTTGGAAAATCTAGAGTTTATCCCCTTCTATGAATTGTCACTTTTCTTGGCTGATTCTTTTTGTTCAAGGATAATTCTTTAGCTACTAGCTGCTATTCTGTCTTTGGTCAATTATTCAGTTGTATCTGCAGCCCTCTATGTTAGCAGTGGGAACAGTACATGGAACATTCTACATTAGTCAGGTTCCATTTAAGTTAGCAAACCAATACCTCTGTGTGTGTGTGTGTGTGTGTGTGTGAGTATGTGCATCTAATCCCTGAGCATCTTAGACAAGGGTCTTTGACATGTTTTCTACTGTCTTTGAGACATGTGTTTGCTCTTTGAATTTCTGTTATTGTTCTTGTTTCTTTATTTTCAAGGCATGCTATTTCTTCCTGTGTTCTAACTCAATAAGTCATACTATCTTATGAAATGTCCTCAAGGGTATCTACGGCTTTTTTTTGTGTGTGTGTGGATAGAAAAATCAGAATGTAAAACATTGGCTTGTGTTTTAGGACTTGCAGTGCTGTTTCAGATGTTTGGCCCATGATTCATCATGTAAGAGACACCATATCATGAGTGGCTGGGACTTGAGTTAATCTTTAATTGTCCATTCAACCTCACATCTTATCAGGTGACAATTGTTTGCTGGTCAAACAGAGGGTTTTCATTGTATTTAGTATGAAATTCAAATTCCTTTTAAGTCACTACTGAAAATAATTCGTAGTATATGCCATTTTACTCTTATCTTTGCAAGAGAGAAAATAAAAAAGATTAGTGTGTTAATATTAAGTGATATCTTTGTTGTATGGGAGCAACATAATAGAGCTTCTCCTTCCCCTTCTCTCCCCCTAAACTCAGACGTAGAGGGGCTGGAGAGATAGCTCAGTGTTTCAGATAAAGTACTTCTCTTAAAGAGATCGTGTTTAATACCCACACTTGTCTCAGCTGGTAACACCTGCCTGTGATTCTGGCTCTAGGGTGGTCTTACACTCTGGCCACTGGGGCACCTGCACTGTTGTGCATATACCATGCACAGACATACATAGAATTAAATATAAAAGATATATCTTAAAAAAATCAAGGATTTAGATATCTGAATACAAACAAATCATAGGTATTTGAGCATTAACATTTTTTAGTACAACATTTAATATTGACAGACACCTGGATGAGATTTTTCTCATTAGTTATCTCTTTTCATTTTTAATTATTTCTTTTATTTCTAGGATTATAATAAAATTATATAATTAAACATAAAATCATTGTGAAGATATATTAATTTGTGAACTGATTACCTTTTGTATCCATTATGTCCTTGGTGAAAACTTCTGGCTGAAATGAAATTAGAGTTTTGGATTTTTTATTTTTCCTCCTATGTTTTGTTCTATAATATTTAATTGTTAAAAATTAAATAAAAACCCAAAATAAAAAAAGCAAAATAAAATGAACATAAATAATTATATTTTCTGTATTTCTTCAGGGTCTAATTTTAAATATCACATTTATTTAACTTATTTTATTTAAAGCTGCATTTCTTTTGATGAAGACTAATAGGAATTTGGGATATGTAAAATATTGTCTGCTCTATTTTGTATGTTGTCTCTATAAGAAATCGTGACCGTATCCTTCAGTAGCCAGACTGAAAATGGGCCCAAATGGATATCAGTGAGAGCTTCTGCTTTGACTTCTGTCTTATATTTTGACAGCTCTTTCCAATGCCCAGACAGACTTTTTTCTTCTTGAATTGATCCAGGCCCTACAAAGCGTGAGCCTTTGGACAATGCTGCAACCTACAGAATAACCAGACCCAAGGACCTTCCTTGCTGCAAGGAGCCAATGGGGCTTCAGGAAGACTCCTGCCATTTCTCCCTAACTAGTGTGACTGGTCCCAATTGCATCAGTTTATAGTTTACTTTTTATTTTATTGGTAAATTTATTTATGTAATTCTCTAGCAACTGTGAGCCTAAAGATTTGTAGGCTTTACATTGGCATATATCTGAATAAAGTCATAATAAAAGGAATTTAACATTGAGGAAAAACATGTGTTCTTTTCATTAAGAAAGCACAAAACCAACTAAATCAACCCCCCCCAAATTTCATCTCAGAGTCAAATTCTCATCTAATACCTCCTTCAAAAAAAAAAATCCTCAGATTAGAAATCCTCAGAAAACTGGTCCCAGGTAGTAACGTTTCATCACTTTCTGTATTTCTTTGTTTCTCCATCCACTCTAACCGGGCTTTCTTGTTCTCTTTAGCAGAACTGATTGTATTTAAGAGCACCATCACAGAGAGCATTTCAGAGTTCTTATCGGTATAGCCATTTCTTGTGCTTTCCTCTGCGGTCCACTGACACCGTGGGCCACTCTCCTTGAAATGCTTCTGTCGTTGACTTCTGAAACAGCCCTATGGCTTTCCCACTTAGCTTTTGGGCTACACTGTCCTTTGTGGGCTCATTTCCCTCTCTGTGGCCACGGAGGGCAGAAGTTCCATAAGACCCCACCCTTTGTTCCTCCAGTTTCCGAAGATCCTTCCTAGGGTTATTCCATTCACTCCCGTAGTTTAAGTAACCAGATGTAAATACGGACTCTGAAGCTGGTATTTTTATCTTAGGTTTTGCTTTTGTACATCCAATTTTGTACATCCATATTGTGCTTAGTTAAAGAGTTTCATTTTGGATGTTTTAAATATGCCTGAAACTTAACATGTCTAAAACTGTACCCATGGCCTTCTGTCCCAAGCTTGTGGCTTTTAAGTTGCTTATAGAAATAAGCATATCTTTGCCTACTGCTCACTCAGCCCAGTCCTGGGCTCTGCTTGAACTACACTGGCCTGCTTGTCATTCTTTGAATAAGCCAGGATAGATAGCCATTGTTAGATGGCCTCTGCAATTGTCCTTCCTTCTGCTTGGTGTGTCTTCTCTGCGTCTGCTGTAAAACCTAAGAGCCACATTACTGTCTGAATTAGAGCGATCTGACCACTCTGATGTTTCCTCTTAGAAGTTAGTGGGCTTGGTCATCACCTTAGAGCTGATAGCCACTCCCTCCATCACTCCTCCCGCCCCCAGCTGAATGATTCTGTCTTGCTGTACTTGATCTTATGGTCTTAGATGGTGCTAGAGTGTGGAAGGTTAATGGGAGAGGACAGACTCCATTTGTGCAGCTCTGCAGAATGACCACATATGGTGGAATAAGGCAGTTTCGCTGCAGCTGCTCTGGAATCATGGAAGCTTCTGTGAGAACCGCCTATCCATGATCCTAGGGCAGGTCCCGTGAAGTCACTGAGTCACCGAGTCACCAGGTTGAACATTTCCCATATGGAGTGAGTAGGTATTTCTTTGGGTCTTCTGAAGAAGTGATCCTCGTTCCAGTTTTCAATAGATTGTAATCAGCATGGGCAACGGCGTGATGCAGAACATTATTGACTCAGTGCAGAAAGTATGGAGTGACGTCTACTCTGAAATGCTGCACTAGGGAAAGTCAAGATCAAAAGGTTTGGTAACAACAAGGATTTTCACTAAGTTTGTAGTTTCGTTGGAACAATAAAATTTAAACAGTTTTTTGTTTGGGGCTTCCTGCCATCATCAACTGCAGTGATTTATTCTTGATGCATAGAGAGATATTCTTTCTTGTTTATCTCTTCTTTCAAGTATTGCTTCTTCACAGAAACTCCTCCACTTCCCTCTAAAAGAATAGCTCAAGTATCTGTTATTACCAGACACATCATTTCTATTCTTATTCTTGTAAATATCTGTTATGCTATTGTTTGTGTATGATTGTAGTCTCTGAAAACTAGAATCTAAACTCCTCAGCAGCAGCTACCTTATTTGTGCTCATTGTAATTGCTGCTAATGGGTCGGCTCCATCCTACCAATGCAAGTTTATTAGTTTCCAGATTCATTCACTTCTTTCTATTCCCATAGCATTACCCTTGTCTCAGCTACCTTCATCTCTTGCTTGCAATAGCTCTCTAACTGCATCCATTTAGTTACCCTCCAGTGCACATATTTTCCACTCTGCAACTAGACTAGTGCTTTTATGGAAGCAAATCTGATAATGGTTCTTTATTCCTTAAAAAACATTCAAGCATTTCCCATTGTTCGCAAGATAATGACCAGAATCTTTAAGGTGAGCTATAAAACCATGCATGATCTTCCCCATCTCGTAGTGCCTTGTCCCTTGCTTCCCCTGGCTAACTACTTTGATATTCTGAAAGTTTTCAACACACCATTTCCTTCTCACCTTGGAATCTTCCACATGTTCCTGTGCCTAGTGTGGTATTTCAGTGATACTCACTCCCTGATCGAGAATTTATATGGTAGTTTCTGCACACTTTTCCATTTGCAGTCTAAAACTCATTTATTGTGTGTCTGACACTGAGTTGTGTATTAGTATGAATGACGATGTACTTGATACTCTAGGACTGTACCTTGGTACATACTCTCTCAGTTCTCAAGTAAGAGGCCAAGTTGACTTTTGGTTTTAATGCTTTTACAGTTAGCTAACATACACATGTATATATTTATTGGATTTTTTCTAAAACCCCTCTACTGAACTGTAAACTTCATGTTGTGCATAAGGATTTGTGGGCCAGATAAATGTATGACATCAAACTCTAAGCACTTCTTACATGCTGACTAGTTGTATATATTAAAATTCATTTGGCTTAAAGAATTTATATAATATTTGTATATCAATCAAGCATTTCCAATGATAATTATCTACCTAAAATCTGAAGCGTCCATTTTTATGTACTCAACTTTATATTCTGAAACTTTTTCTGTAATGATCTAAGTTTCGTCTTTGTGCATATCTCAAGTTACATCTAATAGGAATCTTGCTTATAATTTTGTTTGATGAAATTGCAATGTTGATCAAATATAATCCCGATTGAATGGGCTCAGTGGCTTTTGCCATAAGCATTTAGGTTAATCTGTTGGCATGAAGAGAACACATTTCTTTCTATTTGGCAAAAAATTAACTCATTTCAGCTATGGAAACTACAATTTTCAGAATAGTATCCTAGTGACGGGAGAAAAGCAATGCGGGTTTCCAGTGCCTTTCTCAAGCCAGCAGCACAATTTACACACTGAGAACCTGGCCAGGTGTGTGTCAGGAGAAACCAACACATGATATAAAACATGATTGATTCAACTCATTTGTGGTTTGAATTCTGCTCTGTGAAAAGTTGGCATTAGTGGAGGTCAGAATGAAAGGCAGGACAGCAACCAGGGTTTTCAATAAGTTTGCAGCCTTGTTGCAGCAATAAAATTTACACACACTTTGATTGGGTCTTCCTGCCATCATCCGGTCGACTGATTTATTCTTGACTTGTACCATCAAGTGATTTCCTGTTCCCAATCCCCCATCTGTAAGAGCTCCATCTTTCCTGGGTCATGCAATTTTCAAACCTTGAATTTCTATCTCACTCACTGTTTTGTGGCTGTTGTGTATAGAGAGTCTAGCCAGTCATTAGGGGGCTCTCCATTCTATCAATTCATTCTCTTTTTAGCCCTGTCATTTATGACCTCGAACTGTCTTCATCTTCTTACTCATTGAAGGCATAGAAGTTCTTTCATAGAGCTGAGCCAGTGGGATGTCATTTAAAATGATAAGGAAAAAATGTGAATTGGGTGACTCTGTCAGAAAATAAATGTCCTTAGATTGTGACAACATGGTTCATTTCCAGGTGCTTGTGCTCTCCTCATGAAAAGAATTCACCAATTCTCTTTTAAGTTGGAAATTCCTAATGGTTGCAAGTTTTTCCTAACTATGCTAAAATTCATCCTTCAATTTGATTACCACCATTTTTTTTCACTCAGTTTATTAGCTGGGGAGACCACAGTCTCTTGGGTCTAGAACATCTTGAGATCTGAAAATCAGTGGGTATGCCCATGTTTCCTGCATTTATTCCTTACATAGCTGGTGTTCATAACCCGTGAAAGGAATATGTGTACATAGATAGAATGCAGTTCTACAGAGGTGAGTTCAAGAGATTTTTAAAAAGGAATTCTTGTCTCCTCATAAATGAATTGTTTTACCAAAGAGAATACCAAATTCAGATTCCTATGATATTGTAGTGTGTGTGGATTTCAATACATCTTATTTTAAATGTGACAAAGCATTCTTCCTGGATGGAAGACCACTCTAACTAGGAACCTAAACCCAATAGACTGTACAAATTATAGGCATCTCTGGAAATAATTAGTTGCTATGTTTCCATTTTAGTTACCACAAAGCTAATTAAAACAATTCTTCACAGTTAGGAGATCTCTAACAGTCTCAGAATTAGAGGAGTTGGATGGGCTCTTGCATTGAGGGAAAGCCTGAAAGAGCAAATTTACTCTTATCTTAAGACAAAACCTTTAAAAATTTCTGGCTCAGAATATACTTGCAGTGATAAATTAGACTTTGAATAACTGTTTAGCATAGTAGAGACCTTGCTGAAAATTAGGTCACCTTATGCATCATAACTTTAAGAAAATCAATATAATATTTCTGTATATTTCCTCTATAGGAAAATGCAGTTCATCACCTAAAAGAGACATCAAAGAACTAAAGAAACCATTTCTCCTGTCCCCTGCATGCTCTCGGGAATTAAGGATGATACCTCTTTTCCTTTAGCATTTGATAAAAATCTCCAAGTAACTGCTAAGAATAGACAAGATAAGAACTAGTAAAAACAGATTATTAAATAGATAAAACCCACCTAACTATTCCATTCACCACCTGCCTTGGAATTATAGCTGCTAATATGATTATTTTAATCCAGAGGCAAGAAGAGAATATAGTGACAAAGCATGCAATTCTCTGCAATTGCAATAAAGATTAACATTTCTTGTGGGAGAGAAGACAGAAAGCTTTCATTTTCTCCTATCACACCTTTGATATGGTAATCATCTACATACACTTACATGGGATAACACAGGAAGCATCTCTTCACACTTCCTGTAGCTATATCATGGATGTATTTTCACCAAGCCTCCTAGGAAACAGTATTTCCTTAAGCTCTTTATACAATTTTGAGACATCATGTCTATGCCATTTATTTTAGTACTCGCACCTTCGGATATATTAAATTGGTTTCATTCTTTCTTCAATGTGTAATATCACTCTTTAATTCAAGGTTTATTAGTAATGTGCTAATTGTAAAGTGCTAATGTCAATCTATGATTGGAAATGAGGTCGTGGCACTGTCTTTTGTTATGTGTCTGCATGCTTCTACAATGCATCTTCCCATGGTCTTATCTTGTCATTCGTTCCGCAAATACAGTGTCTTTCATGCTGTCACGCCCTATAGAACGTTTACTTTTGATCTATTCTCCTGCCTCCCTCATAGCAATAAAATTTATTTCAAAACAATCTAGATGAACGCAGTCACTTCTGTACTCTCTTGAAATCAGTTGCAGGTGGTGAAATGGTCTAGAGAATGGGGTCTCTGTTGTAGCTCAGTGGAGTACTTGCCTAGCACGTGTGAGGCACTGCACTTAGCTCCAGAACCACATGAAGAAGTGCAGACCAGAAGCTTATTGGGAAAGCATACTCTTATTCGGTATGACGGAGAAATGCTTGAAGGTAGATGCTCAATGATCATGATGGAAGGCTCTAATGTGTATTTATAGAGAGAGAGAGCTCGAGGCTGGACAGACACCTTATTCTTTATTTTCCCTTTGATCTCCTTTCCTCTGGATTCTTCTTGCATCATAAAAAGGAACTTCTGTTTATCTCAACCACATTTTTTATTATTATCTGTGTAAATTTCAAAGTTTTGTTGTAGTTTTGTTTACTAATAATATTTTAACCATTAGTTAATGTCCCTCACTACAGACATAAACTACTGTGTTGTGACTATAAATTAACACTAAACATAAAATAAAATACAAGAAAGAGTTAGTGAAAATTCTTTAAATGCAAAGCTACTTCATCATAATAGACACAAGCCACTTTGTCCAGACAAAGTAGGAACTCTTTATTTGATGCCCTTTTCACTAAAAAAGAAGCCACAGAACCTATGGAGGCCAGTTTCTAAGATATAGAATTTCAAAAGAGCCTGTCACAGATATGACCAACATTCAACAGACTGACTTCTCTGGCATTACAGATATGCAGGTGTAGAGAAGGCCACAGATCGATGGTGTGAAAAGACTGACCACAGATGAATGATGTGAAGAGGCTGATAAGATGGGCAATGTGAAGAGACTGGCCACAGGCGAGTGGTGTGAAGAGGCTAACTCAGATGAGCAGTGTGAAGAGAATGACTCAGATGGGTAAAATGAAGAGACTGGCTTGGATGGATGATGTGAAGAGACTAGCCACAGGTGGGTAGTATGAAGAGTTTGGCACAGATGGGCGATATGGAGAGGTGGGCACAGATGGACGGTGTGAAGAGACTGGTCACAGATGGGTGGTGTTATGAATTATTAAGTAAGCCACCAGAAAGAGAACAAAATATTGTATGAAGTCCACTTATTTTCTAATCTCTTTCGGTTTTCTTCTCTCCTCCTGCCTTTTTCCTCACAACACTAGTGCCATTTGATGGCCTAGCTAAGTTTAGTTGAAAACAAACGTCTGGCCACATCCATTTGATACCTACCAGTCCTCCAGAGATAAAAATCAAAGTGTGACTTACTGGTTCCTCTAGTGTCTGCTTTGCTAGACTCTTGCTCGGTACACGGGCTCTTCACCCCTTACATGCTGGGAATACTTGCATTTCTGTGCGGCTCGTGTTCCTTTTAGCCTTCATACATACCCTTGCGCAGGTAGTCTTTGCCTATATACCCCAGCATTGCTCAGTGCTCAATAAAACCCTACTTAACATTGAAGGGCAAGTTCAGAAATTTTAACCACCTACTAAAGTGGGTGTAAAAACTTGTGTAAATTACCAACTTCTCATCTTTAAATGAATGGTGGCACATTCCAGCACTTAGGAAGCAGAGTCAGGAGGATCAGGACTTCAAGGTTCTCCTCAGCTACAAAGTGAGGTGGAGGCCAACATGGACTACATGAGACCCACATGAAAGAAACAGGAGAGGAGTGGATTGGAGGGTGGGAACAGAAGGGGAGTAGGGAAGATAGACTGGGAGGAGAGGTTGGAAGAGAAACTGAGACCAGGATGTAGTAAAAGAAAAAGAGAATAGAATAGAAAAAAATATGTGGGGCTGGAGATATGGCTCAACAGTTAAGAGTACAGCCTGCTCTTTCCAGGGTCCTGAGTTCAATTCCCAGCAACCACATGTTGGCTCACAACCATCTGTAATGAGGTCTGGTGCCCTCTTCTGGCTTGCAGACATACATGTAGACAAAATATTGTATATATAATAAATATTTTTAAAAAATATGCAGAAAGAGGGAAAGGTGAATGTAATTACAGAGCTGTTTTCATGGAGTTCTGTGAGGTTGAATTTGGTATTTGGCATACAATAAACACATGTATTTAGCACACAATAAATAACCCAGATATGGATCTGCATATTTTTAGGTCATACCCGTGATACATATCACCTCACTTATTATTAAAAGAATTTCCCCATCCTTCTTTAATAAGTGCAGCTTAGATATATCTTTACTGGGTCCCTTTATCTTTGAAAATACTGTTATTTTTGATTGCTCTTGACAGTAGAATGGATTGCTATGGAGTTGGAACATTTGGGGTTGACTTTGAGTTTTGTTACAAGCTGGATGGGTTTGTGTAAGTTGACAACCTTCCCATGCCTTGTAAAATGCGGTAATATAGAATCTATTTCCCAGGATTATTATAAAACAGAAATGAGTTTATATATAAAGCTCTCAAGCTAGTGCCTGAAATACTGTAAGTGTTATACAAGGATCTGCTATGCTAATTACATTTTTACATAGTTTTATTAAGGCAACAGAGGCTTCATGAAGGCAGAGGTTGTGACACCAATGTTTTTAAATTTCCAGCACTTAATGTTAGGTATCTAGTTAGATGTTAGTGGGATTAGAGGACACTAGGGCTAGACCCTCTGTCAATTAGCAGCTTACAGAACTAAGACCTGGAACTGTAAGACTCTAATTACCTGACAGAGGTACTAGAACCCAGTCATGTCTTTGGCCCTGGGGAAGCATGGCATTCTGAGCTATCCAGAAGGTCATTGACTGGGCCTCTAGAATCTAAACCTGATTCCTCAAGGCCTAGCCTATGAGGGAATACTATATAGTAGAGAGTTTTCTCGTAACCAGAAATGTCATTGTCCCCTCATGGAGGAGCCAGTCCTAACAGGCCTACTAATCACCAGGATAGAAATCACCCTTCAGGAAAGCTGTCTGTCCACGACTCTTAGAAATAATTTGTGTGTCTGAGAGTATATGGACGCAATAGTCTCTCTGGTCATTGTCACCCTATGAATGTGTTCTGCTCTGCAATGGACTCCCGGTCACTGTCTCTCTCTCATCCTTTGAGGGTATCCCACTTTGCTCTGTAATACAAGCGGCATGTCTTCTACACTACTTGTTATGTATCTTACCTAAATCCTTTTGAAGGAGATCAAAGGGACTAGTCAGGCAGCCAGTGGGGGGCCAGAGAGAGATTCCAGCGATTCTTGCTGCAGATGTCACCGCCACAGCTGACGTTCATCAAATCTTTCCTGAATGACAAATGATTTTTTTCTTCTTGTTGCATTAAAGAGTAAGTTTAAAAGTCAAAGTTGATGAAGATTTTCCTTAGCCACTCCTAAATATATGGCTCAGAAAGAATAAGAATGTTAGCATGCAATAGTTCTACCACTCTCCTGGTAGAATTTCTTTATTCCTGTCAGATTTGATAAGGACCACAATAATATTTAGAGAAAATGCTAAATTGCTGACACTTAAAATGCCCTGCTAGAATTTCTGATGTTCCCACTATTTTCATTCCCAGGGTTCTTGGCTGTCATAAGTAGGTTTATTTAAGGGCAACTGAATCCATGGAAATTTTTATTCTGAATGACAGATTGCAGTGAGCCTCTGCTTTGTATGTTTCCCATATTCTGCAGTGTAACAGGTGAAGAATTTGTTGTGTGTTGTATGTGTGTGAGTGGTACGTGTGTGTGTGTGTGTGTGTGTGTGTGTGTGTGTGTGTGTGTGAGAGAGAGAGAGAGAGAGAGAGAGAGAGAGAGAGAGAGAGAGAGAGAGGTATGTTGTATGTGCAGGTCTATACAGGTGTTTGAGCAGGGTGCAGAGTAGAACATCAGGTACCCTCTTTTACATTTCCATCTTATTCCTTTGAGACAGGACCCAGAGCAAGGCTGGCAACCAGAAAGTCCCAGTGATCTCTCTATTTCCACCCTGCAGATACTGGGGTTGCAAATGTACCCAAAAGTGAGCCTGGTCTTGGAAGTGCTGGGATCTGAACTCAGGCTTGTTTACCCGTGCAGTACATGCTTTTATCCACTAAACCATCTCTCCAGCTCTATGTTGTTTGTGAGTTTCTAGGTAATAGACTTCATAGGTTCTTCTTAGTGTTGCATATTTAATACTCATTGTTGGTCTTATGTAAACAATCTCACCAGTCAGTCAGAGAATTTTTATCGAATATGTATCATGATCACTTTTATGTTTTGGAAAGGTCTGTCTGGAGTCCACAGGATGGACATTTGGAAGAGTTGAGAGCAATATAGAAGATCAGCAGCTTAGGGGTACAATAGTTCAGGCCAAAAACCAAAACAGGAACAGTTGTGAGGATGGAGAGAAAAAGGGGGGTTGGGGAAATGTTATAATTATCATATTTAACCTTGTATTGACTAGTGGTGATGAAATATATTCGGAGAACTCATGTATCTAGGTTAGATTATTGGATACAGAGTAGAGCTTTTGATTAGCAAAGAAAGAAGAGAAGACATCCATTTTGTTCAGAAGCATAATCACCTGTTTCTGGAGGTGAAATAGCTATGTGTGGCATGATGGATGCAGCTGGCCAGCTGCTGTTACAAAGCCCTGGAACCCAGGAGGGAGGTCATGGCTGTAAATATGGATTTAGAAGTCATCATTGCACAAGTACTCATGTGCACCATTCCTGTGGGTGACATGAGAGGCAATGCATTTACAGACAGAATAAGCAGAGAATGAGCTGTAATTTACTACAATGGCAAAGCAGTCTGCTTCCTAGGAGAGGAGGCAGAGAGTATAGGAGAGTCTTGGAGGAATTTGAGAAACTTCAAATGGGAAGTTGACACTTAAGATCATGGAATAGTGTCCTTTCTTGGGGACCTTGAAAACCAGAATTGACCATTTATGTTTATATAGATGACCCAGTAAAACAAGTAAGCATCAAGCAAACATGTGGACATACCCTTAGTGCCCATAACCTCCACTCACACTTTTTAACCTATTAAAAAGTGCTCTGCTTTTGTTTTAATGTAAGATATGTTTGAGATAACTATCTAGCTTGTGTGACTGTGTTCTTGCATGTGTAAGATTTCATAGTGTGTGTGTGAGAGAGAGACAGAACGAGAGAGAGAGCGAGAGAGAGAGAGAGAAGAAGGGGATAACTACAGATAACTTTAAGAATAGATTATAGGAAAATCAGACACAGTTTTCAGAAGAGAGAATTTTGAGGGAGGGTCAGTTGGAGAGAAAGAGCCAAAATATAGATCAAATTCTGAAAAAGGCACAAACTGAAGTATTTATAAACATTTAAAACCAGTAATATTATGTTTGTTTAATCTAATGATGGCATTTTGGTTTGGATTTTACACACATTGGACTTCCTTTTTGAGACATTAGAGTTTTGTATTTCATAAAAAATGTTTGTATTGGTTAAAGGAAAATATCTTTATCACAAATAGATTGAAAAACACTGTTACTATTTGATGTCCTTCTGTTTTCTTCTTGACATGCTTAGAGTCAATAAAAGAAAACAAAATTATGAAAAAAGTGATATAATATTTGGGATAATGACTAGAAATCATTAAGTGCCATCTTTATATCAAAATAAGCTGCAGCAAATAAGATATAATAATGATGTGAAATGTAAGATGATAGTTAAGAAAATTTCATAGGAGGTTTGTAAAAAAATAGAATATGGTGACTTTCTAAGATGTATGTAAGGTGAAGGCAAGATTTTACCTTTAATTTCCTAGGGAATTTCAACTTGGCCTGAGAGTTAAACTGACATTAAACATATTAGCAGGACAAATGTAGACAAATTTATCTAGTGTACGTTTTATGTGACATGGGATATTGGAGCCATCATAAGGACATGAAGGCCAACAAAGTGACAAAACTTAAATGTGTTAGCTTAGGCTGAACAAAGAGTTTGGAAAAAAGTAAACTACAGGGGAAAGACAAAGAGAGCTAGGGTAATTTTAACAGGACCTGTTTGCTCAGAATTCTCCTGGTCTCTGTTTCCCCTTCCTGAATGTCACTCTCAAGTAAAAAAGGAAGAGGCAGCGTAGGTGCTCCTTGAGACCTGTGCTGTGATCTTGGTCTCTCTTGCCTTTCTTCCCTCCCCTTTCTCTCTTCCTTCTCTCTCTGTGTGCTTGTGTTCATAAATGAATTCTGAAGTCAAACTGGCATAATATGGGTAGGATATCCTGTCATCTTTTAGTATCATAAGGCAAAGTGTATCAATATAGACGTACAAAGGACAAAGATGCATCATTTGGCCACTAACAAGGGATTGGTTCTCCCAGTGACAGACATGATTTCTGGCTGATAGCCCACGCATACAGAGGGCTCCTTTGGGTACCCATGCATCCTATCACACATGTTGCCATGAGGGAAGAGGTGTTGCAACCTTAAACTCTAGGCCCTTTTCTGTGTCTTCAGTGTAAATTCAAGATCCACTGAGATCTTAGCTACCTTTTTAATGTTCTTGAGGGACACCATGATCAAGGCAACTTGTAAAAGAAAGTATTTAATTGGGTTCTTGCTTTCAGTTTCAGAGTGAGTCTATGGCCATCATGGCAGGGAGCATGGTGACAGGCACACAGACGGGCACAGTGCCGTAGGTGGAGCTGAGCCTTTGTATATGTTGAAACAACAGCCATGAGAAAGAAACCTTTGAAACCTGAAAGCCTGCCCCCAGTAATGCACCTCCTCCAACAAGGCCATACCTCCTCCAACAAGGCCACATCTCCCCCAACAAGGCCACACCTCCTCCAACAAGGCCACATCTCCCCCAACAAGGCCACAGCCCCTATCTTCCCTAAACAGTTTCACCAACTGGAGACCAAGTATTCAAATATCTAAGTCTATGGGGACTTCTACAGCTGCATTTAATGGAATCCTCATGTGAAGTTGATCCCGTGGTGACATGTGATCACATCCCCAAGGGAATCAACAGAGCATTGGTTAGCTACATAAGGGCTATGTACTCAACCTCCAAAACCTAGAGAATGTTTATCATTTTGGTATTTATGAACGAAGAATGGGTTTCCTTCTAATCATTTAATTTCTTTTCCCAGCAGTCAATGAAAGGAAGAGGGGTATGTTTTGCCTTAAATATAAAGCTTTTAGTAAATTTTGAAAATTGTTTTAAGTATTGAGGAAGGGTTATTATTAGATCCATGGATGGAATAGGTATGAAAAGGGTATCAAATTTATATTGAGAATTTCTCCTTTTTCCTTATTGTCTTTTTTTAAACCTTACCTCATGCTTTTTAGTTTGAAAGTGGTGTTATTATTATTATTTTTCCATAAAAACCCTGTTTCTGAATTAAAGTTTCTTCTTACAGTAAATAATGAGGTTGGATCTCATTATTTTAGAGAATTCTATTAACAATGGTACAATTAGTTAGGTGTTTTGTAAGTTGTTTGCCAGTAAAAACAAAACAAAATAAAAAAAAAACTCTCAAAAGTATGCTTACTTTACATCAAACGGCTTCTCCAAAACCAGGAATCCACTTCTGCAAAGCCATTTATTGTTGCAGGGTATATAACATCCTTTTGTAATTTATTTATGATGCCAGTTGTTTTTCTTGAGAAACTCAGAACCTGGTATGTTGTGTGCCTCTGAAATTGTTTCCGTAGTCACAAACAGCAGGAGTGCATGATTGCTTCATGGAAGAATTCTCCAGTCATTATGTCATAACTGCTTAATCTAGACAAAGTATTACTGTGTCACAGTGGCGCCTTAGTGAAGATAAATCACACTTCATTATCTTGTTTCGCCTCTGTGTAGTTAGAATTATACACTCTTAAAAAAAGAATTATACATTCTTACAGGTTGGGGAAATTTTACAAATGAGATATTTTTAAAGCTGAATTTGTAAAAAATCTTAACTGAGATTAATGGAGGAAAAACCGTGTTTACCTATATTTTTATTGTTATTTCTTGTGTAAAATATTTAACTTTCAGAAAATTTGGATTACTTTAGAGAAATTGACCTGTACCCAAACTGGGGCTTAGAGATTTCAAACAACTTAATTATTCACTAAAAAAATACCTGTTGATGGGAATGAAAACTTTTTTCTAGATATAAGTTTTTGATTTTTTGATAGATTAATTTAAGAAAAAATTTCACTGCTTATAATTATTCAAAAGTACAGAAATAGACCTTCTCTTGGACAAGATGGGGGTAATAGCCTTCACTTAGATTGTGCTTTGACTAATGGTCTCTGCTTGCAGTACTTGGGAAATAGGATGATTGCAAAAACTTGCATTGGTTTGAATATTGTATTGGTTTCCCTAGTAGTGGAGAACAATGGATAAATTGGTTATACTTAGGAAAATGTGGGAAGTTGATTAGCATTCAAGTTTCTTGAAGTGTTTACATATTTGTTAGGATTTTGGCCTTGCCAGGGACTTATTTGAGTAGTGATTTCAAGAAGTGTTATAATAAATTTTAAAAGTGAAAATAGGGTTTTTTCCATACTGTATGCTCTGATTATGTTTTTCTTTCCTTTTACTCTTCCCAGTTTCTCCCTATGTCCATTTATATCTGGATCCGTTCTCTTTCTGTCTCTTATTAGACAACAATAAGCTATCTAAGGATAATAACAAAATAAAAGTAAAAGGTAATAAGATAAAACAAAACAAATCAAAATAGGACAACACAAAACCAAACAAACAAAAGGAAAGAGTCTAAGAAAAAGCACAAGAAACTTGTTCTCATACTCAGGAATGCTGTAAAAATACAAAACCCAGAGGGAAAAAAATAAACAAAAATGAAAATTAAAATACTGCAAAAGCTAAGACATGCCATTCTAGGACAAGGAACTCCAAAGACTCCATTGCGTTCCTTTTCTGTTGGCCATCTACTACTAAAAGAATTTTGTTTCTCCAGGAAGACTTCCTCGTAGCAACTAGGTTTTCATTTGCAGGTAGTTTTCCCTTTGAGATAGCTTAGGGCTTAGGGATGGGGTCCATGACCACGTCTGCTCTCAGCTCTAGGACTCCATCTGCAGACCCGTACAGGCCCTGTGTGTGCTGCCTCAGTCTCTGCGAGTTCATTTGCTCTTCATTCCTGCTGTGAGTAGGTCTAGTTTCCTTGGTACTAGCTGTCTCCCCTGGCTCTTACACTCTTTCTGCCTCCTCTTCTTCGGGTTCCTGAGCTCTGAGGGGAGGGATTTGATTTGTTTAGGGCTAAGTATTCTGACATCTCACTTTGAATATTGTCTGGCTGAAGGTCTCTGTATTTATTTTAATCTAAGCTGGAAGAAAGTTTCTCTGTGATGGTTGACCATTCAAAGAACTATGAATATAGTGTAATGTCATTAGAAGTAAATTTATTGATATGTTTCTTTTATATAACAGTATATTTCATTTTCTCCAAGGCCCATGTCCTATCCAGTCTTAGTTTCTTGGTCACCCAAGTAGTGTTGGGCATGGTGTGCACCTTATATCAAATCTGATATTGGTTGGTTAATCCAACAAGCTTTGTGCCACCATTGCATTTACATTTCTTGCAGGCAGGACATCATTGTAAATGGAAGGATTTGTAGCTGGGTTGGTGTTTATGTTTCTCATTTGGTAGTGTATAGAGTACCTCCTGGCAATAAGAACACTAGTCAGTAGGGGTGAAGACTCTAGATTGGCACCAGCTTAACCTCTCCATGTTAAATAAGTTATAAAGGTCTTTTGTGTAGAGCAACCTATAGCCTTTGCAACAACCTGAGTTGTTTGATGACTTCCCATGAAGTTCCTTTGGTCAATATCTCCATTATATGGTGAGAGTCATCTATTTGGGGCTATGCTGCCCTGCTTTTTTTTTTTTTTTGCAGTTTCATTTAGATCATCTTCATATAGGTGTATAATTTAGGAATCTTATTGTATTAGATTTTCATACATCCTCTCAAATGGACCTAAATCTTAGTAATTTTAGTAATTCTTCCCTGTATTCCTTTGCTCATCTCTTTTCTCCCTCCTCTCCCCCTCTATTTGATCCTCCTACTGTTTGCATTTCAGTCCCTCCCCATACATTCATAATTATCTATTTTATTTCCCCTTCCTTGGGAGGTCTGTCCAGTGCCCCCCCCAGTTTTTACACTATACCAACCTATGAAGTTCTATGAATTATAGCTAATATTCACAGTTAACAGCTAACATGAACATATAAGTGAACACAGAGCATATTTATATTTTTTAGGTCTGGGTTTACCTCTTAGGATGATTTTTTTTGTTTAGTTCCATCAATTCACTTGCAAATTTCATTATTTTATTGTTTTTAAAAGGTGGGGTGATGTGGATTCTCCTCTGTATGCTGTGAATATTATTGGTTAATAAAGAAACTGGCTTGGCCTATAGCAGGGAAAGCTAGGCTGAATGCTGGGAGAAGGAAGACAGAGTTTAAGGAGATGCCATGTAGCCCCACCAGAGACAGATGCCAGAACTTTGCTGGTAAGCTACAGCCACGTGGCAATACACAGATTAATAGAAATGGGTTAAATTCATATGTAAGAGTTAGCCAATAAGAAACTAGAGGTGATGGGCCAAGCAGTGATTTAAATAATATGTGTGATTATTTGGGGCTGAGCAATGGGAAACAAAACAAGCAGTCTCCTTTCACAACAGTGGGGTAATATTCAATTGTGTAAATATACCACATCTTCTTTATTCTTTCTTCCTTTGACAGACATCTAAGTTGTTTTAAGTTTCTGGCTATTTTGAATACAGCAACAATGAAACATAGGTGAGCAAGTGTCTCTGCGCTAGGATGAAAAAATCCTTTGGGTATATGCTCAAGGATGGTATAGCTGATCTTGAGGTAGACTGATGCCTATTGATGCCCACCACACTGATTTCCACAGTGGCTGTAAGGGTTTGAACTTTCACCGGCAATCAATGGATTTCCCCTTACTCCACATTCTCACCAGCATGAGCTGTCTTTTTTTTTTTTTTTCATTGATCTTGGCCATTCTGATTAGTGTAAAATTCAAAGTAGTTTTGATTTGCATTCCCCTGGTGATTATGAATGCTGAAAAATTCTTTAAGTAATTCTCAGTCATCTGAGTTTTTTCATATGAGAATTCTCTGTGTAGATTTGTACTCAATTTTTAAATTGAGTTATTTATTTTCTTAATGTCAAGCTTTTAGAGTACTTTATATATTTTGGATATTTGTCTTCTATTGGATGTGTAGTTGCTAAAAAAAAATTTCTCATTCTGTAGACTTCTGCTTTGTCTGGATGTTGGTGTCATTTGCTATGTGTAAGTTTTTCAGTTTCATGAGGTCCCACTTATGTATTGTTGCTCTTAGTGCCTGGGCTATTGTTCTGTTCAGAGTCTTTTCCCATGCTAATGCAGTCAATGCTATTCCCCAATTTTTCTTCAATCAGCTTCAGTGTATTTGATTTTATAGTGAAGTCTTTGGTCCATTTGAAGCATTTGTGTGTAGAGTGATAAGTACAGGTCTTTTTATATCCTACATGTAGTCATCCAGTATTGCCAGCATCATTTGTTGAGGATACTGTCTTTATTTCCAGTGTGTGTTTCTGATTTCTTTATCAGAAATCAGGTGTCCAAAGATGTGTAATTTTGTGTCTGTGTCTTCAATTTGATTCCATTGATTAGTATATCTGTTTTGTGTCACCACCATGCTGTTTTTATCGCTACAACCCTGTAGTACAACTTAAAACCAGGCATTGGCGGTGATTTGTCCAGCAGTTCTTTTATTGTCCAGGATTGTTTTAGATATTTTATGTTTTCTGTGATTTTATATGAAGTTGAGAATTGTCCTTTCAAAGTTCCAATTGTGTTGGAACTTTGATGGGGATTGCATTGAATGTGTAGAATACTTTTGGTAAGACGGATATTTTACTATTTTAATCTCATCAATCCTTGAGCATGGAAGAGCTTAATATCAACAGATATCTTCAATTTTTCCTTCAATGTTTTAATATTTTTATCATAAAGTCTTTCACCTACTTGGCGAGAGTAACCCCAAGATATATTATTTTTGAAGACATTGTGAAAGGTGTTGTTTTCCTGATTTCTAACGCAGTCTTTCATTTCTACATAGGAGGGCTACTGATTATTGTGAGTTAATTTTGTATCCAGTTACCTTATTGAAATTTTTCAGGGTCACTAATGTATATAAGTATACTTATATACATTATGTATGTCTGCAAATAAAGATACTTTGCCCTTTTTCTTCCAATTTGTATCCCTTTTACATCCTTCAGTTATCTTATTATGCTAGGTAAAACTTCAAGTATTATATTGAATAGGTAGGTATGGAAAGAGTGGACAACCTAGTCTTGTTCCTGATTTTAGTGGAATTGCTTTGTGTTTCTCTCTAAGTTCATGTTGGCTATGGGCTTGCTGAAATTTTTTTTTGTGTGTGTGTGTGTTGAGATATGTCCCATGTATCCTGAATATCTCCAGGACATTTATCATGAAGCACCTTACATTTTGTCAAAGGTCTTTTCTGCATCGAATGAGATGATCACATGATTTTGTCATTCAATTTGTTTATAAGGTAGATTACATTTGTTGGTTTATATATGCTAAACCATCCCTGTACCTCTGGGATGAAGTCTATTTGATCACGATAGATGATATTTTTGATGTACTCTTGGATTCTGTTCACACGTATTTTATTGAGAATTTTTGTATCTGTGTTCATAAGGAAAATTAATGTATAGTTCTCTTTGTTAGGTTTTTAATGTGGTTTGGATACTGGGTACTGTAACCTCCTAAAACAAATTTGGGTGATATTTTATTTTTAGGAATAATTTGAGGCTTTTTAACATTAACTTTTCTTTGGAGGCCTGGTAGAATTCTGTGTCTAAACTATCTGGTTCTGGATTTCTTAGTTGGTAGACTTTTAGTCAGTGTTTCTATTTCAGTAGGAGTTATAGGTCTGTTTAAATTGCCTGTCTGATTTTGTTTTAACTTTGGTAGTATTCATTGAAAAAGTTATCCATTTCCTTTAGATTTTCTAATTTGGTTGAGTACTAGTTTTTGAAGTATATCCTTATGATTGTCTGGAAATTTTTGGTGACTGTTGTTATGTCTTTGCCTTTCTACTCTTATTTTTTAAATTTGGATCTTCTTTCTGCCCTTTGTTTAATTTGTCTAAGAGTTTTTCAGTCTTAATTTTCTCAAAAACCTAACTTTTGTTTCATTGATTTTTTAATGTTTTTTTTTTAAATTCTATTTTATTGATTTCAGCCCTGAATTTGATAATTTCTTGCCATTACTCCTTTTGGTTGTGATTTCTTCTTTTTATTCTAGATCTTTCAAGTGTACTGATAAGTTACTAATATGAGATCTCTCTTTTTTTATGAAGTTACTTAGTGTTATAAACTTGCCTCTTAGAATGGCTTTTATTGTATCAATGGTCATATGCTTAAATATATTGTGTTTTCATTTTCATTCAATTCCAGAAAGTCTTTAAGTTTTTTTTATTAATTTCTGTCTTGATCCATTTTTCATTCACAATGATTGCTCATTTTTCATGAGTTTGCAAGTGTTCTGTTGTTTCTGTTGTTGACATCCAGTCTTAATCTGTGGTGGTCAGATAGAATACAGCATGTTATTTTAATTTCTTTATATTTGTTGAAACTAGTGCTATGCCTGAGGTCAATTTTGGAAAAAGTTACATGAAGTGCTAAGAAGAAGATATACTCTTTTATATTTGGCTAAAATGTTCTGTAATTATCTTTTAGAAATCTTTTGGTTTATGATGTTAATTATTTCCCATATTTCTCTGCTTAGTTTTGTCTTTATGACGTGTCTATTGCAAGAATGGGGTATTGCAGTGGCCCAGTATCAGTGTATGAGGGTCAATATGCGATTTAAGTTGTAGTAAAGTTTTTTTTTTTTTATGAACTTTAGTGCTTTTTTGTTTGGTGCATAGATGTTGAGTATTGCAATGTCTTCTTGGGTTTTTTTTTTTATGTCCTCCCCCATCTCTTCTGATTAGTTTTGATTTGAAGCATGTTACAATAAATTTAATTTCAAGTTCTTAATGGGTTTTAGTTCTGACTCTAGAATACAAAATCACTTTGTTCCATGTCTTAAGGACAGTGTTCTAGTGTACTGTGCAAAATAAACTGAGTTTATAGTCAGAAATTTGCTGAGGAACGCAGAAACAATGGATGGAAAATGGATTGGCTATTTCAAAATTACTTTCCAGGGAAGATAGAACAAGGAAAACAAAGAAATAACAGTTGGTTTAATACCAGCTTCCCTCAGGCTGCTTTTTACTGAGAATTACAGGATTCTAGGGCTTAAGGATTAACACAAAGAAACTTCACAGTTTATTGATATTGAATGGTCTTGGAAAGTTTTGTTGGCTTTCTTTCTTGTGTCTGAGAAATTTTCTGTGTGGTGACTTGGAGCTTTGTTGTGGTATATTCCATTGTTTATGTTCTGGTGCGTTCAGTCTCAGATCAAGAACTTACTTCAGAACAACAGTCTCATAATTAAAATATTTCCTTTGGTTTGTTTTTTTAGAGAGTCTTGTCATGGTAGCCTTAGCTGCCTGAGAACTTATGCATATCAGCCTGGCCTGGAGCTTCATGGCACTGTCCTGCCTCTGCCTCTTTAGTCCTGGAGTTACAGGTCTGTAACCACTATGCCTAGATGGCTTTATAATTTTTGCTTAACAGTGGATAGATTGGTTAGTCTGGTTTTCCAAAGTCTGGATGGGCTTATTGTTACTTGACTATATCAATTGTATAGAATAAGGTTTCCATTACGATATTTTCACACATATGTATAGTGCAGTTTGATTGCATTCCTCCCTCTTTGTTCCTTCTTTTTCCAAGTAGTATCTCTCATGCTTCCATGTCTTTTATGTCTATGCCTACATTCCTGTTACAAGAGAAAACAGGATATTCATCTTTGTGATTATTGTTTGTTTCACTTAACATGCTGATCTCTGCTTCAGTCCTTTTTCCTGCAAAAAGCATTTCATTTTTGTTTATGGCTGAATAAAAGTCTTTTGTGTCTATACATAACCTCATAAATACCTGTTCATCTTGATAGATGTGTAGGCTGATTCTGATAACGTGGCTGTTGTGAGCTGTGCTGAAATAAACGTAGGCATGCAGGAATCACTGGTGTGTGCTGACTTTGAACTCCTGGAGGAGTTTCATCAAAGCAGGGACAACATGTTTGCTTGTGTACTTTCTTTAATTTTCAATGTATTATTTATTCTTTTGAACATACATTTCAAAGGAGGAGGTAGGTGTTCCAGATGCTAAGGCTCTTGTTACAGAAACACGGGGATGTCATCAAAGGGTTTCCTGCAGGGCTCAGGTTATAAATTCAGCATTTGATGCCCGGGAAGGCTGTCAAGGTTAAATCTACCCTTCTGCAGCAAAACGATGTGAAGTGTTCTGAAAAGAGAGACAATACCAACTAATGGTGCATCTCCCCATTTGCCAATCTAGTTCATCTGGACCTGCCTGCGGAAAGCAGTTAGATGGGAATTCAGTCTTTAGGCAATTCAGTTGGCATCATTAGTGTAAGTTTTCACTAAATATCAAGTAGAAGACATATGTGAAAATACAATTATTTTTAACAAAGTGAAAATAGAATTAAATTGATAGCATGTAAGAAAGATATAAGGAAGGAAGGAATGATTTGTGGAGTCAAGGAAATAAATTTTAGGTGGAATGTGTAAATACTAAGATGGCATCGCCACACCATGCTATAAATAGCCATAGCAACTTCTAAATAATGAAGTTATCCATTTACCTCTTAAAAGTAATCCTCCTCCCTTTTAGTCCTGGGTATGAGAATTGAGCTCTCTCTTAGCCCAAAGACATCATTACATAAGAAAGAGGAAAAGATTAGGGGGAGAAGCTTCTCAGTAGAAGCCTCTCCAAGCTGAATTTTAAGTGCTGCTTCTGATGTAAGTTTCCTCTTTTTCATTAAAGAGGGGTATTGAGGAATCACTGTAAGCAGAATGGCTGTTCACACAGCCCTTTTCACAGGATATTCTTAGAGGTCTGCATTTTTCAGGGCCTTGTGTCTGGTGATGGAGTAGAACTGATGCAGATGGTGGAGAAACAAATTCAGTGGAAGCTGCTGCCATGAGCAATATGGTTTAATCTTGGACACAATGCTTTCATTGTGTTGGCAGCATTCACTCCTTTGCAGATGTATTCATTTGCAAATTACCCACTGTTCATACCCCTTTTCAAACTAAGAATATGTCATTCCAGGAAGGTCAGCCCATCCATGACCCGCTAGGTTCTTTAAAAGCCTGTCCTTACTCTGATTTTCCCAACACCCCCCCCCACCTTTCCATTTCCTCTTCAAGCTTGTAAAGGTTACAGACTCATGCAGATTTTGAAGGTGATTCCTTACCTAAACATGCCTGTGAATGCTCACTGCAAATAGTTCCTGGCACATCCATTTGATGACAAACTGAAATAAATGAAGCTAGCCATTCATTGATAGGGCAAACTTATGAGACACAAAGTCTTAAGTCGGTGAAGGCTAATTTGCTAAAACAAATATGCAATGAGCAGAGCTGAACCATATTTAAGAAGACAACTATTTTATTTGGTGGTGGGAGACAGTTTTCCTGTCCTTGGAGTGTACAGATACAAGTTATCTACAAAGTTTGAATACTTTTTTATTAAGAAAACAAGAGACAAAGTGACTATGACTCAGGGAAAATACTGTGAAGTGGTAGTAAGATTCCATAAAATATTCTAATAATCACAAAGCAGACTTGGGGCTTATTGTTTTATCAAGGCCTCGTAGTTTCAGTATAGATGGACCAAGATGCTTCCTGTTGTATGCCGATGGCAGGACCTGATATTCAGAGTTGGTAGAACATGCAAGCAGCTGATGACTGGCAAAGGCATCTGGAGAAAATGAGGGCAGTTTGCAGAGGAAGTTTACCCTTGACCATAAGATACTTGAGATAAAATTCAGATAAATGGACATTCCATCTTCATGCCGGTACCCTGGTCTCTCTAGCACACTCTTCTAATCCACCGAGAATTCCTTATATAGAGATTTTAGTGTAGGACACACTTGGTTTTTACTTCCTAGGTGTTGAATAATATTTAAGATGAGTTTTCAGCATTTTTAAAAATACTAGATAGCCTCTTTCCAATGTATGTGTCACTAATAACATTTATACATTATAGGGTTTCCATTAGGCATGAGTTACTTTTCTTATTATTGGGACAAACTATGTGGTAAAGGTACTTATGGAAGGGGAAAAGGTTTCATAGTGGTTCAGCTTTGGTTATCATCTTGATGGGGTTTGAACTCACCTAGGAGACACACATTTTGGTGAGTCTAACATTTAGTTTCCAGAGAGGTTTAGCTGAGGCAAGAAGATCCAGATTGAATGTAAGTGGCACAATCTCACTGGCTAGGGCTCTTAGTAAAAAGGTGAACTGAGCCCCATTGATCTCTGTCTGCTTTCTGACTACATATCCAATGTGATCAACTACTTCACACCCCTCCTGCATGAATCTCCCAGCATGATGGACTGTCTTTTCAAACTGTGAGCCAAAATAAGTGCTCTCTTTTGCCAGGTAATTGTCTGTCACAGCAACAAGACAAATAATTAACTTATTTTTCATCCTATAATGAAAATACTAAAGATTTCTTAATTAACCTTTTTTTCTGTAACAAACTTTAAAATGTTTTTTATGGAAAGCAGGGCATGATGGAACACACCTTTAAAACCAGCATTGGGGAGGCAGAGGCTGAGAGGATCTCTGTGAGTTCCAGGTCAGCCTCATCTACATTATGAATTCTAAGCTTGCCTGGACTAAAATATATTTTGTGTAATTTCAAATTTACATAAAAGTTGTAAAGAGGGTATGAGAGTTAATATGTACTTAATCTAATTTTCCCTTCATTGTTGATGTCCTACATGGTATTCTTGTCAAACCTAAGGAAACAATAGCATTGCTATTAGTGAGACCCCAGGCTTTATTTGTATTTCACTAGTCTTTCTATTAGTGCCCCCTCCATGACACCACCATTTTATTATCCAATGAAAGATAGCACATTGCATTCATTCTTCTTGTCTCCTCTAACCTGTGATAGAGTCTTACTTTTTTCTTGTTTTTTTTCATGATATTTATAGGTTGGAAGAACGCTGGTCAGGTGCTTTGTAGGATGAAGCCCACTTTAGCGGGTAAGAGGTATTTCTCATGATTATGCTAGGTCTGTGGGTTTCTGGGATGATGTGAAGAGCCATGTCATCATTCATTACTAGGAGGTTCATGCCATCAGTGTGGACTTACCGCCAGCAATATCAGCATCCACCACCTGATTCAATTGGGTTTGCTAGGTTTTCTCACTGAGAAGTAACTCTATTTTGGGGGGTTTGAAATTTCTTTCTCAATAAAAACCAGGCCCCAGTATTCATATTGCAACGTTCTTCAAGTTAGGTCATTCCATTATGTATTATATTAGTTAAATAATCAAGCTAAGGTAAGGTACTAAGCATGGGCTCTAATCCAATATGACTGTTTTCTTTCCAAGAGGAGAAAACACCAAGTGGAATGTCTGAAGACACAGAGATTCAGGGGAGACTGCCATGTGCTCATAGAGGCAGTGGTTGCAGTGACGACATAGCTACACTCTGAGGATGGGCAGTTGTCCCAAAAGACTGGAACGGAAGCAAGGGTGCCTTCCACTATCACGTTGTGCCAGTTGTTCATCACCCAAGGACCAGTTGTGCCAGTGGAATCACATAAACACCGGAGAAGCATCCGCAAACTCAAGGTCTGACATGACAACCATCAAATAATTCTCTTCAAGGTAGGAATAAAAGGTTTTTCATTTTGTAATTGGTCAAATAATGCCATTCTGAGTGTTCACAGTCACTACTTTGTGTGACCCTTTCCTTAACCCAGTACTGAGTACGGGAATGCCATGAAAATTGTCAGTTCTGACCTCTCGAATAAAATTCTCCAAAATCATCCCCATCAGCATAACTTTGATGGACTGAATTGGCAGGCTAGTTTTGGCTCTAATCACCTGAACTTTTAAGTATTTATAATGCCTTAAACTGTAGTTTGAGGAATCAGATGTAGCTCAGGGTAGAGCACTTGCCCAGCATATATAAAGTTCTGGATTCAAAGATTAGAACAAGCCTCACCTCACCCTCTTTAAAAAGGTTAACTATAGTTCCAAACCCAGTGGCTTCCTCTCTAGAAGGAAAGCAGCAGACAGCAGCCTGAGCCTGTTATGTGTAAAGCTCCCCCCAAAACTGTGGTGTCACCCGTGTCCACATGAATAGCATGAGTTCGATGTTGTTTGAGAAAGTTGGTATATTTTGGTTTTCATTGGACTCCCCCTCTCCCTCCTTTCTTCCACGCCTATCTCTTGGCCTTTTGCTTGTTAGCTTTCTTATTTTATTTTATTTAAAAAGATATATATATATATATATATATATATACATATACACACACTCATTTTAAGTACACATTAAGTCTGGCTATAATAAGGAAAAAGAAACATGAAAATTCTTTTTTGTGTTATCTTGTTTGCAGCAATGATGATTATTATCTGAAATTCTTGAACATTTCATTAAATTTACTTTAAAATTTAATTATGTAAAATCAGTGCATGAGAGCTTGTATAATCATCATGGCTTGGAAGATGATCCCTTAAGAGTTGCACATTCAGGAATGCTGAGAGGCTGCATTACCAATTACCAAAATATGCTTAATGCAAGCTCATTCTTTTTACATGTAGCATTTACTGGAAAAATTCCAAAACCCTATGAATATGTATGGTCTAAATTGTTCATTTATCTTAGCAGCCAACAAGTGTTTCTTAGTATACAGCATTGGATATTAATTACTTTTTAAAAAGTGTATTACTGAAGCATGCAGACAAAAGTGTCAATCTTTGTTGCCTTTAACATTTATATATAATTTTAGAACACAATTATACACACAAACATATACAGAGAATATATATATATGCGTATTTCAAACATATATCTTTCTACATGAAGTGTCTGTGTTTAACAATTTATGTCAAAAAGGACTGTTCCAGGGTTTATAAATCTAGTCATTTTCTTGAGTACCTTTTTTATTATCATTTATCAACTTGGTCCCCAAGTCACATTAGTGAGTTTGTGTTAGAAAAGAAGAACCTCGAAAGAGTGAGGTGGAGAGACTGTGTCACTAAGATATCTCCGGGAAAAAGAAAGTTGTTTTCTATCATTCCTTCTTATTGTTTAGCATTATATATTCAGGGAATTTGCAAAAGTAAACAAATGTGGTACTTTCTGTGTTATTAACTGATAGGTGTTCAGCAAATGCTGCCCTAAAATATAACAGTGTGGTAGTTGCTGAAGCAATAAAAGATCTCACACATCTCCAAAGAAGACTGCTAGGAAAAACCTTAAAAAGAGCCTCTCTACTGATGCAAAATAACTCCAATTAAATCAAATTAGACCAAATAAAAAATGCCCACGTTTAATAAACACCACACTTCTGGGTGGTCGGGGACAGCATAGCAAGGAGAGGAGCCCCCAAAAACCCTGCAGACCACATGTTCCTTTTTCCAGCTCCAGCCTAAATAGCCTGTGGGAGTGGTCCTGACCCTCTCTGGGGGAGGGGTCAGTGCTTGGCAGGCTGGGAGTTGGAGTACAGACCAAGGCAACTCCCAAGGGGAGGGGGCCTGAGATGGAGCTTTCCGCTCCATTGGTGCTCCATTGGTGCCTCAAGGATGGATGCCAGAGACTGGGGTGACACTTCCAATCATCCCAGACTCCTTGGATATAGAGGTGTTAGGGAGCTGGGGTCTCACTTTTGACCAGACACCACTTCCTACCTTCCACTACCACCGAATAATGCCATCATATTATAAATCCATCAATAAACTAATCATTCATTAGGTCAGAGAACCCATGGTCTAATCATCTCTGAGCACATCTTCATAGGCACACACAAAGGTGTGCTTCATCAATTTCTCATGCATTGCTTATCCTGATCACAGGAAATTGAAACTGACCATCATAAGTTTACCATTCGTCAAGCTGTGAAATTAAATAAAATTAGGACATGCAAAATGTTTACAAAATATCTATCTGTTGGCACTGCGCTAAAGATGCTGGCTGTTATTGTTTTTTAAAAAAACATTTGTGTCTTATATTTCTACCGTAAGGGAATGAATGTTCAATATCTTTGCTGGAACTCTTTCTCCTGTATCGACTTTCCTACCTCAATTTCTGTGCATATCTTTTCTACCATGTCCAAAAATGTTGTCTGAACTGCACAGATTCTGCAAAGAAAGCCTGTTTCTTCTCCAAACTTCAACTCATGTTTGTATTTCCTCGGCACCTGGGTATTCTATTTTATATATTTGTTTATATATCTTATTTATGAAAACTCCTGAATGTTTTTTTATCACTTTAATCTCATTCTGCCTTGAAGTAATTGATATTCTTGGCCTTAAATTAGACAGATGACAAAAGAATTACTTTGTCAGATGTTGTAATAATATTAAATCAAATTAAATCTGATAGATTTAGTGTATCAGTTATAGTATATTATATCACATTTCTCAAAAAATATTCTGTTTACTTGAGACAAGCCTCACCATGTAACTGTAGCTGCCCTTGAGCTTTCTACCATTCTGTGCCAGCTTCTAAGTGCTGGGATAATAGGTACATACACAACCAGCATTTCGAATTGTATATATATATATATATATATATGTGTGTGTGTGTGTGTGTGCGTGTATACAAATATATGTGTACATATTTGTATATGTATATGTTTGATTATATATGTAATGCAATATAACACCCTTATAAACATCAAATAGATGTAGTTATATATATACATATATGTCTGTATGTATATATGTATGCATGTCACTATGTGTGTGTGTGTATATATATATATATATATATATATATATATATACACCCAGGTATGACTTATACTTCTACCAAACTGGAATAATTCTTTTTATATATTTCTATAAGGCCTCCCCAGTGCTTTGTATATGTGGTATAGATATGTACATATGTTTCCTAGTCTTAAGGTTTTGATTATTCCCTAATTTATTTTTCTTAGTGGCCTTATTTAGTTTCTTTCTAAATTCAAATAAAGAAATGTACTATGTAGACTATTTCTGAAGTAATCTAAATATATTTTCTAATTACTTTTGAATTAAAAATTCATTTTGTTAATACATAACAGGTGTGCAAATGAAATAAATATCTGGGGTCTATGAAGACTCAGAACAACCAAGGTGTGTGTTTTCATTGAGTATAGCCATGTGAGTTCACATGGTCCTTCATATACTATTTTGACAGTATGGAAAGAAAACACATTTTTAGAAACCATGCTTTTAATTTTGATCTCTTTCAGGTTAGTGATATAAGTGAAATATTTTCACTGTGCTGGGCAGAGCTATCTAGTGGCAGATCTTGGTCAGCTCCATGATCAGGAGGGTAAACTGCTACAGTAAGCAGTGTTTCTGAATGATGATGCTGGCTAAGTAGGTTAGGTCTATTACACACAGCTACAACATGTTTCCAACTCGTGACAAGTTTCTCAGGACATAGCTGTATTGGAAGTTGAGTAGCATCTGAATACCTATTTGGTGGGAAGACACAGATCACTTAAAGTGGGACAATAAAGTCCACTTGGAATATACAGTGGATGAAAAAGGAGAAAGAGAAAGACATGGAAAGTCAGTGTGAGACAAAAGGCAAAGTCTTGTACAATGGTCTGATTTGTTCTGTCGGCTATTGTGAAACTGTAATAACCAGAACCTGGAAACAACCTAAATGCCCCTCAACTGAAGAATGGATAAAAAAGATGTGGTACATCTACACATTGGAGTATTACACAGTGAAAAAAAATGACATCTTGAAATTTGCGGGTAAGTGGATGGATCTAGAAAATATCATATTGAGTGAAGTAACCCAGACCCAGAGAGACAAATATAATATGTACTCACTCATAAGTGGCTTTTAGACATAAAGCAAAGAAAAGCCAACCTGTAATTCATAATCCCAGAAAACCTAGACAACAAAGAGGACCCTAAGAGAGACATACATGGATCTGATCTACATGGGAAGTAGAAAACAACAAGATTTCCTGAGTAAATTGGGAGCATGAGGATCATGGAAGATGGTAGAAGGGGAGTCGGGAGGAAGGGAGGGGAGCAGAGAAAAATATATAGCTCAATAAAAACAATTTTATAAAAAGGAAAGAAAAGTCTAGAAGGGACCGAAACTGAGTCAATGGAAATAACTACCAAGGTAAGATGAGCCTTAAATGCATCTAAACTCTAACTCTTCCATAAATATGCAAAGAAAATCTAGACTGATCATGAATGTTTGCACATTTCCTGGCGTGCCTGCTTCGTAAGGTGGAAGTCCCTTTCTTTGTGAAGATTTTTCAGTCTCTCTCAATCCAGGCAGGAATCACTATACTGAACAACCCTGGGCGACAGCTTCACAATGCAATTACAATACCCAGGAGGCTGCTTCACAGGGTTCAGTGGCATCTTATTTCAATTAGCATCTTCCTTAATTAGAAAGAAATACAGAGGTACAGAAGGCATGCTTTTCATTTTCACCCTTTACTTAGCTTTTTGTTTACTTGTTACATAAGATGACACATATGGAAATTTAGTAAGCCTAACTCATGGAAGATTTGACTGTAGGAACAACACCAGTGTTTAGTCAGATAGGTAGTTCTTGCTAATTTTGTACACTCTTGAGTTTATTCAAGGTAATTTTTTTTCTTTGTCGAAGCTGTCTAGTGCTTTTGAAGCTCTCTTAGTGGGCCCTTTATTCAAGACTCTTATAGACAGTGTTCTAGTTGCACCAATAATACACACAGAAGTTTCCAGGAGGACAGTCTGTGCCCTAACGAGAGCAAAGCAGCAAAAAGAGACATGCTTCACCAGGGCTAAGGATGTAACAAACCCTGCATGATCAGGTGAGATATGTGGGTACTTTTAATAAGCAGAGTGTGTTATTTCAATCAAGGAGAAGATTCATATTTGATCTGACTATCCCACTCTTCTCTGGCCCTTTTGGAAATCAATCACTTGACTTGAACTACACAGTTCATTGGCTAAAAAGTCAAAGGCAAATCAATACTTCCTAAACTTAGGTATAGTTTGTAACCATGAAACAAAATATCTTGTATAAAAATGGAAAAAGGCATCTGAGAAGGGATTTTTAAACTACAGAGAAGTTATCACTGGGTAATAACATAAATCAGTAGAGTTGGTAGCTCAGAGAAAATCTCTACCAGAAGAATTCCTGGCATTAACCACAGATATACTGAGATAGGAATCTCTAATCCAGGGCTTTACCTCATCTTCCTTTAATTAAAAGGGAGAAACACTTTTATTTAATTTCAACAGAATCTGTGAAAAACTTTCATCTGTCACTATGCAGTGGTAAGACTCTGATACAATTAATGGAATTGGAGTTTTCCTTTTTAGGTTAACAAAAATAACTTCCATTAAAATAATAACTTCCAATAAAATTGTTGCATGTTTACCTTCTAAATGCCTTACATGAATGACTTAGCACATTCTGTATGACTATGTGTGGCTAATTCCATCACATTCATCATAGTAGGTAGGGAATTTGTAGCTAAACACACGGAGGTCTTCCCCCAGTTATAGGCAATTCAGTGAGAGCATTTGGATGCTAATTAGTGTAACTCCAACATCTGAACTATTTTCTAAAACATTTTAATGACTGTTAAGTCAAAACTTAGTGAGTTCTGTGGCGATGATATTTTAAATTCTTCCTTAAAACAACACTGGCAATGGGCTTTGGGTGTCTGTCCAGGAGTAGCTTATTAATTGGGACCTTTTAGTACGGAAGTCCACAGGTGTAATGTCACCTTCATACAAACCGAATGGGGAAAAGTTCAGTCTGCTCCATCTGTAATTTGACGTGCTCTTTCAGATCCCTAATTTGATCAATGTAACTGGGGATAGAAATGAAACCTTAACTGTAAATGGGAAGAATTATCCCAGTTTAGTCTTTGCAACCTACTCTTAGCATCACCGTTTAAAACCTAACGTAGGGATTTTGTGAGGGTAATATCCCTTTTTAGTTAGGTCAATCTTTGCCTATTCAGCCATTTAACATTCAAATGACACCTGCTCTTACAGTTCAGATAAATATTCTGCTTTTGCCTGAGATCTCCAAGGGTTCAGGTAGGAAGACTTGCCTTCTACTCTCCCGTTCTTATCTGAACTTTCAGAGTGTCTAGTCATTTCTTAAGTCCGAGTTATTTCTCCTTAGCTCCCCTCAGGCCTTGAATATCAACGAATGCCAAGGGCTGCTTCTTGAGTTTGTCCTGTCAATTTCTAATTTGGGAAATGGGAGGCAGTAGCCTCCTCGGACTATTTATACACATCTAAGGCTTCTACACCTTTAAACCCTCGGGGACTTTCAAGAAAACCTTCACATTTCTATGTCACTTTCTGCTTGAATTCAAGGCCCTCAGCATTACAACTAATTTGCATTTTAGAGGTTTAGGTGAGAAGATGTCATGTATTTGAACTGTTACTGGATGGCAACACAGAGCCCGAAGTGTCAAGCCTGTGTACAATTAGCGGGAATTCCAGTTGATTACTCTTTTTGCCCCTTTGCATTTCTGGAGATTTACAAAGGAAATCATTTCATCTTTGGTTTTGGTAAAAAATGTAAAACAAAAATATTCTTTAGGTGAAAGAAAATTTTTCTTTTTCATATAATAAGATTAAGTGACCTGTGCTAAAAATACTTCTCTAGTTCAGTATTTTCCTTTACCTTTTCATTGTCAAGCAGTAGCCTAACTTTGAGAAAATGCGAATCTTATGGTTAGGGACACTGACAGTACGGTATGGGGAAAAACCTGGCGGTGTGTTTTCTCATTGACAAATATTTTATGTGTATTGAACTACTAATCCATGCAAACTTTATGACAGTTTTTGAAGCAGAATTCTGTTATTGTTTTGCCTTTATTGCTATGACTCTTTAATATGAGCAAATCGACAGCAGCAAAATGTCCTCTATCTATGTTTGGAAAATTAGGCAAATAAATAAAGTGCTGGTCAGCTGTTGAAAAACTGCTGCTTCTCTCTGTGGCAGCTTCCTTGGGGTTAATCTCAAGAATGACTCAAATTCATTTTAAGAGTTACCCCTGTCAAGATTTTAGTGGACAAGCTCCTGAAGTTACTTTGAAAGATAAACTTAGTATATTGAATTCTGCATAGAGTGAGCCACGTCATAGAAAACCTCTAGCATGGATTTTTTTTTCCTCGTGACCTCAGCAGATTAAAAGAGCTTGCATTTGGTTTTGAGCCATCCCTCAATTTAATCGTTCATATCTATGTAACAGTATATGAATAATAACATTTTAGGAAAAAACAGCCTAAAGCAATTGAGTTCTATTTGTTTGACTTTGGGTAAATGTTTTTTCCCTGATTTCCATTTAAATTTTAAAAGACCAAGAATAATTTCACTCTTTATTTTTTACCTATCTGTGTCTATGATAAATCTCAAGCTGTTGCCCCTGAAGATGGGAGACACAGCTATGTGCTTCCTTTCTTTTTGTTTGAGCATAGAAGGACTATTTGGGATATTATCCACTGTTGCTTTGTCTATGGCATTTTGTGATTTTGATGGACAAATAGCCTTGTCCGGCTTGTCAGATCCTTATTGCACAGGCTTTTGTTGAAAACAGTGACCTAACCCTTTTCTGACAATGGAAAGATGACCCTTGATACTGTAGCTGCTTTGAAGTAAGAGGTGAGGAGATTAAATTTCTTCACTTCTTATACAAACAGTTATTAAATGTCTACCAAAATAAATGGGTTTACAATAATATAGATAATATAGATTTATAGATAATATAAAAGTTAAAAATGTTTGATTTTAGTTCCTACTTCACTCCTGGAATCCAATCCTCAGATACATTATTTAAGTTCCTTGGGATTTGGGTTTTCATTCTTATTACATGAAACTAGGACTCTCATTGTCTTTGATAATAATAAATGCCATTTGATTTGTCGATTTTTATTGATACATGGTAGTGATATTTAGAAGTTAGAAGAATAAATTTAGGCTTTGTACCAACTCCTTTCCCCACTCATACATGGTTGAATAACAATTACTGTCGTTCATTAGAATGCAGCTTAGGCAGGGTCACTGTTTAATGTCCAGGAGCTTCACCATACTTTGGTGCCAGTTCCAGTTCATCATTTGAGTTTAGGTGGAGCACTGAGACCTACCCCTGTCATCAAATGAAGTCAGAAAAGTCACCTAAGAATCCACCTCCATACCAACGCTTGCTGCCCTATATAGCCCTTCCAAGATCAGGAGAGCAGCTCCCAAGTCCCACACTGTTTATTTCTCCTGTTCTCTGTATCTATCATATTTCTTTTACTTTCCCAAGAGCAGAGACTTCTATGGTTTTCGGAGTCTCCAAGACTCACCCCCACCCACAGAGAAGAGACTGTCAGAATATTTGCCACAATCTCTGTTTCCAATCTGCCTTTAACAAAACCCACTACAGTTCATCTCCTGACTTTTTTCTTTGTTTCTACCTTTCCATCTTCTATATATGTTCTCCTCCTCTATTTCCTAGCTACCAAACTAATGTCAGTCATTAATCTCACTGTGCTTTTCTCTTTATTTTATCGACTCATACAATAATGTCAATATCTTCAACACTATTGCTGACCATTTCTGGGCATATATCCTAAAGACACTACTGATGTGGGGTTTCACTCTGTCTGCTGTGAATATCATTGGATAATAAAGGAACTGCTTTGGGCCTATAACAGAGCTATAGGGGAACAGAGCTAGGTGGGGAAAACTAAATGGAATGTTGGGAGGAAGAAGGCAGAGTCAGAGAAAAGTCATGTAGCCCTGCAGGACACAGACGCTGGAACTTTACCTGGTAAGCTACAGCCTCATGGTGATACACAGATTACTAGAAATGGGTTAAATTAATGTGTAAGAGTTAGCCAATAAGAAGATAGAACTAATGGGTCAAGCAGAGATTTAATTAATAGAGTATCTGTGTGGTTATTTCAGGGCTGAACATCCAGGAATGAAACACGTGGCCTCCTTACAACACTCTACCCCCTACAACAAAGGCACCTGCACTTCCATCCATGTTCATTATTGGTCTGTTCACAATAGTGAAGAAATGGAACCACCTAGTTGCTCATCAGTGAATGAGTGGACAGATGAAATATGGTGTTTACACACAACAAAAATGGTATCCTAGGGTTTAAATATGAATGAAATTGTGAGATTTGCAGGAAGATGGATGGATCTAGAGTATATTAAGCTGAGTTGGATAACCCAGGACTAGAAAGACAAACACTAAATAGTCACTTAATCTGAGAATCTTATTTATGAATTTTTAGACTGGTGTGTTTACCTTTGGATGATATGATGGTAAGAGCTAGGAAGATAGAACAGGACCAGTAGAGGTGGAGGACAGAAGTAAAGGGCCTTAAGGGAAAGGGTATAGTAGCATGCCTGGACATGAAACTCAAGGAGGATGTACTAGGGGTGGAATAGTCTAAACAGGGAATGGGTAGGAGCATAACTAGTAAGAAGAGGAGGCAGAAGTAACCCAAAGTAAAGATGTATGAAAAAGTCAAATGGAAACAAACTATTTTATGCTTATTTAAAATATAATATAAAAAATACCCCATATTTGAATAAAGGGACTCTCTATTCAAATTTATTTATTTATTATGAATAATACTCCCCATGAAAGCCATGGGTTATTATGCTAAAATCCCAGTACCAAGTGTGCTGTGCCTTTCTATGAGGGTGGAATACCTTCGTGTGACATGTGGGGTACCCCATTATGAGGTCTGAGATATTTCTGAGGTGTCGGGTACCTCACTATGAGTTGTTGGCCAGGGAGGCCAAAGTGATAGCACTAATTGGGCTCTGTAAGTTAAAAAAGCAAATAAAACAAAAGTAATATAGCTGGGAGGGGAGAGGCTTGGAAGAGGAGTGGACTTGACTTAACTTGCATGCATTAACTTCTCAGACAGTGAAAAAAAATAAAGAATAACAGCTAGTATACATTAAACATTCTTCTGAATAAAACCTCATAGGACTTCATGGGAGTTCCATGCAAGTACTGGGACTGTTACTACTTATAGATGAGTGTAACTGAACCAAGGAACAGTTATTTGGTAAATTACAGATACCCGGTAAATTTCTGAGCTGGGATTCTGATCCAGGATATTGAAATACAGAGCTCACCTCTCTACATGCACAATGTATTTTGTCATGGGAGAATTTATTTATGGCTGTATGATCTCGTAAAATGATTATACAATGAAGCCTGTCAGGCAGATCCATCTACAGTGGGGCCTGCACTATAACTCTTTGGTTAGGGAAGTGGTGTGCTGCTGCTGATTAGTCTTTGTTGACTGCTAATTTCAAACTGAAATTCAGTGATGTGTGGATGAGTTCCGCAGAGGGCACTCTGTATGACACAGATGAGTGGGAGAGGGAAGAAGACACAGAGATGAGCAGGTGGAGGAGTTTGAGGAGTGGCCTGGATCCTGGAGACTATTGTTAACTTGGTCCCTTAGCAAGTCCAAGGAGTCTGTATCAGGCAGGCCCTTAGGAAGAACGTTAAGAATGATTCCTTACCTCCCTGAAAAATGTGTGAGTCACTGTGTCTACTGTTTTGAGATGATTGCATATATAGGCCATTGGTTTAACAGACACAGCCCTTTTCTGGCTCATAGATGACATTGCCATGTGAGGATTTGCCTGGGAACACAGAAGAGAAAAGAGACGCTATCAAACATCTTATAAAGCCACCCCTCTTCATCATCCCTCCCAGAGAATTACCTGGTCAGTAATTGAATGTAATGCAGTAATGCCTGTAGTGTCTCAGCTGAAACACTGAAAAGAGAGTAGACACTTTCCTTGACCTCATATGCTTCATCAATTGCTGCTTTGTTGGCGTGCTCATCCTTAATCATTAACAAGAAGCAGGAGGATCCGCAGCACCCCAGCAGTAGTGATCATGGTGACACTCACTGAAGTGTCTTCACCCTTATACAGGAATGTGTGAAGTCTGGGGCACCATCTTGTGACAGCCATTTATGAGTGAAACATTTCCTGTTGACTTCCAAAAATACTAAGGAAATGAGTGAGAAGGGAATCCAGAATTTTATTCCCTTTCTCTACCTAGTGCAAGTCTCTCCTACCACCTCTCATTCCCTTCTTTCTTTTCTCCCTCCTCCTCCTCCTTCTCTTTTCTTTTTTTTTTTGAGACAGGGTTTCTCTGTGTGTAGCCCTGACTGTTCCTGGAACTCACTCTGTAGACCAGGCTAGCCTTGAACTTACAGAGATCCGCCTGCCTCTGCCTACTGAGTGCTGGGATTAAAGGCATGTGCCACCATCGCCCAACATTCTCCCTTCTTGGCATTGTCTGTTCAACTAAAATATCAGTGTCTCTCCTGTATGATAGGTAATTTGTATGCATGCAAAGGTAAAAAGTGAAGCATCAAGTAAAACATCAAAAGTAATAAAAAGGCTTGGGAAGATGGAGACACGTCATGTCTACAGGCCCATGTGTCAAGATGAGATCACCAGGGTGAGGTTACTGAGAGTCCTGGGAACATTGAGAAGTGAAATCTCATGGGAGGATTTTTTGTCATTGTGAATATGCCCTTGAAGGGCACTGTAGAACAGTTCCCCCTCCTCAGTTTGTTTGGTGCCTGGTTATGAAGTGTGTGTTCTCTGCCATGTAGGCCCAGAGCATCAGGCTAATCCATCATGTATGGAACTTCCAAAACTTTGAATGAGCAATCATAAAACTTTTCTCCTCAAGAAATGACTATTGCAGTTATTTCATGATAGTGACAAAATCTAACAGCTCATGATCTCATGTAGTATCTATGTATGTATTTAGCACATTAATGGTGAAAACTTGGACAATGAAAGGCATAACTATGCGGATCACCCAAACTGGTTCAAACAAAGACAGCCACACTCTCACATGCGTTCCCCAAATTCGATATGCATGAGCTCGCAGAAATTTGTGCAATTTAATCCCAAGGGGAACCAAATAAAAGAGTCCGGACATTTCTATGCAAACCTATCATCTTTAATAGAAAAAGAGAATGTCACCTAGAGCACGTGCCCGCCTGACTAATCACTGAGATTACAGCCAGCCCCAGAAAGAGTGGACTTGTCATTAGGAAACAATAACACACAACAGGAAATGCAGGCACTGACAATCTTTCCTCCACTTCTGAAGAAAACTGGGAGACTAGGAGGAGGCCTTGTAAAGTGGGAAAGTGAAAAGCAGCCGTGTGTGTGTGTGTGTGTGTGTGTGTGTGTATGTATGCTGTTGTTGTTGTTGTTGTTTTGAAAAAAACCGTGCATTCTATTTCTAAATAAGTTTTCAGTAATTATCCTTATAAAATATTTTGCTAGATCCTAAAACTCCAGAAGAGGCAGAAAGGAAAAGAATAAGAGCTAAAATTTCAGCAACCCAAATCCAAATCAAACAGAGAGACACAAGAGGTTACAGACAGTGGCATGAATGTTAATGAACACAGAGCCATACAGTGGAAATCTGCTAAATGCTTTGCTGGGGAAATTGAGAGGACATTTCCCTAACAGTTTGTTCCTGTTGGTTATAATTTTAAAATCGGCACTGTGGGACAGCCCAGCTCAGTCTTAGTATCATATTAGGCAGATGCATTACAATTCCCTACTGAAGCTCTCTGGAAGAGTTGAGTCTAATTTAGCACAGTTGTTTTACACAATATCATCAAGATCAGCAAGTGAATACCCAAAGCATGTGTGAAAAGCTGAGAACTGATTGCAGTTTTGCATCCAGGAACTAACAACCCTTTGGAGGCTCACAAATACGTGAGCAAAGGAGAAAAACAATGCACAACCAAAGCAACAACACACTTAAGAGTCAGTTGACTTTTGACATCCTACCTTTGACTTGAACATGTATTAGCCTTTTCTTTGGACATATAAGAAAGTGGAAAGCTTTCTCATTTTAACTAAGTGAAGAGCTTGCTTAAAAATGTCATTATTTTTGTGGCATACCAGGGAGACATACTAGCATTTTTGGCAGAGTTGACATCACAAATCATGGGAATGACCCATTATCAGATATGCAATTCCAAAACTAGGCAAGCACTTTGTAATATGAGGGTCCTGCTCATTGGGGTTTCTGTTCCGCCCAGTACCCCACAGCTAGCAAACCCCAAAGAAAATCACACAGAGAGTCTACATTAGGTTATTAACTGATCGGCCCATTATCTTGGGCTTCTTACTAGCTCTGATAACTTATATTAACCTATCTATGTTAGCCACATGGCTCGGTACCTTTTTTCAGCTGGGCAGCTTACATTGTTGCCTCCTTGATGGTCTGCACAGGAATGCCAGGGAAGCTTCCTGCTTCCCAGACTTTCTCCTTGGCCTGCCTCTACTTCCTGTCTGGTTGACCCGCCTATACTTCCTACCTGGCAAATCAGCATTTATTTAAAACATGATTGACTGAACAGACAAGTCTCCTGCACCAGCACTTGGCTCTTCATTTATTTTTTTCAACGACAGGAGGGATTTCCTATTTCAAAAATCTATTCAACCTTACCCCCTCCCCTTTTTGGATAGGGAAGTTTGGCATTTATTTCTTGCTTATTTCTTCAATAAAGATTTATAGGATGACTATGGAAAGCATCATGGGGCCTCTTATTTGAGAATCACTGTCAAATAGTGCAGGCCAAGATGAAACTAATACATGACCATGTAATTTGACAGTACAGAGAATGACTTGCATAACTACCTAGGAGAACAGAGAGAATTTAATGAAAGATGCATGTGTGCTTGTGTGTGCTCATGTACATAATGCTTTCTCTTTCTCTCTTCTCTCTCTCTCTCTCCCTCCCTCTCTCTCTCTCTCTCTCTCTCTCTCTCTCTCACACACACACACACACACACACACACACATACACACACAGTCAAACAAAAAACCAAAGCAAAGTGAATAAGTGTACAAAATTTGAGCAGCATTTCCCATGTAGAGGAGAGCACTTGTCAACCACTGAACGCTTTGCAACTATTTTTGTAAGATCCCTGAATCCATCTGCAAACACATACAATCTCTCTTTGAAAAGGATGGGCTACAAAAACTCAGCAGTGTTCTTGCTGGGTAATGTTGAATCTATTTTTTCTTCTAAACTTCATCATTTCCCAATGCAGTATCTTCATCACCTTGGTCAGGTGATGTTGAACTTGATGTTTTCCACATGGACTCTTATAGATGACTGCTTTCAGTGCTCTTTTGGTGCCTGAAATCTTAGGTTCTCCTAGTAATTATCTGACTAGCATAAGGCTAGACTTTCCATGGCCACACGGAAGTATAATTAGTGTGAAGGAGGAGAAGGAAAAAGAGGAAAAGGAGAAAGAAGTAGACAAAAAAGAGGTGTATTCAGGGATATTGAGGAGCGATGAACTATTGCCGTTACCAGGCATGCAGTTCTTTTTGTCCACAGAACTGGACATTTACCTGCACCATGATAGATGAACTGGAAGCATAAAATGAGCTCCTCTCTGCTTTCTACAGTTTTATGTATTATATGAACGGCAGAGAGTTTCAGTAAGGGACAAGAGGGATTGAGTCTGTTATTAGAAAGGTGGCACAATGGTCACTAGTGCTGAAGAGGGGTTATAGATAGAAAGCAGTAAAAGTGAAGAAGGAGAAACATGATTTTGAGACATAGTGTCTCAGGACTTGGGGTAATTTTCTGTTTCCTTCTCTGATCCCCTATTTTTATACCTGTGACAGGAAATGGTAGAAGATGATTCTCAGAATCTCAGTTTGAGATACTGAGAGCTACATGTTTTTCTTGATTTCACACCTAAATACCACCATATTCTTTACCATGCTTATTAACTAGTCTTCCCGATAAACCTTGAGCAGCCTGACATTAAGGTCCTCCAGCTTTCCTTCTTACCCCATGTTTAAATTTGCATTGCTTATTCTTTTTTTAAAATCTTATTTACATTATTTATTTTTAAAAGAGAGGGTTAATTATAAACTATCCTTAACTAAGGCTTGATAAGTAGTTGAAGAGAAAATACCTCTGAGTATCACAGCAAATATAGAATGCAGTAGAATTTATTATAGAAATTTCAGGTTCCTGTGATTTTGGTGCATTGTTGGTAGGATTACCTGGAAGCAACTCTCTCTGTGAAGGGACTGTGCAAACACAAGCTGATAATTATTGATGTCCTACTCACATGGTTCCATTTACCATGTCATTTAATCATCAAGCTTCTTTTCTATATTTATAGTGACTTTTTTTTTAAAAAAAAAAAAGACACCGGTTTTATAGGTGGGAAACAAACAGATCCATGGAAGAAGTCTGAGGAAATGACACGAGTTTCAAAGCGAGACAGCTCTGAACAGGACAGAAGTGGAATAAACAAAGACAGGAAGGAAATCTGTGGAGAGAAAAATAGGACAGAGGACAGATCCTTAAGGGACATTCACAGGGACAGGCACAGAAAGGGGAATGGCAGGAGATTTACAAGAATTGATTAGAAATTTAGAAGGAGAATGGGAAGAAAATAGAAAAGAGAGTTTTCAAAAAGGAAGAGTGGACTTCGTAGGCAATGCTCCAGTCTGTGAGAGGTCAAGTTATTTAAGGATGAAAGGAGCTTTGAATTTGCCCTTTTGAAGCTTGTTCTGTGCACTATTAGTGTGGTGATAGTGGGAAAAAACTCAGGGCAAAGCTAAGGGCTGAGTTGAAGGGAAGGGGAGGGTGCGAAGGTGTTGAGCCTTAAGGGAAACTGGCTACACTTTGAGGATATCAGTGCAGGGAAGAGTTGCAGGGGTCAGAAACCAGGGGAGAAACAGATTAGAGAAGTTGCTTTTTCTCTCAGGATTGAAAAGTGATTTATCATTTTGTTTATACATAAAAGCTGAGGGGAAGGAGCCAGTGAAGCTGGTGCAGATACAAAGAAAGGGCAGAATAGTGAATAGTATCTTAGAGGATGCTGGAGGGATGGAGTCAAAAGTATCGTGGACGAGAAGAGAAAGGACGCCGCCTTGCCAACTATTGCTGCAAGGTTTGAAACACTGGGGGTATGGAGAGAAAAATGTGAAGCAAAGTGGAGGCTGGGTAGGCATGGCAAAGCTGCCCTGCTAGTCCCTGTGCGGAACTGGGGCAGACTGTATGGTATTATGTATGTTTTCATAAAGAAGAAATAAGTAAATGTAGTCCATCTGCGTAATGTGACTTTGTACTGACACAAGTCTCACTGTGGTGCCTTCTTCAAAATTAACAGATAGAGGCGCAAAGCCTTACAGAGAGCCATTTCCTTTAATTTACTGTATTTCATTTGCTCAATGTGGCATTTGCAATTGATGTTCCTCTTTGTGTTATGATAACCGTCTTCACATTACCACTGTGGATTTCCCAGATATTCTCCCTGCTAGAAAAGAAAAGGATTTGCAGACTCCATCACAATTCTCTTCTCTCTCTCTCTCTCTCTCTCTCTCTCTCTCTCTCTCTCTCTCTCTCTTTTTTAACAATGTATATTTGTGGGAATAAAACATGCAAGGCTATGTGTTTCTTAGCTACATTCATCTGATCATATGTTGATGAATGAGTCAGCTTGCAGAGTTTTAAAGAACAATCAAATAAATCAAACAAAGACAAAAGAAATAGAATATAAAACAGCTACTGGAGGAAATTCAATTGAAGGTAAAGGATGTTAGGTTTCCATTTGCCATAAGGAGTAAAACCCCAACTCCTAGGATCAAAGACTCACTTTTCTTTCTTTCTCTTTTTTTCCCACCTCTTTCATCCTCTAATTCCTTCTTTTCTTTTTTCCTTTTTTCTTTATATGATAAAGATCCTTTATCCAGATGTCACAATACCATCCAGAAAGTGGAATTCAATCTCTATACATACAAGGACACCCTTGGTTTCAATACCTAGTGCACTGTAGATAGCTGGTATGCTCAGGGAATAAGGTCAAGAAAAGATTTGTGCGAGCTCAGTAAAAATGAACAGTTTTCCTGAATAATTTCATTCTGTTCTTGGTTGACTCTGTGGGTAAGGGACCCACAAAAACAACAGTAAATGTAACAGAAATGGGAAGCAATCACCATTCCCTAGAACATATCAGCTTCTCTCAATGCTGAAAGTAAGGCGCTTTTATGTATCTCACCCCAGTGTAGGTCACCTCCATATACATCAGTTAGAAGATCTTTTATGACTCACTCATTTTCAAGTTACTGGAATAAACCAAACTATCTTTAAATAGGAATTCAAAAGTAAGGGGTCAGCAAGATGACTCAGTGGGTAAAAGCACTTGCTGGGCCAGCCTTGGTGACCTGAGTTTCCTTTCAGAACACACATAAAGGTCAAAGGAAAGAATGGACTCAGCTCCACAAAGTTGTCCTCTGACCTCCACAGGCCCACTATGGCACACATGCCCTCTTCATGCAACATACATCCCACACCCCAAGTTCTAATAATAATAAAAATAAATTAATTTATAATTAATTATTTTATTTTCTGGGTTCCATTTATGTGTGTTTTGGTGAAGAACTGAATGCTTCCTGAAGGCAATAATTTATTTCAGGAAAAGCAGGGTTATTTACATGCGTCTCTGATCTCACCAACCTCCGAGCTAAGGGTGTGCAAGGACTCTAACCAGGGACAAAGAGCTGCACTTATTTTGCTGTTGTGTTGTTTACAGGACATTGTGATTAGCTTCTCCTCAGAAGGATCTCCAGACCTTGAAATTTCTCAGGAGAAAGGGAGCATGGTAAGTTTGTGATCTTACCATTATCTCCCAGATGCCAGGGTTTTGCTGAGTAAGCTTGTTCTGGGATTGCATTCTCTCTGCTGTTTCAATGTATAGCCAAGCATGTATAGCCAAGTGTGGCCAGACAGGGATGAGAAAGGGTTTCCTATAAGTAGAATTTCTCCAGAAAGTGGAGCTGACTGATCATCAGGAGGAAGCTGGCTTACTCCTTCATTTTTCAAATTGTCCAAAACACCCTTTTCTGGAGAAACACTTTGACACTGTGCCTTTTCATGTGGAAGCTACAAGCAGACTTTCCAAGAGGCACATCAAAGGCCTTTCATGTCTCTAAGAGTCTGTTCATTTGCTAAGTTCATTCACACGGAATTTCTTGGCCGGCTCGCATAAGTAACATGTCTGGGTTGCCTAAAAATATGACATTTTATTCCTTCCCCTAAGACTTACGGAAAGTTCATGAAAGCCAAATTCTTGTCTCACATTGTGAAAGAGCAGAGTTTTTGTTATGAATGTGATTGCCAGATATAATAAATATAATTTGAATTCAGGAATATTTTATTTTGTTGCCTCTTTAAGTCTCCCAGTTCAAGAAATGGAGTCGATTATCATTGCATTTCTACAGTGTATTTCTGGGCTATAATAGTCTCATATAATAAAAGAAAATATTTTTCTCTATTCTTTAATAGGATTCTATGAATTAGTTGTCTAAATCTTTTGTGATTACCCAAAGGTCTTTAATATTTTATGAAAAAATAGACACAGTGTGTAGCTACTTGCAATGTATTGCATCTAATGCATAGAGCCTATGTATACATAAATAATAAGTATTTCCTACATTAGTCAATTAGGTATAAAGTTTTAGGTGCTTACACACTTACTGTCATTCACTGAGTACCAGAACAGTATCAGAAACTAACAGTTAAATTCTTGCTGGTATCCCTTCTGTCTGTTGGTGAAAATTGTACACTCTCAGAGATGGTAAACAATTTGATCAAAAACTCTTACAGCTAGTTCATGTCAGCATTAGGAACCGTTTCCAGTCTGACTCCAATACGGCAGTCCTCCCCAGAGACCCAAGAAAATGTCCTCTGCACAGTCTGCAGTTGCCAGGGCTGGCATATGATGAAGAGAAGAACCAAACACAAGAGCACAGTTCCTCAGAGCAGAAACAGAAAACTGTTTTATACACCCAAGGAACGGAAACTCAGGTCCCGTTAGCACATAGGGAGTTCCGTGACTTTCCAAGAGACAATTCTTTCTACAGATATTGTTGTCAATAACACAAGTCAATGTGATGAAAGTTAGCTACACTGCCTAAGACAGCCAAAGATCCTCGTTATCCGGACTTCTAAGATCTTTCCAAAAATACTTTCTGCTGAATAAACACACAAAATCTCAGCTCTGCCTGAGATACTTGACTCTGAGACACATACTGGAAGTGTATGCAGACACTACTTACAAAGCGATTCTTGAAGGAAAAGGACATTTTCTTGTGGGTATCGGACTGTCATATAGTGTCAAGAATGCTCATTTTCAAAGTAGGAATTCATCTTTCCCCATACTTTTTTCTTTCTTTCTTTTTCCTTCCTTCCTTCCTTCCTTCCTTCCTTCCTTCCTTCTTTCCTTCCGTCCTTCCTTCGTTCTTTCCATTCTTGTTTTTTTTTTGGTAGTTCCTAAAGTTACATTAAATAGGCTGCTTATGTCTGGAAACAGAAAGAAAATTAATATTCATTATTATTTTCATTAGCTAATTGTGAACCTTAGAGAAATTCTTATGGAAATGTAGTGTAGAAGTTCAGAATACTATTGAAGAAGTTGGCTTACTCTGTCAGACAAAACTAAGGCACCCACATTTTCATGAACAAAGGATATAGTGTTTAAGAACTCAAACTAGATTCAGACTACCAGTGTGTGAGCACTGGGTAGGCTGTGTTTCCTTAGGTAATATCTTTAGCCACTCTGTGCCTTAATTTCCTTACCTTTCTAGTGAGATATTATTATCTCATTATGTTATTTTGAGTATCTACAAAGTATACAGAATATTGATTAACCTGTAAAATGTACATAAAATGCAAATAATTTAATCTTATCGTTGTTCCTAAGTAGTAACTATATGCTAAAAGTTACACACAGTGAGAAGGAACCGAACATTATAGAAAAGTGGGGTGTGATGTGCTATTTTTGGTGACACAATACCTTCTTCTATTACTTTCCCTGGTGAACCTCCACCTTCTTGGTGTCATTGTCATGAAATTTTACCTTTAAAGAAAAGTGAAGTTATATGCTAGGCTGCTATAGGAGGAATTAACTTGTGGAAATAATGTATCTCATTAAAGTCTGGTTCTATTTGCACAGACATAATAAAAACCCCAACCAAATTCTGTCTACCTTTTAATTAAGAAAGCAGCGTGGTGTATTTTCCAATATCCCAGAGTAGTTATCTGGTGATGGAATTACCATGTAGGACAAATGCACAGGTCAAGCGGATAGGTGGTTCTCTGGAGCGGTTTGCATCACGGGCCAGAGGACTGGGTTAGCTTCCACTTCTATTGGAGGCACTTCTATGGAAATCTACCTTTGGGGACCAATCAAAGAAGAGTGGGGGGCATGAAAAAAATCTTACACCCAATAATATGAGACTCTACCCTTGCTCCTTCCTGTTCTCTTTCTCTTTTTCTGTTGACGATATGTGGCAGCTTAAATATTCTGAACGATGTAAACGTAGAAGATATGAGCCTTAAACAATGGGTGTGTCCTATACTTAAAAAAAAAAATCTCAAGATTTTTCTGTCTTGACCATTTGTGAACAAAAGTAAAACCCTTTGAATAAATGTTACTTTTCTTGTATGATGACGATGCAGGTTTTTACTCAGTGATCTGCCTGCCTCTGCCTCCCGACTACTGGGATTAAAGGCACACATTTCTGTGACAATTTATGAATATGATTAATGTCTATAGCATAATTATCTTAATCTGCATATTATAAAGTCTGTAATTATGTTTATAGTTATAGTGGAGTCATTATCTTATACATCCTGTATTATAGAACCGCACAATATTCCTTGGTTTCTCCCTCAGTGTCCTTTCCTCCTTTTGTGATAAAAACCCTCTGACAAAAGCAATGTGAGGGAGAATGGGCTCATTTTAGCTCATGGGCTAAGGTGCACTCTAAAATGTCAGAGAAGTTAAGGCAGCAGCACCAGGAAGTAGCTGCTCACATGGCATCTGCAATCAGGAAGTGGAGGGGTGGATGCATGCTGGTGCAGGTGGCTCTCCCAATCCTCCACAGACCAGGATCTCAGCCCTGAGAGTGAGTGCCAACAACAGTGGGAAGGTCTTGTCACTGCAGTTAGCATAATTACAAGAGCCCCAACCACATGCTAAGAGGCCCGAGTCCCAGGTGATTCTGTCAAGTTGACAACTTACATAAACCATCACAAAATTCTATTTGAAATAGCCTCTTAATTTTCAAAATGATCAGATGTTGGTTCATATGATTGTATCATTGCTTTTTTAAAAAACCTTTTGTTTCTGTTCTATCAGAGCAGTGTGTTAATGGTTATGTTTGTACAAACTGTGTACAGAACAATAATTTTTTCCCATTCTTTCAGAATGCATGGAGAGTACATTAACCTTTCAGACAAAGTGTTTATATCGTCTGCAGATATGACCACCAACTACTATATCTGGGAGAATATCTTTAAAATAGAGTGAGGGAATGTGGAGAGAGAGCAAGATGAACTAGCTAAATGGGGTATTTGAAAACTGGGCAGGGATAAATAAGAGATATGCAAAGTGACAAGAAAGAATCCATTAAGGAGTTGTTTCTATGGTACCAACTTCACTGGCAAGTGCAGTCCTCGCAATCTGCCAACAGAGTTCCTTCTTTTGCCTGGGTGTTGTGTGTATATCACACACAGTTGTATTCAAGCTCTCGGCATCTCGGTAATACTGGATCCTAGCCTTTGCTCATGGGACAAGTAATGAAGTCTTTTGGCTAATTACTACACAATTAAAATAAATATATACCTGGGCAGTAATTAATTTTAAGAAAAAACAATTAATCCATTCAGGTATTCTCATAATAACAATTGTATTAATTCAGACATCAGAATCAAATACCCCATACTTATACATATGTTTGCAAATGCATATAAAATACATGAATGCATATATCTGCATGAATTATATATTTATAATGGTTATTAATTTTATACAGTCACTATCCAGATTGTGTAGAAACATATTGTGCTTATTTCTCTAAAATTCTATCCAACTCATGGGCTTTCATATTTGCTTAATTGTAGAAGCCTTATTCCAGACATTTTAAGGCATAGTATCACATCTAACTACTACACTTTGTAGCGCTGGGAATTGAGTTCAGGATCTTACACATCCTAGATAGGTGCTCTAACATTGGACCACATCCTTAGCCATATCTAATTTTAAATGTCATAATTTTAGATTGACTTCTGGGTTGAGAATACATCCCCACTATTCTTCCACTTATTTTCTTTGTGGCAGTTACCTTTGGAAGACTTCTCTAAATTCTTGGTAGGAGGAGTGGGGTGTGGCTTACCCTCCCCCCACATCCCCCCCCCCCGCCTCTGATGGCCTTTGATCTTGACTGGCCTCTGCTTAAGAGTAACTCATCCCCAAGGCGTCTGAGCGCATCCATTGTATATCAGCTGCTTCTGTCTGAAGGTCAGTACTTCTATATTGGCTGCCAGTTGTCAGTTTGTATGAATTTTGTTTCTCTCTTCTCTGAGACTGAGGATTCTTGTGGTTTATTAACTTTCTTCATTTACCTCAAGGTCTTGGAAACTTCTTAGTATCCATAGGGTTGAAAAGGATACTCTTTGATGCTTGATTTTTAGGACATTCACCTGGGTGCATACATCTGGCACTGGAGAGTCTTACTGGATTCTAGTGTTCCTTAGGACTGGCTGTCTCCTTGATCAAACCCACAAAATCTAAGCAACTGCTCCTCTCTTGAGGAGTTACAATCTCAGAAAGCATTGGAGTGTAACTGCAACAGTTTCTAATGCCGTATTCTTTTCTCCCACCAAGTATGGGTCACAGTCCAAGGGTTTACAGAGCACTTCTTAGTATCTAAGTCTCAGAGAAATCCACTCAATCATCATTTTATGTTTGGTCTTTTAGTCTGCAAGAGGGAATTGGCCTTATTCATCTACATTTTGGTTTATGACATTGTCTTTATGGTCTCATTCCTATGGGCTTGCATTCTTGGTATTTAAAGCCAAGACATTTAAATTCATAAGAACAACTTTTCTCTTCACCAGTGCAGTTCTAGAAATCAAAAGCCAGAGTGTGGACACTGCTACCTCTCTTGTCTGTTTGCTAAAGCTACTTAAGATCTGAAAGCCTCAAAGTTTGCCTTTTTGTTCTTGCCAGGAATCTTCTCCACACAATGACAGAAAGCCTCTGCTCTTGGGGAGCAAACTCTCACTTTAAAACTATGTATGTTTTAAATCACAAATAGTACCTTTTTATACTTACAGCTCATTATATATTTAACTTTGATGGTTATCAATTATTTTGCTGCCTTCAGGACTCTTCTTCATCTGAGGACAAATTCTTTTTCTATGCAAGCTTATGTTGGGAATATAGAAAGCACCTACTTCCTTGGCAGATCTTACACTCTGGTCCTATTATACTGGTCTTAAGCTTGCTGTCTTATTATTTATGGCTAATTGGAAGTTTTAATGGATTTTTTTTTGAGAAAAGACAATTCAGGAAACTTCTGGAGATATGAGGTCAGTAGTGCAAACTGAATCTATTGTTCACTACAATGAAGATGCTAGACAAAAGCAAGCAGGAAATGAAAGATTAGGGCTTGAAGTATCAATAGAAAAAAATGAATAGGGTAATTCTTCTCTAGTCTATAGTCTGTGGCTTTCAGCCGAATGTACATATGTTACCTATGGGATCTTCAACAGTTAACTAAGTTTCCGGATCCACAAGTCCTATGAAATGGGACCAACACTGCCAAATCTGGCAGGCTCAACACACAAAAATGGCAGCTACTCTTCTGTAACTTGTCATAGGGTAGTCTTAATCAGATTAATTTTCCTTTCTTTAATTTTTGAGAATTTAATACATGTATATAATGAAATAAAAATAATTCTATCCCTCATTACCCATCTCTAACTCATCCATACCTTTCCCAATGTACACCTCCTCCCAACTTCATAACTCTTTAAAATTTAAAGAGTGTTGTTTTTGTTAGATTTATTTGTAATCATGTGTGTAAAACCGCCTGTAGATTTGTATACATGTGTGCAGGCATCTGCAAAGACCAGAAGCATCAGATTCCTTTGGATTTGGAGTCAAAAGAAGCTATGAGCTACGGTTGTGGGTGCTGAGAGCTGAACTTACTTGTCTCATAGACTCAGACCGGCTCCACTCAACAGCTCCTGCTGCCTTTGATGGGTCATCGCATGGTATTGGCTTCTCCAAAATGCAGGGGTCATCACTGCCCCTGGGCTGCACCTTTACAATTACCACTCTGGATGTTCTTCAGTGACTCTAGTCATGCCACACATTGCCAAATCTTAGCTCCCTTCCATGTCCCTGTCATGTGTTCAAACCAATTGTATCTGGGTGACTCTTATACATTACCACATTAGGTTGCCGGCATGAAATGGAGCATCAACTTCACCTGGACCACAGTTTCTAAATGCTGACCCTGAGGAAACACTTCTCAGAAGATTTCACCTCAATGATGCTGGTCTCTTTTTAATAACCTTTAATTTCTCAGTTCCAGCTAAACAGCATCAATTGTCCCAGCAAAGCAAAGGTTTCACTTCAGTGGTTCTTAATTCAAAATATTGAACAGCTAGTCTTTAAGGAACTCTTAAAGTTGTCTCTGAAACATCACGAGCCAGGCTTCCATCATCTGCACTTCTTCCAGCATTATCTTCTAAAGTCTCATAGTAGTTCACAAAGCTCTGAACACTCAATGGATTCTTCTAGCCCAAATATCCAGTGTTCTTCCACAGTCTTCCCCGAAACAAGGTCAGGTTTGTCCAAGCAGCTTCGCATGAACTTGGTACCAATTTCCATCTTGGTTAGGGTTTCTATTGCCATAAGAAAAACCATGACCACAAAGAAATTTGAGGAGGAAAGGATTTGTGTCAGCTTACAATTCTCAAGTCATATTCTACCACAGAGGAAAGTCAGGACAGGAACCTGGAGACAGGAACTGATACAGAATTTACGGAGAAGAATCACCTGCTAACTTGTTCCTCATGGCTTGCTTAGCTTGTTAAACAACTCAGAACCACTTGTACAGGGGTGCCGCCATCCACGGTGAGCTAGGAGTTCCCTCATCAATCATTAATCAAGAAAATTCTCCCCAATGCCTGCAGGGCTGCCACCAATCTGGTTTGAGCATCTTTTATGTTTTTCCATTGAGGATCTTTCTTCCCAAATGTCTATATCTTTGTCAAGTTGACAAAACACTAGGCAGCATAAAGATGGAAGTTTCATTGAGTTGTTGGAGTCTGCAAATGACTTACCTGTCTCAGGAAATGGGCAGAAGACAGAAATGTGTGAAAGAATTAATCTGGACTTGAAATTGTTCATTTATTTCCCCATAGATGACTTCAGTGATTCCCTATATCACCATGGTTTTAGCGAATAACTCTTCCCAGTTACATAGGCAGGAAAACGCAAGATGAAATTGACATATTATTTAATTAAGGAAGGGTAAGCTCAGCTAACTACAGTCCCAATATTTAAATATATCTTATCTGTACAGCAGCATTATGCATGACAGTGCTTGCACAAAATCAATGACTAATAACTGTGAGTTGCCAACCTAAGTTTTTCTTGTACAATATTATGGGGGAAAGGGCTGACAAATAGCATGATTCATTTTTGAGCATTGTTTTAAAGAATAATTCTGCTGTGTGTTCTGTTGCATCTCTTTTATCCTTTGAGTATAACTTTGATTTGGTGAAGAATATGAAAATGTGTGTCTTATCTTAATATTTCTGCAGATATGCTAATGAGCTTAACTTCATCAGCTTTCCACGATAAAATTGCCTTGAGAAGTTCAATCGATGTTATCATTTTCAGATGATAAATGGAGAAAACTCAGCCAGTAGAAAATGAAAGCCACCTCTCTTCAGGTGTTCTCCATCACTCAGGGGTAGCATGGCTCATTATGGATGCTGGACAGACCTTGCAGAGAGGGGCTGAGGTCTCTTGTTCTAATGTTTCCTTTCAAACATGGGAGACAGACTTTTTCGGCATCAGGAACCTCAGTCTATTTATTGTGCATAATGTTCAGGCCAGTTGCTCCTTAAGAATTTTGGGATTGATGAGGATTCTGAGTCTAAAAATAATTGCATGCCTATTGTTGGAACTTTGGATTTGAGAATTCTGATCTTGAAAATAAAACTGGAGAACACTTCAAAAATTACAATGATGGAAATGACACCTTTCAGTCCACCACCTAAAAAAAAAATCTCTGCTAACGTTTTTCACATCTGGTTGATATCACAACTGAGAAATGCTCACACCAAATTGGTCTGTGGAACATTTTCTTGATTAGTGATTGATGTGGGAAGGCATAACACACTGTGTATGGTGGCACCCCAGAGCATGTGGTTCTGAGTTGTCTAAGCAAACAGGCTAAGCATGCTATCAGGGGTAATCCGGTAAGCAACACTCCTCCACGGTGTTCCCTGGGTTGTTTCTCTTTATTCCTGTAGTGCTGGGCAGTCAACAGAAGTTAAAGCTGTCATTATGATGACCACACTTTTCTTTCACACATTCTCGGGAGATCTAGATGGAGAAGGCTTAGTAAGTGGGTTTTATTGGAAATGGTGATATTAAGCAATAGCATTGGGATTAGGGCTAAATCATACTTTAAATGAATCCATGTCATAGATGTTAGTCCTTAGGACATGTTTTGCATATTTCTGTGATAATCTGAATGTGATTAAAAAACATGCCTCCCCATTTCTATCACTTTTTAAAAAATATTTTTTATAGTTTCTTTGAGCCCTGTTCCTTAGGAAAGATAGTTATCTATGGAGACCCAAAAATGTGAGCCTATTCCACCTTGTCTGAAGGTCAGAGAGTTTGAGCTTATTTTTGCTCTTTCAAAGTTATTGACAACAGGAGTGACTACAAAACAAGATAGCCTGACCTAGGGTGTGGTTACTTGGTGTTTTGGACACCAAGATGGCCCACAGAGGTAGATCCGTTCCACCCTGACCAAAAATCAGAAAATTGAAACATACTTCTGTTCCTTCTTTTGAAATAGAAGGTTTGACTTAGGGAATGACGGCCTTCAGAATACTTAGTCTAGGGTGTGTTCACTGCTCTAGACTTCAAATGCTTTCTTAGAAATTAATGGCTTGATATCTCAAGTATTGAAACAAGTAACTATTCTGGTTGTCCTTTTTGTCATGTTAAAGCAGTCTTTTGTTCTCTTCCACTTTTTGTATTGGGGTATACAAGTGCATGGAGAAACAAACGTGGGTGAACTCAGAACTCAAGATTTAGCATTCAGAATCTACTGAGTTGCCCTCCCGGTACTATCCTGTGACTCTGTGTTTCTTTCTTATCTCTTTTCCTTCTACCTAACATTTCTAATCCTCATACCCCTACCCTGGAACATAAGAATCTGCCACAACTAGGATGGTGGCTGAAGTCACCCCAAAAAGGTGGCTTGTGACAGTTACCAAGGAAAATAGATGAAATGGAGAGACTTTAGGATTGAAATAGAATTTTAAAAAAAATTATAGAAACTCAATTATACCCACAACAATTATATTCTTTTGCTTGTTTATTAGTTCACCTTTCCCTGCATTGCCTCTGAACCAAACAGATTGTGTGCACCTGGTATTTTTGCAAAGGAATGCATAGAAATGTTATTTTATCCACCCTGGCTGAGGATTTCCCTGGCAGCCTACAATAGCTGCATTCTAGGTATTCTAGGTACATAACACAGAATATGATTCCAAGCTGCTATCCTCTTGATGTGTTTCTAATGTTTGGTAGAGAAAAAATAAACACTAAACGAGGATTGCCTGATATAAAAGCAGTAGATTCATTCATTACTGTATCAGAACCTTAAAGTGAATAAATGTCAGGCAACAGAGAAAGTAGGGGAGAAGAGGAACAGTGGTATTTCTTCTTCCTAGGGGACCTTAATTTTATTTTTTGTTGTTTCATTTCAGTCCAACTGATCTTGCCTAAAGAAGATGCCATCCAAAGTCAGTAGGTCTTACCAGCTCAATTAATGTAATCACGACTCTCTCAATCCAGATTCACCTACTGGCCAACCTATTATAGACAGTCTCTTATTGAGACTATCTTCCTAGGTGATTCTGAACTGTGTCAAGGTGACAATCGAAGCTGACCATCATAGAGGTCCTGGTTATCAGGATGAAAATGATGTTTGGTGATTCCTATTACTAACATCCAGTGTTCTCCTTGGATGTTGCTTTGGGTAAAGTTTGACGTGTGGGAGGGTGAAGTATGGTAACAAACTGGAAACCTGCTCATTAAATACAGTCTGTGGTCATGTTCTTTCTGGTTAGTATTATGTATACACCCCAACACATTTTATTAATAAATATAAAATACTTGATTTTTCTTAAAAATCAAACTAGTGAGGATCATATATCTACAAAGAAACAAATGCTTAGAATTGAGAACTATTTCCTTTTGTGGTCAGTGTATTTGTTTTCTTTCTTTACTTGCTCCTGCCTTATTGCACTGAGTTAGGCAGCCTGTTGGAATAATACCTTATTATTTAGATGTTCTGGATGAAGCTCAAAAGACAAAGAACACTGCAGGTGGAGTTTTTCATTGGGACCACTAGCTTCCTAATAAACACACAGAGACTTAATTATATATGACCAGTCGATAGCTTAGGCTTGTTATTGACTAGCTCTTACAACTTAAATTAACCCATCTTTCTTATCTGTGGTCTATCACATGACAGTACCTTTTTTCAGCATAAGCATGTTCATTTGCTTCTCTCCGCATCTCCTGGTGACTCTGCCTTTCTTCTTCCCCATGCTCTCTTTTTGTCTGCAAGTCCTGCCTAACCTTTACCTGTCCAGCTATTGGTCAGTCTTTATTAAGTAATGAGAGTAATACATATTCACAGTGTGCAACAAGATTGTTCTACAACAGAACATAGTACCTGAACCAGATGATTTAATTTTCTATAATTAATATTTTGGATTTGGATTTTGACCTGATGTCATAGGCTTTGCAATTCATGGTGGTTATAGTATAGAACTCATTTCCAAGTTTACTCTATGAATATTTTGATCATTATTTTGGGAATCTTATAAGCATAGTAGTTAAAAGGATGAACTGTGGAGCCAGACTGCCTGGGCTCTAATCCATACTCTTGAGTCTCCTTCATGAGACCTAAGGCTTGGCCCTGCTGATTCAACATCCTCTTCTGCAAAGTGGATGTCACATTGTTCTTGTTTAGGATTTTTGTTAAAGTATAATATATTAGTTTATGTAAAGTGTGTTAGATATTGTTTAGCAGAGATTCATGCTTATGAAGTGAAGCTCCCTCTAGTATTACCTCCTTCTGTCTCAGACATAGAAATATTTGCACCATTTTTTTCATTTTGTATTTTGTGGAGAACTAAACCTTGTAATGTGCCATATTTGTGCCCTTTTTTTGGCTGCTGGAAAGTGCTATGTCAAATGCAGTGCAGTTAATTTGTAAATAAAATATGTATCTTGTCCTGCTTCCATCTCATAGTCTTCACCTCCTTGTATAATCACTTAATTAATCTTATTTTGCTGTTCCATTTGCGCCATTTCAATTCATTTTAATCACATTTTGAAGCAACATAAACGTAACCCTAAAGCAAATGTGTGAGCTCTCTTAAGGAGGCAAGTGTGTCCAGTAAGGCTCACCATTTTTTGACAAGGATTTCATGTGATGTTGACACTCGGAGCGTGCATTTATTTTCATCTGCGTCTTTTAGCTTTAAGAAAAACCAATCCAGTCATCTTCCATAGAAACATTCTAGCAAGTTCCCCAGGTCACATTATTTCCCAGGTGTCCTCACATATATTGCATTGTTGCAAAAATGATTTTTAGCTTGTTTTTAAACTTCACATTAGGGGTTTCCATGTCGACCTGGCTTTTATTAGGCCACCAAAGGCAGATGTTTGTGTGTTTAAATTTACTTTGTATTATACATACTTGTATAAAGCAGGCTTTTTCACTGTAATGTGTACTCCTCAAGAAACTTCACTGAATACTTGGGCAATTTTTCTTTAATCATTTGATACAACGAATATGAGTTTTTAGGATCTTCCAATCTGGAGATTAATAGATTTGGCAGGCCTTTATTCACTCCTTTTCATTGGGAAGTAAGCGCATGAAACAACTGTAGTTTCGAGGTGATGAGAACGAACCACAATGTACAACAAACCCACTTTGAAAGTTTATTGATAAGATGTTATTTGGTGAAAAGTTCCAAGCCCCCTCCTGGTTGGTTGGAAGTGTCACCCCAGCCCCTTGGCATCCATATATACAGAGAGTCTGGAATGTTTGGTGGAAAGTTCCAAGCCTCCTCCCCTGGGAGTTGCTACAGTTCAGACTCCACCAAGAAAGCCCACCAAATGGTGACTCCTCCTCAGGGAGGGTCAGGACCACTCCCATAGGCTATTTAAACTGCCTCCCAGAGAATGAACACATGGTTCTTCCGGTTCACTTTTCCCTTCCCCATGTTTCTAATTCGGTTTGATTTGGTCTGATTTGGATCATTGCATTGGCGGAGAGGTTTGTCAGGCCGGAAAGAATTTTACAGGTGTGAAAAGAGGAAGTTCCCAGAGGTCTGCCTCGGAAAAGGAAGTGAGGAAGTGATGGAGAAAGAGAGGGGGGGGACCAGGAAGCTGGCTTTTAAAGGGAATTAGCATATTCTTCCTGACTCAGGTGCACACAGATTAGTGAGGCAGAGCCATAGGACTCTAGGCTGACTAAGTATTTGCCTGCAGACCCTGGGTCTGGCTAGGTGATGCTGGAAATGCTAAACCTGAGAATTCTAAGAAGAAAAGACCAAATCCATGATTGCCCAATTAAAGCAAGCTGCATTTTGGGGGTTGCATCCAGAACTGGCTAGCAGGCTGTTACCTTAAATCGGGGTTTGAGAGAGCAGCCCAGGCTCTCTTGAAGTCCCTTTTATAGGAGAAGTAAGGAGTTCCCATCACCGAGAGAACTGGCTGGTATACGTTGTTAGAATGACACAATGAAAGGGAAGGAACAAGGGTAAAGATATACATCATGTGAAAGGGGTTGTAAGCAGTTTACATCAGTTCTAAGAAACAGGAACTCATTCTTAATAGCAAATAGAAACCTTAACTGGCATGGACTAAGACAAACAGGAACTTATTCTTTACTGCCTTAACTGCAAACAGAATCCTTTGCCTGCAAGGTATATTTTTCCTGTTTTGGTCTCCCATTAACCTGCAGGGTACATTGTTCCTGTTTTGGTGTCACAAAACCCACCAGTATCTTAGTAGCCGTTTTAAAACAAGGAGACAGAAAAATGTGCCTTTGGCATTTAATATGAGCAATTTGCTTACTAAAATGAAGGGTGGACTGGAAAAGAAATAAAACAGTATCACTGAGAACTTTTGGAACCTAAACACACCACCAATGCTGTTCAAAGGCTGCATTTGGGGAGGATGCAAGGATCTTATACTGTTCTTAATACCTGGGAGTCAAGTTGACAAAGGATTCTGGGAACTGTAGTTTTCAGATACATTGCATTTCAGTACAGGGGAGAACACAAACTGCCCTTTCTGAATGTTCTTCCATCTGCTACCCTTTCTTTTCACTGTGACATTTTGTTCCCATATTCCATTTATGAGATGTTATACATTTGAGTTTTAAAGCAGTTTGAGTTTCGTGCAAATACTTAAATCTCAGCAATGTCAGAAATGCCTGTATGAGCTACTCGTAGAAATCTATTTACAGCTATTTTTTCTAGGCTATTTTATTGGCATTTGTACAGATGTGTTAATCTTAAATTTAAATATCTTTGATTAGGGGTAATAATATTTTTGTCTTTTTTTTAAAACCACTGGAGCTACTGGACCCTCACACTCTTATAAAGGTGGAGATATTTAATTCTTATATCTTAACATTTTCTCAGCTTTATTAAATCTTAAATTTTATTTTAGTTTTCATATTTTAATAAAAAGGCATTTGTTTTTAACCAGTTAACAGTGTTTGACTTCTTTATAAAAATTTGTACTTGATTGGTCAAATTTTGTCTTGATTGGCGAAACATTAAGAAGAATTGAGAATTATTAAAATTCACCATAAAATGCATTCAGAGTGACCAAGGCATTTAGGAAACAGATACAAAAGTTTCCTGAATTGCAGAAGTGGAACTCAGCTGGTGAGTCAACAAATCTGAATAGAGGGCTCCATTTCTTTCTCCATAGTCCTTTGTCCCCAGCAGGGTTTCTTGTCATTTTGGCAATGGTTGACAGGACTCAGTTGAGCCTTGACATACACTGTTTCTCCCGTAAGTGATTCTGACATAAGTGGTATAGTCCTGGAGGCTTTTGACAAGTTTGTCAACCTAATGAATGGGCAACTCAGCCTTAAAACCACAGTAAAGGTTTTGTAAGCTGTTCAAGGAAGAGGAAGGAATCTGGGTAACCACATAATGATTTCTGAGCTGTTCTGTTTGTCTGCTTGCCAATGATACTTCAACAGACCAAAAAAAATACATACAATTTTAACGATAAAAACTCCAGCTTTAGCAGCATATTGTTGCATATGCCTTATAACTAAGTACAATTTTCAAAGCTCGTATCCGACATTCAATTGCTTCTCGTTTTCTTTTTTTGTGAGCTCCAGTTACAAGATTCAACCTGTTAGGTGTCTGAACCTGTTTGGATCACTCTGAAAGATTTACATTCCTCTGAGGAATGTATCCCAGTACATAGAATAGTAATTATTAAGTAAGTTTGATGAAATGAGGATTAACCAGAATAATTACAATTGTCTGGGATTTGGGAGTTCAGGGACAATAATCCCCATGAAAATTTGTGTCATTCTGAGAAAAATCACAATTAATAATACAAAATTTTATTTTTGATAAAAATATTTGCATATTTGCAAATTATTCAACAAAATAAAATTATGTATCCTACCACTATTATTCTACCTCAAAGACACATTATTTGGGTTGGCAGACTAGATTTACTCAAGTATCTAAATTGGGCTAGATTTCAATATTTATGAACATTTTTGTTGGGATTTGGAAAATCTATTATTCCAACTTTATACACAGATTAGCATATTTTCAAAATCAGATCAACTTAATACATTTGCATTCTTGTTCTTATTTTCATTCATTGTTTAGGACTGAGTATGAGAGGTACCTTAACAGTGATTGCATCCAGTGGCTTTCCTTTTTGCTTCTAGCAGTGGGCCATAGGGTGATGAGTGAGCAGAGGTGGTGAGGTGATGAAGGATGGAGTGGTACTCCCACTAAACATGTTCCTCTCCATGCATCCTCTCAGCTGAAGACATTTCAACTTAGCATAACACATCAAGAGTTCTTGATATGGACGGATTCTGAAGCTAATCAGCACCCTACCTCTCAGATCAGAAATTTTTGGCTCTAGAGAAATTAAGTGTTGTTCACTCAAGACCACAAATCTATTTCATGGCCAAATTCAGAACATATGTCTTAGAGTTCCTCGTATAGTAACAGTTCAGCAAGAGTTTTTGATAGGATTTCTAATTGCCAATATATAGAGCAAAACTCGCATCCTTCCAAAGAATATACTGTTTAATGAAATAGTAGCTGAAGAATAGATGAATATGTAAAATAAATGTTCCTGAACAAATGAAGACTGCTCATGCCTCATTAAATGGCACAAGCAAGGGTTGTGGGCTTTCCCTTTCCTTAAGATTTTTGCATATATATATATATATATATATATATATATATATATATATATATATGTGTGTGTGTGTGTGTGTGTGTGTGTGTGTGTGTGTGTGTGTGTATTTCCTCCTCTATACTCATATTTCCATGAGAACAGTCTAATCTAATGAAGCAGTTTAACAAATACACACCACTTAGTTGTCAGACATTAGAGCCATTGCTACCATGGACCTCTTGTTTTAATTGGAATGATTTTAGTCATAGGCTTTTGTTCTATGCCTAAGAATTACACTTGCTCTGGTTGGAGTTAACAGTTCCTGAAAAGGAACAGCTCAAAAGATATTTAATAATTCCACATACTAAATATCCTTGAGGTCTGTGATACTATACATGATCCAGGATTTCTTTGAGTCTTTGCAGTTTTTCCTGCCTGTCATATTGTCACATATTTGGAAGAGCTGTTGTAGGTTTTGTCCCATGGATTCAGGAAGAAGCATTCACAGCTGGGAGATCAGGGAGAAAGAAGCTAGGGGTTTTTCATTTGGTTTTGTTCTTGTCAGTTTGACATAGAATTTGTCAAGAATTTGTATTTTCATATTTTACTTTTACCAAGCTAACAAAACACAATGTATTTTTAGTTTGTACTAAGCAGTTTTTATTAGATATGGTCTGCTTATGTGTGTGTTTGTGTCTGTGTATGACAAAATATTTCCAGTCCTCACCAGATGTCCCAAGTGTGATGTGAGATCAGGAGTTTACTTAGTTTATGTCATGGGATGTGGCTTAAAAACTATTAAAAGTCTTCTTAAAAAAATAGCCTCTCTCTTGGAGCCTGGAGAGATAGCTTGCTGTGGGATAATGGTCTTGTACTCTGTAAAGATTTGTCACTCATATTACTTTAATAATATAATATAATATTGATTGGACAGTAGCCAGGCAGGAAGGTGGGGGAGGAGGCAACCAGACTAGGAAAATTCTTGAACAAGGAAAAGCAGGGAGTCAGTCACCAGCCTGAAGCAGAGGAAGGAAGATGAGGATGCCTTACTGAGAAAAGATTACCAAGACACATGGCCAAACATAGATAAGAATTATGTGTGAATTTAAGTCCTAAGAGCTAGTTAGTAATAAGCCTGAGCAATATGTCAAACAGTTTGTAATTAATATAAGACTTTGTGTATTTTTATGGGACTGGACAGCTGTTCAGGGATTTGGTGGAACAGACACATCCATCAACAATATCTCAGCAGTTAAGAGAACTGGCTGTTCTTACAGAGGACTTGGATTCAGTTCCTACTACCCGCATAACAATTCACAACACTTTGTAACTCCAATTTTAGGGAATCTGACATCCTCTTTTGGCCTTTGTGAGTACCAAAGTGTTTATAGTACATAAACACACATGTAGGCAAAGCAGCACTACTCATAAAATAAACCCGAAAAGAAAATCCACAGCTCTATCTTTAAAGCTCAGCCAGGAATATGAAGCTAGACTGCCTAGACTTTAGCTTTTTCTTAGCCACCATAATTGAATCCAGTCCATTTCTCTATACCAAAGAAACTTTTGCTTAACTGTATCTCCTCTTTCTATGCCACCAGCGTGGGTGGAGTTTTCCCATCTAGACTACCAATCAGTTCTGTCCCAGTTGCTCCCCAAATAGCCACACAGAGATTTAATATTAAATGTAAATACTTAGCCAATAGATTAGGCTTGTTTTTAGCTAGCTCTTGTAACTTTAATTAGCCCGTTCCTTATCCACACTCTGTCACGTGATGGTACCTTCTTTCAGCACTGCATATTTATGTCCTGCTTCATCTGCATCTCACTTCCTTCTCTCTTGATGCCAACCTGGTCTTCTCCCCAGCATTTTCTCTGCACCCCTCATTCTGCTTAGCTACTTGCCATTTAAGCTTCTTTATTAAACCAATCGTAGTGACATATTTTCACACAGTGTAAAGGAATATTCCACACACCAGTCTTTTAGTGACTACTATAAAACTTTTTTCTTTCTCCTGACTCCAATCCAGGAGTCAGGATGATCAGTTCAAGATGCACGTCTTGTTACTTCCCTGCTTAGGAAAACAGTCATTGCTCATTACCATTGGGGAAAAAGAGAACATTCTTCCTTGTTGTTTACTACCTGGGCTAGTAATTATCCCTGGAGCTCCATTTGCAGTACACTCATCTGTTTTCTTAACTCCTAGCTCTGCAGTACTTTTAGTTCCTAGATAGTCTCATTTCTTCCCATAGCGGGTCATTTATATACTGATCTCTTTGCCTCATGTTTCCTCCATGCTTTCCAACTCTCTCTTCACATCAGATTTAGGCTGTAATGCGATTCTTTCTGACTCTGACTCTGAAACGCTACATTCTGAGCAGAGAGTATACCTTCTGTGCGTCATTGATATCACCCTGTAATTGCAGTCACATCTCTATGTGAGAGTCACCATCTCTTTACAGTTCATAGGAATGGGAATATTTATTGTTTCTATTTGTACTTCCAATGCTTAACACAATTCTGAGCATTTAGAAAGAAAACCAATGTGTAGGTTGATTATATGTATGAATAAATATTTATATCATTCTACATCATTCAAGTATTTCAGTCTCCACACTTACATAGTTGATATGGTTCTAGGTAGCACTACAAAATACACAATCGTGAAATTTCTTTATTGGAATACTAAGTGGGTAGAATTTTGCTTTCATGAATGATTCCTTGGAAAAACTTTTGTGTTGCTTTTGTATGTTGCACATACAGATTTTAAGTCAAATAACTATAGTAATGATGAGTTTCCTTACCACAATGTTGAGAACTATAAAGGCATGATTTTCCAATTGGAAAGTGAAAGATTGATTTTGAGCCAATGAATCAATGAAAAACATCTCAGACTTCCTGTTTATGGATTTGCATTTAGGAACCCACTCTGCTGGAGTGTTCACACTATACAATGATATGGTTACAAGTCTCACATTATTTCATTGATAATCTTTTTCAATTTTTTTATTTCTATGAAATAAAAATACAACTTATTAATCTATGCATTTGCTACTCAACATAATAAAAACATTAGCGAGGTACTGTGTGTTATTTACTAAATCAAAAAATGGTTGATTGACACTTCTGGTTTGCCAGTCATAAATTTACAGTCTTTCTTGTCAGAATTTCATTTTGGAAAATGATATGGCCAAAACCTAAGAGACAGCATAGTAGGTGGAAGTACTTTGCTAGAAATAAGTAGAAGGAGCACAAAGAACATAAACTAAAGGCCCTTGACTCCATTTCCATTAAGTCAAAGAAGAGGAGAATTGAGGACATATTTTCCCCAAAGAAACAATTGAGCTGAATTCTCAGAGCTAAGGAGTGCCTTTAACAGCTAGTTATTACTTAGAACGGTAATTGTCTCATTGTATTAAGTAGTGTTGTTTTCGTCCTTATTCCACAAACCCTACTTACCATTCTGGAGCTTCTTTTGAGAATGGGGAATACTATTTTACATTTGCCATCATCTAATACATTCTTGAATATGGTAGTTACACATGATCTTGGTTTTCTTTTTTTTTACGATTTCTTTCACTAATATCAAATAATACAATTAAATTATTTCAAGGATGCTTATGGATGCAGAAAAAGATACCTGGACCAGTTTCCACTATGAGTTGTAGTTTATTTACTGTGCAGATTCTTAATGGCTCTGTCTGTGTGTTTATCGGTAACACGCCTTTTGAGAAAGATTCAATTTACATTACATTTTTTAATGTATTTTTTTTTGAGTCTTTACCAAAAGGATACACTTTCTCTGGTCCTAAAGCTTGGGCCTTTGCATGATTGAAAATATCCAAGGGACCAGAATTTCTGAAGTAACATTTAACTAGTTCTGTCTTTAGGAGTGGCACAGCTTGGACACTTGGCAAATGGTTTCAGTAGTTAAAGCATCAGGTGATTCCCGCCCCACCTCCAGGGCCTCGCTTGCATTTCAGACTTCTTTCTTTCTCACAACAGTTCTCTGGGCATTTTAAAAATAGACGCCACATTTGAAAATAGCAGAATGAGCAATTTCTAATTGCTGTGACCTGAAGACACAGCATCTTCTGAACCAGTGGATGGGTGTAACTGATCACAGTGAAAGGCAAGAGAAACTCTCCTCAAGCTTGCACTAGAGAAGGAAAAAGGACTGGCCTGGTTAAGCATCCTATCTCACTTACTGTCTTGTCATGTTGCTGCATCTGACATTTATTACCAGAGTGTTCAGTTGGTTTTGGTTTAGTTACTAACTGGCCACATCTTTGCTTTTCCTGCTTCTCTGATAGATTCTTTTCTATTACGTTCTTCTTCTTCATTCACATAAGCTACTTTGAGGAAATGAATCATTATCTATTTACTCAATCTTGCTTTTTAGTTTGCATTGCCAAAGCCCTATATTATTTTTTTTGAAGGGCTCCTTTGTTTTTCAACTGTGATATTGGACTATTTTAATATCCTTAGTGTAGTATTTCATGCTGGGTGAGAAGCGATAGTCCCTCTCTCATCATGGAGTGTTTCTCTTGTTCTAATCATGCTGGCTTTGTGCTGACCTGCTTACTTTTTCTTTGAGAACGTTGCTTACCTTAAACACTTGGGCCAGATGTTCATTTAAAATTAGACATAAATGTGTTAGAAAAGAAATACACAACCTCTTACTAGAGATATTTCCTTCCTGGCAGCTTTAACCATTTGAAATTGCAGTAAAAAAAATTGAAAGCCGAAAAGGGCCGTTGAGTTGTGGAAGCTTCTTAAGGCACATGTCCCAGAAAAGTTCTGCATGTGGGGGTTTGGTGGCTGACTTCCCAATTAAACCCTCAGGATTTCATTTAGGGTCCTTATCCTTATTTATGAGTACGCTGCTTTTTCTGGTTTGTTGGCCCTGAACAGTCTAGAAATAGCAGGGAAGAAGTCAGAGGTGAAACAAAGATCACATACGTTTGAAATGGAGACAATATACAGGATGAACACATTAAACTCTATGTGATTCCATGACTGTTCTGATTAGGAGAGACAGCAGCGTTTTGGTGACCTTTTTGGATACATTTTGTTGTAGTTGTTGTTATGAGGAAAGCCTTCAGTTTAGACTCTAAGATTCTTTTTAAAATAAATGGAAAAGGGAAGACAGAAATGCGGGCTATGCAGATAATTCTTTTTATTAAGAACACTTTATAATCAGAAAATATGATATATTACCATCTCTCAAAGACATGCAGATTAGTTATTAATTACACATAAAGTGCACTGCGTACTTACCAGCTCATTATCTTTCTTAATTCAGTTCTAGAATTATATTAAATTAATCCTCATGTAGGATGTTGGGGAGAAGGGTAGAAACTCAATTATTGACTTATAGACATTATATTTGTTTGTCTTATGTCCTCATAATATACATAATATAAACAGTTTTTAATGGCTCACTGCATTTCATGCCAGATAGGATCTTGAACAATGAGAAAAATGGAATTTAGCTATCTGCCTGACTTTTGCCTACTTTTCAAGTGGCTTACACTCAAGGGGAGTATTTTAAGAGCTAAATTGGAAACCACAAATGCTGTCAATAGCAGGACGGTGGGGACCACCCACAGTGGCACTGGTGACAAATACGATCTGAAGCCCATTGACCATTCTCTGGTTTGAAGTTCCATGTACTACAGAACCTGCCAACCAAACATGTGCCAGAGACAACTCGTGGAACAAAGCTCATGGGGTTCAAGAGGGCAAACTGGCTTTCTGGTAGACAGGCTTTTACATGCTTCCATTACTCCACGGATTAATACCAAATTGTGATTTGGTATGAATGCACAGGCAGGACTCAGCTGAAATTTGTTCCAATAAAAGCGCACTTCACTCTAGCTCTTTCCAAGATAGCTCTTCCAAGAACACAGCATCCTCTGTGCTTCCCCTACTTTCCTATCTCCAGGATGTCCTGTCAGGCTTTCATTGGTTCTTCATTTAGATGCCCCACTGATGAACAAACTTCTAAGGTTTTGAGGGCATACTGAGATCAGTCTGCAGAGGAGGCGGTAAGGAGGAGCTTAGAGGATGCAGAGGCGGAGCTTAAGTACAGAACTGTAAAAATATAAACCTTCTTTTGGGTTGCAATAATTAGGTCAGTGCTTTGCCCCATGGTGCTTATTTTTTTAGCCATTTGCAAGAGAAAAATAAGTAGAATAAGCTGACTCATCTTTGCTGGTTTTCCTTTTAAAACAATCGTGCTTTGAGATGTTATTTTGCTTTTAGTTTAATATACCTCTTCCAACCTTATGTTCTTTCCTCCTGAAACAGGAAAAACGTGTTTAGACCACACATTTACTGTCATAGCAAAGGTAAATCATTAAGAGTATGTTCTGTCTATTCATGCTTTTGGAAAGGATGAGATTCAAGAAACAACTGGGTGCATAATACAGTGTTTATGATCATTAACTCTGGCAGATTAAAATGTGTGTCCTTTGTAGTACACTGTGTATTTTGAGTTGCCAAGTTTCGAACCGTCACAAATCGATGAGCTAACCTGTCATTCGATACACCTGGGTAGCCCGCTGCTTTCCTGGCCTCAGCCCTAGACTCAGTTTGGCACAGAACAAACCAAATGTGGGATCATTATCAGCTCTGGGTAGTGTGTGGATGCTTCTAGTGTGTGTAGAAAAATCTGAGTCCATTTCCTGGAGGTTCCCCAAACTTAAAAGATTTTTTTTTATCTCCCCCTTTACCACTGAATTGAGTTCAAAGAAGTTGTCAATGCCAGTTTGGTAACAGCAGTGTGGTCTTGTTGGGCATGGCTGCATTTTAATCACTCCCTGGATATTAAGGGTTTTCGTTTCAGTTTACTCCTTCCTGTCTTCTTTCTGAAATTCCCCTTAATCTAGCTCCACATAGGAGGGACTTGCCTCCAGGGGACAAGCAGAAGCAGAAGATAACAGGAAAGCCCACACTATGCCAAGACTGAAAACATGAAAGGTCAAACCCTACATTTTAGTAAAAATAAATCTCTTTCCATGGAGTCAGGAAAACTGCTATCATTAAAAAAAAAATTACCACTTTCATTTTCTTCTTTTCTTTCTCTCTAGAAAAATATGACAGTATATTCTAACTGTGGCTGATTAACTGCTAACAGAGCTTGTTTAAAACCTCCCAAACCCAATTTCAAACACCTTTAGAGGGATAAGTGATAAGGTGTCTCGCCTTGCAATAAATACAGTGCTATTGCATCCCTTTTGAAGTATGCATTTATGTTACTATCATCATTATTATTTTTCCTCCCTTTCTTCATTTTGCATAAATTGAAATTCCTTCAAAACTTCAGTGGCATGTTATTAAAGTATCTGTATACAAAAAAAATTGCAAATGATTTTATTCTGGAGGAAGCTGCTGCCAGGGGTCTTTGAAGCCAGGGCTTTTGTTGTGAATCTAAGAGCCATTGTTACCTAACAATTCATACCCTAGGAAGAACTGCTATGGAGTAGTGTGCATAAAACCCTGTGAGTGTCAGCCTCATACGCCTCAGGAAGAAGTAGGACCGCCGATATCCATCAGAAAGGAAAATGTATAGGTCTCAGCAGTCACTGCGCTTCTACATAACTGGAGAGCTAGAGCAAATTGTGTGCACTGTAACCCTCTGTCTGCTCATGGTCAGGAAAAGTCTCCAGGAAATCCCAAGTCTAAAATGTACATCCCATCCCATGGGTCTGACAGGGCCATTTCGAGCAGCACTTGAAAACCGTATTAAGTGTTTTCCTGTCTGCTACACACACACACACACACACACACACACACACACACACACACACACACACACACACTTATTTCTTAATCTTTAAGAAGATGCTAACTACAAGTGCTTGGAGAAAGAATTTCCAGTGTCAAAGCTGTCCAGTTGTTTTTATCTGGCCAGACTGCCTTATCCTTCTATGACACTGGGGCTTGGTGTGGGAAGTAAATAGAAGGCAGAGCATTTTAGGGGATTATTACACGTGTTTCTTTTTAAAACAGTATTAAGTTAGGTTTTCAATACATCTTTGGAGAGATTGCACATATAGTGATCAGACAACAAGGGTGAAGGAAATTCTAGCCACTGTTGTCTGAGCTCTGAGCTCTGAGATTTCCATCTGGATGTGCTCTCTGGTTTTTATTGTCAGTTTTTATTGTCAGTTTTGACATATCCAGAAGGACTGCATGAAAAAAAATTGGTATTACATAATGTCAGAAGTCCTAAGTCACTATCTAGCCTGCTTGGGTGGGCTTTATACTTAATGCTTAACTTGGTCTGTAAGTCAGGAATAAAAATAGTGGTCCCTGCTTAATTCTAAGGTGTTAAAAAAAGAGGTAAATTAATAGAAAATACAAAGATCAAAAACATAGATACACAATTTAATTTTAAACAAGGTAAAGAGTGTATTACTTTCATAAATTTCTTTCAAGCTAAATGACATCTCCAGTAGCATGTGTTTAATATTTTTTTCAGTATTTTAAAACTGACATTGAATAAATTTATGGAGTATTGTGTATTTAACACTAAAGAAGTCTCCAGTTATGTCCTTTTCCTATGAAAAATTAATTACACTTAATGTTGAATCTTTTACAGGACTCTACTTTTGTCTCACTGTGCTGTAGCGAATTACATTTAAGGGCTAACTAAAAGGAGAATCAATACTCAGGGAATTGCCTGAAGTTTAAAAAATTCTTGTGCCCTAAGCAGTTGTCTCTTAGGAAAAGTCAGTTTTACTTGGGGATCATGCAGCTTTAATAAAAAAACATACATCTATGTAACTGTTCTTCCCAACTGGCCAATGTCCTTCCAATTTCTTTCTTACGGTTTAAAACCACATGTTTCAGAGTCTGAAGTCCAATAAGTTTGGCAAAAGGGGGTGGATCATTTTCTTCTTCATTATGGAGTTACACAAACAAGATCATGGTGGTGGCTTATTTGTAGATAGATATGGGTTCATTTATTCCTGAAAAATACAGTATTTTTAATTTAAATTCTGTGCTAACCCTGATCACAGTTAAGCAAATCCCCAGCACGTAAGTGAATGGAAGTGACTCTTTTCTTACGGGAAAAAAAAGGAAGTGCTTTGGAATAATTAATTCATGCAGAGTTTGTTCCACAGAGAGAAATCTTGATTCTATTTTGTTATATTAAGTTCTATTCTAATATTTAGTTAATCAACTATTGAACGTCAATCTTTTCCAGAAATGTAGGAATCTGCTTATTTGACACAGAAAAAAAGAGCTGTCTATTATATAAGATCAAGAAGGTAATAAGAAATCCCTCAAGAACACTAAGTTGTATTTTTTTCATTTTTGTTTATCATTATTTCAGTTAGCTCCTGGACACTTACCTGAGAAAGAACTCTCACCATGACTAAGGTAAACACTGTAGAATCGTGGGATGCTGACTATATGTGTTGATTGTTTTAATGTGTTGCATTAATCTATAGAATGGTAAGTAAGAAATGATAACAAAAGAGCGATTGGGGATTTCAAAAATGAGAAGATATGTGAGAAGTTTGACTTCCTCAGAGGCTGCATGCAGCCACAATCTGCTTCCTGCCTGTGCCTTTTAGGATTGTGTCTGGTTTTGTTAACTGACAGTGATGGCCTTGACAGAAAACCACCCCAAATGTTAATGACTGTTTGGGAAAAAACAGTCAGTGCCATTTTATTTTCTCTCCTTTATTTTCATCTTCAAACTATTTCCCTTAATTGTCTGACTGGGGTAGATTTGATTTCTGATTTATCTTATAGGGTAAATTATTTTTTTTAAAATCTGCATGTTACCTGTTTAATCACATTTATTCTGAAGAGGATAGAAAATCTACTTAGTTGTCCACTTTATTAAGTTTTTGCTATAATTTATGTCACTCTAATAGAATCAGGACAGATGAAATTAAATTGGGAAAGCAAGTTGGAGTCTGTGGCTTTCAGAGTCTCCTTGGCAAAGTTTGAAATCTTTGCTTGTTCTAATGATTGTGTGTGTGTGTGTCTGTGTGTGAATAACATCATATTTCTTGATATAAACAAATGCCCAGAATCATTTGTTTCTATCCATTCCAGCTGCAGAGTTTTGAAAGATCACTGGGTTCTTTGACTAGTGATTTTGATTGCGCTCTAATTTTTATAGAATAATTTCCATAATCATTCAAAAGCTTTAAGCAGGAGACTTGTTCCAAAACCTTGACATCAATTGCAGGAGGGGAGGAATTAGAATATTTTGTTTTTCGTTATTTGTTCCCTGGGCAGAAATGAAGCTGAGTTTGATGTGGATATCAATACAATAAATCGATTGATACAAGTAATTTGACCATTCATGCATAAAAATAATCTTCCATTTTATTCTGTATTCAGAAGATTTATCTCTTCTTTCGATTTCTCTTTTTTAAGAATATATATAAAAGGCACACAGATTCAGAGAGAGAGATGAAAACTTGTCACGTGGAAGGAATTATTGAAGAAATTGCATTAGTATAATCTGTTTTGTCTAGTCTGGAAACTAATTTGATGGAAGCCTGAGCTAATCCCTGCTTCCCTAGGAACCATATGAATACGGCTAGTGTCACTGTTTGTGAGGGGCAAATGCAAACAATAAAATGTTAGGGTTATTTTTGGGTTTCTTAGAGTCCCCATATTTGCAAGCAGTGTAAGCTGCACAATCAGCTTGGCTGCTCTTTCTGAACGAGCGCCTTAGATGTCCATTGTGTACGAAGCTGTAATCGAGGTGCTGTGTGCTATGATATCTAGAACAGACAGGACGCTGTGAGGCCCTGAAGTACAGCAGTTGCATTGAGAGCTGTTTCAAATATGGTATAAGAACAATTTAGTAGCAAAGCAGCAAAATCCAGGGTAGTGATATGGATGGAGTAGGTAACATCATTCCCTTAACACTTCAAACACTGAAGTTTAGTGAAGTGGGGTAGAAGGGAGGTTGTGCAGGTAAGGCAGCAAAGGGAGAATTGTATTTATATTATGATCTCAAAATAAAAATAAAATAAAAAGTGAAGAAATACTAGTTAGCTGCCAGACAAACTGTGCCTACTAGTGGCATGACTGTTGTGGGGGTGACAAAGCACTTTCTAATTGTATCTGATGCCTGCTCCACAGGAGGGAATTTGATGACTGGTTCTGTAGTCATGGTCCAAAGTCCATGGATTTGGAAGTCATGGCCCTGAAGTAATACTGCTATTGTTATTTTGCTAAATGGTAATGCTGTCAAGTTGCCTTCTAAATCTCTCTATTCCTCCACCCATAGACATGGCTGTTCATGAGGTCTTCTCTTTACAAAAGACACCTGTCGATGGAGAGAGGCATAAATGGCCAAATGAGAATCAGAGACCAAGTGTTCAGTCCCACGTAGGCCATCTATATTGACCCAACCTCCCACCCAGATTCCGGGAACACTGGACGAGGAGGCAGACAGAAAGTAAGAGTTGGAGGACGGGGCATAGAACTGTAAATGCTGATTCTGGACATGATCTGGCTGTTGTCCTTGCAAATTCATGGCAGGTGTGGTCACTTGCTCAAGACCAACATGAGCTCCATGCAAAATTCCAGCCTCAGTGGGATAGGTGGCCCCCAGACCCCAGCTCTTATGGAATAGCTGTTAGCAGTAGACAGTTGATCGTGGGAGGGAAAATGATCCTTTGTGGAGGATGCAGACACTGGGAGGTTTTCCATGTTTTAGTTGATAATTCCGTGCTCCTGTACAGCACTAACTGGATTTAGTAGATTATAAAAATAGCAAAGACATCGGTTTAAAGGGGCTATGTGTTAAGGAGATAAGAGTTGGAGGGGCAAATGGTGAGTCGATATGATCATATTTCACTGCGTACATGTGTGAAATTCTCAGAAATAAAGACGAATTAAAAAATTAAGCTAGCATATAAAATGATGGGTTTCACTCTGACATTTTCACACCTGTGTGTTATTTTACAGTGTTCTCAGTTTCTCCCCCTTCCACACTCCTGTCCTATTGCACATTCCTTCTGTCCCTCTCTCCTTCTAGTTAGTGCTCCCTTCTGCTTTCTTATTATAGGTATCCCATTACCCATTCTATTTCTTACCTCTCTTAAGATCTCTTCCTCAAGTCTCATGATGCTGTTTGTAGGTTTCAGATCTATGCACACACACACACACACACAGAGAGAGAGAGAGTATACACACATCTATACACATACATATATACATACACACATATACCCATACATATGTACATATGCATATACAAACACTGATATATGAAGCTTTAAATCTAGGTCTTACAGTTTTTTAAGCTTAGAGACTGAATGGTGACTTTGAAAATGAAGCTGTTCACTTTCAGATACTTGCATAGCCTAAGCACTGAAGACTGAATTCTATGTTTGGCTCTTTGGCTGCTGTTAGCAGTGAAGCATGAAGCAGAAAGAAAACAGCTTGACTTCCATAAGTTCGGCAAACTCTGGAGAGCTGGGAATGGCAGGGAGGCAATTGGCTCACAAAATAAACTGACCGAACCGGAAGTCAAAATTAAATAGAGTGTATAAGGGCACCCCAGGGATTGTCTTAACAATATACTAGTTATGAGCTAACTATTGTCATTATTACCACTGCTAATGAAGAAACCATAGGAGAAGGCAAGAAGAGCTTCTCTCTGATTACCGTAGGCTTCCGGTTTAACTAGCTAAGGCACTCAATGATCCCTTAAAAAATGGATTTACTCTAATGTCTATCCGCTATTAGTGAGGATACTATTAGACATGGTTTAGCTTTCGAAAGTATGAAAACAGTTTGGCTAATGATGGCTGAAACTGTTGGAAAAGCTGCATTCTTAGGCATCCGTAGATTCTTTTTTACTCTGTTCTGTGACATGATAATGATTTTAGTTTCTAACATATTTTTTAAGAAAAGACTCAGAGAAGTTGCTAATGACAATCCTTATGTAGATGTTGAAGTCTATTGGCTTGGTAATGTAGTTTTAATTTTCCTAGTCCTGGGTGCTTGGAGAAAAATCTTTTCTGATTGGTGGGTCTTATTCCACAGCCATCAAAGTGAATTAATATGCGAAATGGAGACATCATAAAAGAAGAAAACACCATCATTAACTTGAAGTCAAGATTTGGTTTTAAATGTGCAAGAAAATCAATGGCTAGAAGATCTGGGAAAGTGATTCTTTAGTTTCCCTTAGATTTAAAGAAGTTAATGATACTTTATCATTTGTCTCAATTTCTGTCTATTATTATTCTTTCGTTTGCTCATCTGATGGTCAACAGATATTTACATCTCTGCTGCATACAAACCAGTGGACTGAAAAATATGAACAATAAGTTACACCATCACCAATGAGGAATGACCTTCAGCTGAGAAGCCTGTATTCATTTGTATCTCAATTTTCTTACAAAAAAAACTTTTAAAGAGTATTTTTGAAAATAAAATGCAGTTACCTTATTTTCCCCTTTCTCTTTCCTCCCCCCAGTCCCTCCCATGTACTTACCTTATGTTCTTTCAAATTTGGGGCATCTGGCTTCTTTTTCTTTAATCATCTATGTGTATGTGTATGTGTGTATATGTGTGCATATACATATATTCATAAATTCATAGTTACAACCTGTTATGTATGTATAATGTCACTTGTATGATATTGGACAACAAGTTAGTAGTTAATGGGCTTCTTATCTGGGGATGAGCAGTTTTTAGTTACCTGTAGTTCTTCGTCTAAAGTTGAGGACCTGTGAGGTTTCCTTCTTCCATATTAATATGTGTTAATATTAATTGGTGTTGTCCTTGTTCATGTCCTGTCTAGCTCATTGTTTTGAGACTTGGTGATTATAACTCCCCTGACATTTCTAGAAGACACCATCTCACAGCAGACTTTCTATTTCTCTAGCTTTTTCAATCTTTCTGGCCTTGGGGCAGGACTTGTGTCATAGTGAGATCAGCTGGGGCTGGACACCACATGACTCCTTGTCCTCTGTATTTTGATCAGATGTGTTTTTTTTTTAAATCAAAATAATGATTACTGTCTGTGGCAAAGAGAAGTTTCTTTGTTGAGGGATGAGAGCTACACTTCTCTGTGGGTATCAGGATAAAGATCCAACCTGGATCCTTGAGGTCCTGTGCCTGAAGGGCATTGTTTTCTTAAGATTTGTTATAATTTTTAATTATGTTTAGGCATAGATTTCTGTGTGCATGTGTGTGCTTGTGCATATGGATGTAGTTACCTTTAGAGGCCAGAATAAGGTCTCACATCCCTGAAGCTGGAGTTACTGGAGTTGTGAGCTGTTCCGTGTGGATTCTGGGAGCCAAGCTCTGGGAGAACAAGAAGAGTTTGAATCTCTGAAGCAGCTCTCCAGATCCAGTACTTCAACTTTCTTCTCTCTCTGTAAATGTGAAATGTAATAATCCCTTGTTGTAAATGTCTTGGGGCTTTTACATAAGAGATCTGAATGTATTGAAGAGTCCCAACTGAGTGAACAATAAGTTTACTAATTATTACTTCTTGTTTTAATTATTTCATTTTATCTATTCACATGGGCAGAACAACACAGCATAATGAAGCAGAGGAGCAATATGAAACAAGTTACTTTATAGGAACTATGCTGCATGTCTGTAATACCTTTGTGTTTAAATTCAGGAAATATATGTAGGTTCTTAAGCTTTACTGTAAATAACCATAGGTGTAGAATAGCAGTATTAGGTATATAATTTGTATAGATTATTTATGAATATAATGTTGTTTATATTTCATAGGCGACAGAAGCAAGCCATAGGAGGTTAAGTCAGTTATCCAATAGCAAATGGCTCATAAGCAATGGAACTGAATTCAAACTCTGTATGTGCAGTTATTAAAGTTACGGTCATGTCTGTCCATGGACGACATAGCTTTCCTTTCCACTCATGGATGCTTAAAAAAAAATAAAAAGATAACGGAATAATGTAGGAATTCAGGTTTTGAAAGCAATTTACTCAAGGTAACAGCCCTGAAAGCAGGTAACAGTGCTAACTTTCTAGGCAAAGCAGCTGTCTCTTTGTATCTGGAATAATTAATTCAAATAGGTCATTCTGATCTATAAAGATGAGGAGGAACTGAACTCTGATTGCTTTAGAGATTAATTCTCTAGATTTCCTGTCACGATCATCAAAGTGCTTATGCTAATGTTTCCTAAACTTGAACTTTGGGAACCTGCGGTCCCTCCCCCACCCCCTTGATTTTTACATTGCAAACGGCCGCAACCTTCTTGATAAAATAGAATCTAGGTCAGATCTCTTGATTCAAGCAGGTTCTTTGAACGTGGAAGAAGGAAGCAAATTAAGAAGGAAAGAGAAAGGCCTTCATTTGCCTTAATCTCCGGTCGCAGTAGCTTGTGGTGTGTTAGCTGAAAATGCGTAAACACACATAGCAAGGGGAAATTGCCCCTTGACGAGAAGACCTGCTATTATGTATGAGCTGTGAACGCAGTTAGATTCCCACCCCTTCCCCCTGGGTAATGAGCCAAGTATAGACCCCTTCCCTCTCCTATTCTTCTTTTAAATTTCCTTCTTCCTCCCCATTTTTCTTCTTTCTTTCAGTAAATGGTACTCACGGAGAGGTCACACTTGATTTTTTAAAAAAAAAAAGGCTCACTCTTTTAGTTAAAGCAAGCAATTTTGTTCTTCCTCATAGATACCTTACCCAGATTCAACATTTGATTTGCCTGAATGAGGAACAATGTTATCTGCTAAAGAATAATATTGGCTTAAAAACACAATAGGACTTGTCACAGAATGCATGCCAAACATTATAGTATGTAACCTAAAGCTTTAATTAACATATTTGTTAAATGCCAATTCTAAGACTAGACACCATCAACAAAGAAAAGACTTTGTCCAACACAGATAATGCAGATAGTTTGGCTTTTTTAAAAAGAGATTTTGACAGTTATACTATTGAGCTCCGTGATTCTGCCGAGAACCCACTGCCTTCCTTCTGTCAGCCAGGCTTTTACAATCAAAACAGAGGAGAAAGTGAGTTGCTTTTCCTGTTCTACAATGTATTCCAAGACAGGGGATGTAAATGGTTGTGTATACAGAGGAGGGAATTTGCATCCTGAATACCTCCTCTCAGTTTCATATGCCTAACTCTGCCCCTGTTGCTTAATTTGCATGTATACACCAGTCAAGTTGTTTACTGATGCCTCACTTACATGAATGGGTGGGAGAGTAATTACAGTAAGAAAGTAGTTTTATGAATGAATGAGCAACTTACAGTGATATGTGTGTTGATATCACTTTCCTCTCTCTTGTTTAATATTTAGAACAGTCATCTTGTGTTTGCGCTGTTGGAAGAGGCTCCCGAAGTCGGTTATACTGCCTACAAATCACACTAGCCTGGACTGCTTTTAGAGGGAATTTTTTTGAGACTGAACAAAAAGAGTCTTAATCAGAAGCCTGGGACACAAAAGCCTGCTTCCTCATCACACATCAAGAGCAAAGAATTTGGGAACTGACAGTCAAAATGGAGGGAGAGGGTTAAATAGTGAAAATTGTAATTTTTTTGAGAACATTTAATTTTATCCCAAACGTTTGCTATAGGTTTCTGTCTTAGAAATCCATGATTTATTCTCTTGAGTATTGAGGAGAAAATTTAGAAAAAGTGTCTTCCTGGACCATGGAAACAGCAAGAGAAGACAGGTATAGGTCTGGAACATGTTGATGAACAGATTCTCAAACTATTTAAGATTGATCATTTGGGAACTAATTGTGTCCCCTGTCATTTGTAACATTTTCTTTGACAGTCTCAGCATCTCATTTTCATAAACCAGTGGTTCCCAACTGGCATTGATTTCCTCATGAGACACCATATAGTCTTGTCCGAAGACATTTTCAGCTGCTAAAGCTGGGGAGTCTCACATGTGTGTAGAGGCCATGGCATGCTGATAAGTTTTCTGGCACTGTTTCGAACAGCATCACAGAACAAAGAATCACATGGCCTAAGGCGTCAGTAGTGGTTAAGTTTGAGAATACCATCTTTAGCTCGTCCCTTCACCCTACTCTTTCTTGGAGAAAGTCCTTTTATCTCTTGGCTCCTGTTTCACAGAAAACAAAACAAAACGAAACATACAAAAATGCCCAAAGACCACCAAGCATTTAGAATGCTAAATCTCTCTATTCGTTAGCAAACATGTCTGTACATGTGTGTCCACTCATAGCTTCTGTCTTTATCTAGCTGAAAAAGAAGAAAGCCTACTGACTTCTGTGCTGGTTTTATGTAAACATGACACAAACTAGAGTCATTGTGGAAGGAAGAACCCTGGTTGATAAAATGCCTCTTCTAGACTGGCCTATGGGCAACCCTGTGGTGCATTTTCATGAATGATAATGGATGTGGGAGGGTGGAGTTCACCATGGGTGGTACCGCTCCTACAAAGATGATTCTGGGTGCTCTAAGAATGAATAGAAATAGGTTGGAGTTAGTGCTCAGCTGCTTCTGGAGCCAGTGACAAGGTCAAGCAAATTCAAGAGAAGAGGAAAGAGACACCCCACACTGATGGGTACAAGGTACACACTGAGTATCTGGGTCATTTCTGCAATGATTCGCAATAACTTTAAAACCATTGATGACAAATTCAGTGTAACTTTAATGTCTCTGTTCAAATCCCTTGACTTTGAGGCAGCATCTGACTATGATTACCTTTCTCTCCAGAAACTTCACCATCTTTTCTGCCATAACACCACTGTTTTTAATTTATTTTATTTTTACTCTGGCCCTATATTTTGAGATAGGGTTTGTCCTCAATCCTATGATAGACCTCCCTTGTGAGAGCTGGGATTATAAGTATATGTCCCTACATTTGGTTTTTTTTTTGTTAGTTTCTTTATTTTTATTAAGAAATTTTAATACAATCTTTTCTCATTTTACACAGCTATCCCCATTCCCTCCTCTCTTCCTCCCCTACCTGCTCCCCTCCATTTACTCCTCAGAAAGGGCAAGGCTTCACATGGGAAGTCAATAAAGTCTGATACTTCTCTTCAAGACAAGACCAAGGCCCTCCCCCCTATATCTAGGTTGAGCAAAGTATCCCTCCAAAGAGAATGTGCTTCTAGATGCCAGTTTAAGCACTAGGGATAAATCTTGGTCCCACTACCAGTGGTCCTATATACTGCCCAAGCCTCACATTCAGTGAGCCAGAGATCTACCACAAAGTACTGGGCTAAACTACCAGAGATCAGTCCAAGAGAGGGAGGAGCAATAATATGAGAAAAGGGGTCAAGATCATGATGGTGATACCAACAGAAACAGCTGACCTGAGCTAGCGAGAGTTTACTGACTCTGGACTGATAGCAGGGAACCTGCATGGGACCAAACAAGGCCTATGTTTGGCATTTGATCACTCTTAATTTCTAAGATGATGGAGATGCCAACTTCAGAGTCTCTATCCTTAGTCTTGCCCTTAATGTAGAGACACTCACTGAACAATGTTATCTCATCTATTCTTTTATCTACTGTTATGATTTTTATGCTAACTTGTCCTGTCATCCGGGTACCCTATCCCTTTAAGAGACAAGCTCTGCCCACTCCAAGTCTTTCTCTCTCTCCTTCCCTCTCTTTCTTCCCCATCCCCTGCCCACTAAGGCAAGCCCCCCCTGCTCCTTCTTTTTCTCTCTGCCCACTGTTCTTCTGAGGAGGCAGATTTCTATCTCTCTCCCACTTTCTTTCTTCTCTCTACTCTTCCCTCTCTCTGTACCTCTTTTTCTCTATTATCCCCATGCCCCCCACCTTTTTTGCCCTCCCAATATCCACTAAATAAACTCTCCAAGCTCTCTCTGCATTGTATATCTGTTTGTCCTTACCCACCAAATTCCCCAACACCAGCAGTGGGACCTGCCAGGGTCACTCACACCATATATCATAACATGTGTGGGAAGTCCTTCTGCATATGCATTGCTTTTACTGGTTAATGAATAAAGAAGCTGCCTTTGGCCAATGGCTTAACAGAATGTAGCCAGGCTGGAAAAGATATATAGAGAGAGTAGGCCAAAAATTCTCTCTATACATAGAGTAGGCCCAATGTGGGGTGCCAATTTGTTGCATGAGGCCACTCATTTGTTACTGGCTGCCCAGGCTCCAGAAATAATCACACAGAAATCTGTATTAATTGCAATACTGGTCAATAGCTTAAGCATATTTCTGGCCTTATATCTTAAATTAACCTATTTTTTTTTATTAATCTGTGTATAGCCACGTGGCTGTGGCTTACTGGCAAGGTTCCAGTGGGCTTCAGCAGAGGTGTCTGTCTCCTGCAGGCAGCTACATGGCTTTGCTCTGATTCTGCCTACTCCCTCTCTCTATATATATCTCTTCCAGCCTGGCTATATTTTGTTAAACCACTGGCTGAAACAGCTTTATTCATTAATCAATAAAAGCAATACATATGCAGAAGGACTTTATGAATACTTTGCCTTGGTATTGATCTTGGTCAGTTGACACAAATTTAACATCAGTTTTGTTGTATGTGTATTTCTGCTATTGATTAAGGTATTGTGTTTGTGCAGCTCATTTAAACATGTAATGTATAATTAAGGAATATAGGTTGATAGAGAGTCATCTATAATAGTCAAGCTCGTGGTCATGTTAGTTAGATTTTCTAGATATATAGAGATATATTTCAGATAGATAGTTATTCTTCAAACCTTTCAAAGACTACAGAATATGTCATTTAAAATGTTTTAAGAATTTAGCACTTTTCATGGCAGAGAGTCACATCCGCTCCTGGCAGCACCAAGCTACTTCAAGAGGATGATGGGCATCAAAGAGGCTCCTCATGGACTTTGTTAGCCATTTGGGTTAAAAAAAAACTGCTCTTGCCTGAACTGTTTGACTGGATTTTCAGGACTCCCAGAAAAATGACTGCTGAACTTGCCTGAAGATGAGATGGTCCTTCAGGGTTTCTGCTTCATGAAAGAGTCTGCCAGACATTCTGCATGACACGGAAAAAAGCAACTGATGGACTTTGCCATTACAAGGCAAAACAGATCTTCAAATTTCCTGCTTCATGAAAAAGTCTGCTGGATACTATGGGCCTGAAGGCTGAAGATGAATGTTCCAACAATATAAAAACCTTTGGGTGACTGTCTAGGCAGTGAGATGTCTCTGTCAATTCTATAGTTTTGGAAGTTGCTTACAATGAATTACTTAGGTAATATTATATCCTTCTGAAGTCTTTGATAGAGTTGAAGAATAAAGTTATAGTTTTTCTTAGTTACAATAAAAGATAAAGTAGATATGAATATTGTAGCTGTAATTCTTGCTTGATACCTGTTTTTTATTGATTTTTATTAAATTCTACATTTTCCTCTGCTCCCCTCCCTGCCTCTCCCCTCCGTTTCAACCCTTTTCCAAGATCCCCATGCTCTCAATTTACTCAGGAGATCTTGTCTTTTTCTACTTTCCATGTAGATTAGATCTATGTATGTCTCTCTTAGGGTCCTCATTATTGCCTGGGTTCTCTAGGATTGTGATTTGTGGGCTGGTTTTCTTTGCATTATGTTTAAAAACTGGTGTAGGAGGTCCTTCTGTTTTGTGTTGCTTTCATTGGTTGAATTAAGAGACTGCCTTGGACTTTTGATAGGGCAGCCCTTAGGTGGGTGGAGTAGACAGCACAGAATGCTGGGAAGAAGGCAGTGTGGTAGACGCCATGCTTCTCCTGTCCAAGATGGACACTGGTTAGACTCATGCTGGTAAGCCACGCCCTCGTGGTGAACACAGATGAATAGAAATGGGTTAATCAACATGTGAGAATTAGCAAAGAAGAGGATAGAGATGATGGGTCAGGCAGTAATTAAGTTAATATAATTTTCGTGTGGTTATTTCGGGTGTAGGTTGCTGGGCACTGGGAGTTGGGTGGCAGGATGCAGTGCGTTCCTCCCTATAACAAAAAACCACTTATGACCTGTTTTGTTATATGCAATTTTACTATGTTAAAGTTAAAACCTTCCTTTTTTTAAACAAAAAAGAGGGAAAGGTGTGGGAAGTACTTCTGTATATGTGTTGCTTTTATTGGTAATTGAATAAAGCTGTTTCAGTCAGTGGCTAAGCAGAATAGAGCTAGGCAGGAAAACTAAACTGAATGCTGGAAGACAGAAGGCAGAGTTTAAGAGAAACCATGTAGCTGCTGTCAGAGACAGATGTATGGGAACCTTACTGGTAGGCCACAAGCCTCACCATAAAATATGAAATAATGAAAATGGGTTCATTTAAGATACAAGAGCTAGCTAGCAATATACGGAAGCTATTGGTCAAACAGTATTCCAAATTATATAGTTTCTGAGTGATCATTTCGTCTGAGTGATCATTTTGTGGTTTGGGCAGCTAGGATTTAACAAGCATCTTCCTCCTACATCTACCAACCACATTTTAAATGCAAACTCCATCTCCACTTTCATTCATTGTCAGTTTACATGTTCAAAAATGAATATATTTTTGAACATTTATCATCATTCCAGCTCCCAGTTCTACTCAAATTATCTAGTTAGGAACCCAGTTTTTTCACTTCTCCTTTTTCTCCTGCTCTTACACCTTTACCAGTATATCCTGACAATGTGATTCATTAAATTCTATTGTTCTATTTCAATAATTCATTTGAATTTATATTTATGCACTTCTTACTAGAGACTTGCCTTCACTGGCTCAGGTTACATATGGTATACTGTGCCAGTTGATCAGTGATGCAGTAAGATTTCAAACTGGGAAAGGGAAGTGTTGAGTGCTACTGAGTGTTGCTATTTGACTGAATGCTCTTTATAGAGTTCCATTGCAGACTGCTTTGCACTGGAATAAAGGCACTGACAGACATGGAGAATGCATACCATTCCAGAGAGACAGAAAATCCAGGGTTAATTTCAGTGAGTAAGGAGGCCAACAGCATTTATGTGGGAGAGAATAGAATTTGTAACTTAATTAATAGTTTTAAGGGAGTAAATATCATCTTATGTATGTATTTGCATATTTTATCTTCATGTTTGGCATCACTTACATCCTCCCTAGAAATAACAAAGGATCACTTTTGTTCTTTCTTCCTTAAGTTTCTCCCCTACCTCCTGCATTAATAACATTGTGATTTTTATTCCACATTAATATTTTCAGCTTAGAATTGTTGGAGGAGGTGTCTCACTGGGGACTGGCTTTGAGCATTGAAATGCCCATGCCACGGACTTAACCTTTTTGCTATACATGTCTTCTAGCAGTTTTTGTAGGATTTTATTGTAGGATTAACTTTTTTTGAATGATGATTTGGCCAGACATAAAAAATAACGTATTTAGAAGATTGAGAATATAAATTCAGTGTTATCTTGCAGATGAGAAATCTAATTAAAGTTGCCAGATTTAGAAATAATTACATAGGCTAGCCAGTTAGATTTAAATTTCAGAGAAACAGAGAATGTTTTTTAAGACTTAGGTACATCATATACCATGTCATTTGGAAATGCTTATTTTAAAGCTTTATCCATTGTTTATGTGCTATTTAGGTATTAACTGGGCATCTTGTACTTTATGGGACATACTTAAATCTAATGTAACCTGATGATTATTCTTATGTTTCTCTTGATGTCTTTAAGATATATGTGCCTGAAGATGATAAGAATATGTGCTTATTCTTGTTGCCACACTTGTTTGGTTGTGAATATGTTTATTTTTATGCCCTCGTTATTAAATTAATATGTTCTTGAAATGTAATAATTTTGTTTGTTTTCATTCCTTATATTAAAACTAATCCTTTCTCTGGAAATTTCCTCCCATCATCCTCACTCTCCGTTTGTTCTAGAACTCCTGTTGGATGTTGAACTCTCTGAATATAGCTTCTATGACCTGTTCTTTTCTAATTCCTTTTGTGTATTTTAGAAGGTTTCATAAAGACTGACTTAATACTTTCATGCCTTGCCTCAGCATTTAGTTCCACATATTCTGCCTTTTCCCTGATCATCAGCTTGTTTTCTGGGAACAGGGCTTTCCTGCTTCTCTTAGAGCACACCACTCTGGAGGACCATGACTTCTTTGACCCACACTCCTTTATTATCCTGTTTATAGCATCTTAATAGATTGATGCATAAACTAATTCCAATGGGGCAAAGGATATGTCTCCACACACACTGTAGTTTCATTATCATATATATCACCCCTGGCCTTGGCAGCCCCTGTGTTGTCCTATGGTTTCTGGACTGAACTGTGTCTCCTCAGATCTTTATGTTTAAGTCAGAACTCACAGTAATTTTAAATGTGACTATTCAAAAATATTTTACATTTATTTATTTACCTATTTATTCATTTATTGTGTGTCTCTGTGTGTGTATTCATGTGTATGTATTCCTGCCTTCAAGTGCCTAGCATGTGTCATGGTGGGCCTGTGGAAGCCAGAGGACAGCTTGGAGAAGTCAGTTCTTTCCTACTATGTAAGTCCTAGGAATCAAATTCACACATTCAGATTGAAGTCCCTAGCCTACTGAGTCATCTCACAGGCCAGGAATGTGACTGTTGTGAAGACAAGATCCTTAAAGTAGTAGCTAAGGCAGCTAAGACTAAGGAGGTCATGAATTTGAGGCCCTGGTCACTATGATGAGCATTTTCATAATAACAAGATACACTAAGGATGTGCACACTGTGTTACGGACTGAATGTGCCGCACTTCCCAAGCCCCCATTATTCATACTGAAATCCTATGCCCAACATAAAGTTATTGGCACGTGAGGACATTGTAAGCAATTAGGAGTAGATAAAATCATAACTGTAGAGCTCTTCTGAATGGGATTATGGCCCATACAAGAGTCTTAAGATTGTGCTTTTCACTGTGAGCCATACTGTATGAGGACATGATATGTGTGATCATTCTCTGGAAGGACGAAGGAGGCCCTCATTAGAACTCAGCATGGCTGGTGCCTGCACTTAACTACTACTCAATTCTGGAACTGTGGGAAATGAGTGTTTATTGTTTATAAGTTCCCTGGTATGTGGTACTTTGTCATAAAGGCTGGTGCTGACTAGGACACAGTAAGAAAGCAGACACCTATTAGCCAGAGAGAAACCTCACTGCACCAGACTTACTGATACGTCCTAAGTATATTTTATTTATTTAAGACACCCAGCCTAAGGTGTTTTATGATGCAAACCCTGCAAGATGGACATATACTCACAAGAAATAGACTCAGTATGTGTCTATCTCCATGGATTTCTGGTCAACTATTACCATTTATTTTGTTCTTCAAATTTGGTTACGGATTTACTTTGTTAATAAATATATTTTGCTTATGGATATTTCTGGCAAAGAACAAATAGGCATAAATGCTTATCTTGTTAGCTTTATGCAAACTTCTGGAGTTACATTTTGAAGATAAAATTCATGTTAGAGAAACTCTCATGCAATCCCTTAAGGTTATGGTATCATATTGAGCAAGAAAGGACATGAGATCTCTAATGCTTTCAGTCTTCCAAGACTTCACCTGTGTTGTAATCATTTGCTTCATATTCCAAGCACATCTATTGATTTGATATTCTATTTTAAGTGCCATCATGTTTTTAATGAAGTGTCTCTCCTATTTTGCCTACTTGTTAAAGTTTATTCACCATTCAAGATGCTGCACAACGTCATCCCTTTGTATTTAAGCTTTTCTTGTCTTTTCAACTGAAGTGCTGATCCCACCAGACTGTATCCTTTTCAGTAATTCCCTGTACTTGTTAAGACTATTGGATAGTTACTTACTTGAGGATGGAAAGCGATTGTTCCCTACTGAGTGACAACTGTCAATACTCAGAAGAATAGCTGCTTAATAAATGGATTAAAATTGAATAAGAGTCTGAAAAAATGTCCATGAATCCTTGAGATATTTTTTTCAATTTTTAAACAATTTTAAGGACTAGAAGCCCACCTCTTATCATTTATCTTAAACTTAGCAATTTAATTTGAATGACATTGATTCAATTTCACTGCCACTGATTAATTTAATATCTTTAAAGTGAAATTTGGCAGGAAAAATTTCAATTACTTAACCTCTTTTGTATTTATTAAAAATGTAAGTAAAATTTTACTTAAAACATAATTAAAATGTAGGTCAGTGTATCTTGAGTCTAATTTATTACAGCATGTAGGCAATTGCCCCAGGACATCCACAGGAAGACATGGGCAGCTCTGTCGTCCAGCCTCCTTTCTCTGAAAAGAGCACCTATTCAAAGAGGGGAAACAATTATCTACAACTGAAGCAGGTAATGAAGTTTTCTGTGTGCTGTAATTTTAATTTAAAGAGCATGTTTGAAAGGCTAAGGGACCCAGACTGGCAGGTAGTTCTTTCTTTGTAGTTATAAAATCTGTCACATCTTAGAAATATTCCTCCATTGAGTGGCAATCACAATTTTTATTCTAAAGATTCCACATGTGTGGCATATTATGTAATGGACAGCACTTCAGAATAATCTAATGAAAGGAGAACTCTTTTCCATGCTAATAAACTTTGGATTCTGCTTGTTTCAAGAAAATGAATTCAGGCTTTGAACTGCTGAGGTCCACATAAATTCAGGTTATCCATACAGCCGTGCGGAAAATCTCCAAGATGAGTTCTTTATTAATAGCGAGAATGAGTGAGTCCGCCAGCCCGTTTAATGATCTGGCCCATAATTTGAATCCATTGAAAGTTGCCTGTTAGCACCTCTGGGAGCCGAGATCAAGCGTGACCTTGACTTGTGATAGCATGTATTAAATCTGCCTGTAATAGTTACCATGCCATATTGTTTCTCGTATTCTGCTTGCAAGCAGCCCCCTCCGATGTCCTTATAATCAGCACAAACACAAAACCAACGACGAAGGGGAAGAGGGCTTCTACTAACGTGTGTTATTTGCTTGGAAGGAGAAGCACACAATCCCCCCCTTTTTGGAACTGCTGGTGATGGTCTGTTATCAGGATGAAGTTCACGTAGGCAGGTTTGTCAACCTCTGGAGTGCACTTGGAAAACATGCCTGTTCATTAGATTTGCCTGTTTTTATTTTTAAATACAACTGTGATGTGATTCGAGGACAATGAAAGTAGTTTCTCTACCTGTGTGTGATCTAGGTTTTAACTGCTGTTCAAACTTAAGCTTGGAATGGTCAGTTTTCTCGGTAATAATATTCTATAGTTGGGAACATCTAAACTTTTATATAAGCTTGTTTTGAGATATGGGCATCTTACCCATTGTTATACTTAAAAGAATAAAATTGATTTTATCTGTCTAAAGCAATATTGTAAGATAGTCAGGTATTATGACATTGCTGCCATTTTTCCTACCCTTACCTCACCATATTGGTATAGGTAAATGGCATTAAAAATTACTACTTCAAAAAGGTAGTGACATCAGGGACACTAGCTTTTATGTGCGTTTATATGTTTGTAAGTGGGCACATTTATGCAGGCACACATGCAGATTTATGCTGATGCAAGTAGGGGTCAGAGGTCAACATTATGTACCTTTCTCGGTCCTTCTGTACCATCTTTTATAAAACTTTTAAGAATTTTGTGGATGAGCAATGTGCTTGCACCATTTCCAGTCCCCTATGCAAGCAAGTGTGTGTGCACAGACACACACACATAACTTGCTGAGCCTATTTAGTGTTGTTCATATGTACATGTGTATGGGGCTGACTGTTGTAAATGGGGGTGGCTGTGTTCCCGGTACCTGAGAAGGAGCATGGGCCATTTGTTCCCTGTGCCCACTAGTTTATGCCCAAAATAACCACACAACAATTATATTTATTTAAACTCTGCCTGGCCCATTACCATTAGCCTCTTCTTGGCTAACTCTCACATCTTATTTCACCACATTTTAATAGTCTGTAAGTCACCAAGAGGTAGTGGGCTCACTGGGAAGATACAGCATGTCTGACTGTGGTGGCTTCATGGTGGCTCTCTCTCTGACCCAGTCTTCTTCCCAGGCTCCTGTTCTCTTTACCCTGCCTATCTACATCCTGCCCTATCAAAAGGCCAAGGCAGCTTCTTTATTAACCAATGAAAGCAACACAAAAGAAGATCCCTCCTACCCCAGCTGACCACTTAGTGTTGTATATAATCCATCAAGGGGCTTGTTCCTGGAGAAAACAGATTCTTCCTCTGTCAGCAGCCATTGGTTGCCTGTAGCTCTTCACTGGACTTACGGCCGTGGGAAATTTCCCTGTAAAACTATTCGGCAACTTGACTGGTGTGATCATTATGCAGGTCTTGTTTAGGGAGCCATCTTGTTGAGATTTCATTGGTGCAGCATTTCTGTATCCTGTCATATTTAGAAGATATTATCCTGCAGCTGTTATCCTTGGGAAGGAGTACAGAGGATGTTGCAGAGAAAGAGGGAAGAAAGGAAGATAAATAGCACTAAGGGCATTTGAAAAAGCCACAAAAAAACATTTTATAACCATACTTTAAACACTTACACACATATGCATATATATGCATATGTGTATGTGTAGTTATGCCACATGGGTAATAATTTCTCCTTCCCCAAACTCCACAAGCAAACAAACAAACAGCAGCACTCAAGGGATACCTCCCTTTGAGTTGTTAATTAGGTCCAAGAAATTCACAAAACAGTACAGGCTATTAGTATTAGAGGACCTTAGGTGATCTCTAAGAAGTTAAGACCCTGTTATGGAAGATACCACATACTTTGGACACAAACTTGGAGGAGCTGACCTGGAACTGACCTGGAAGTCTCCTTTCTGAGGACTAGCTCTGAGCATCTGGGAAGGTGCTATGTAATCTACTGGGATAAAAGTGAATCAATAGTCTCATCTTAGCTATCTATATAGCATATGAGCTACAACAACTCCTGCTTCACCAAAATAGTCCCAGTGGTGCAACTGTGGCACTTATAACATGCAGTAACCAAAAGTAGTCTAGTTGGACTCCCACTCTGTAGGAGGAAATTCATTCTTGGTACAATAAACCTAACCAACTGTTCACAGCTTGGGTTATAGAGCCTAGAGGAGAACATGCCACTGCTGTTTTCTAAATCGTATGCTGTTTATAACTGTATTCTAAATAAATACTTACAACACACAGATAAATCTAACTTCCAACCCTTATTGTAGGAAACTATTTTAAGATGTGTTATATTTGTTTATGTGGAGGAACATTTGTTTAATGGTGCAAAGATGTGTTGCATTCTTTTAAGTTAAATTTGTTTAACTTTGTGAAGCTGTGATACTTTGCCTGTTGAAAACATCTAATGGTCTAATAAAGAGTTAAATGGCCAATAGTAAGGCAGGAGACAAGATAGGTGGGACCTGCAGACAGAGAGAATAAATAGAAGGAGAAATCTAGAAGGGGAGAAAGAGGAACAAGAACAAGGAGAGGACAGTAGAGATGAGCCACACAGTCACATAACCAGCCATGGAGTAAGAGTGGAAGTAAGGTATACAGAAATAGAGAAAGATAAAAGTCCAGAAGCAAAAGGTAGATGGGATAATTTAAGAAAAGCTAACAAGAAATAAGCGAAGCTAAGGCCAGGCATTCATAAGAAAGTATAAGCCTCCATGTGTATTTATTTGTGAGCTAGGTGGTGTCTCCCAAAAGAGTAAAAAAAAAAAAAGAGCAAAAAAGAACAACATTTTGGCATTGTAACGTGGAGCTAGAGTAAAAGAAAATCGAACAACAGAGCATCATAATAGAAGGTCCATTTTGAAGTAGAAAGAGTCTATTTCAGAGATTCCCAATTGGTCAAAAAGACAGAGAATATGTGACTGTGGTGTGTCCAGTCCCAGCTGGAAGTGCCATAGAAGAGTATCATATATGTTATTACATCATAGATTATAATAACCAGGGGTACACGTCATTTTTTATTTTAGGATAAGATCTTTCATTTGCCTAGACTAGCTGACCAGCAAGGCCAAGGGACCTTGTCTTTGCCTTCTCAGTGCCCTTTTTAAAAGTGTGGGTATTAGATATTCACACCTAAGTCATGCCAGTCATCCTTATGTCGCAAGCATTTTGGCAAAAAAAAGCCCTCTCACCAGCCATGGTACTACTTTGTTTGTTTTCTTAAATTAATCCCTCCTACTTAATTGAAATGTTGTATTATTTAGTCAGTATATCTTTTTGTAAGTGTGATCACTTTTTTTTCATCTTTCTGTACCTGACTCATCTTCCTTAATGTTCTAAAGATCTATTTATATTGTCACAGAATTTTTTTACATTTAAAAACTGAATCATATTTCATTGTGTACACACACACACACACACACACACACACACACATCACATTTTGTATATTCACTCATCAGTTGACGAACATTTAAGTGAATTTACCACCTTGGCTATTGTGAATAATGCTGCAAGTGACATGGAATGAAAATGTCTCTTTGATACCCCATTTTCATTTCTTTCAGATACAGGCTTATAGTGTGGTTACTAGGTCATATGATAGTATTATATTAAAATTCAGTCTGTTGTAGCTATACTTACAGTCTGACTTCCATTATGGAAGGGTTTACTTTTATCCACATTTTTCCTAACATTTATTTCCTTTTGTCTGATCATATTCTGACTCTTCCTGTAATTTTCCCCAATTTTTCTTATTCTTGATATTATAATTGTATAATTTCTCTTTTTTCCTTACTCCAAAAACTCCCATATAACTCTGCAGACTCAAATTCAAATTCTTTTGGCTTTTTACTCATTATTATTGTTCATGCATATGTCTATATTTGTGTACATATGTATTTCTAAATATAACTTGCTGAGTCCATATAATGTTACTTTGTATGTATGTTTTCAGGACTGACAATTTGGTATTCCTTAGTTGCCTGCAATTCCTTGTGTAGGGCTGAGATCTCATCTACTTTGGAGTATCTTTTGGTGCTTTCTTTGTTCAGTTCATGCTTGGGGAGTCATGTTGTTGAGAGTTTATGGGTATAGCTTCTGAGATTACTAGGAGACACAGTCTCATAGAAAACTCTCTGACCTTCTATCTCTTACAGTCTTTCTGTTCCCTCTTCCGTAATGTTCTTAGAGCCTTTGGTGTGGCTGTGTTTTGCAGATGCATTCATTAGGAAAGGGCTCTGCAGCTCTGCGTTTTGATTGGTCATGGTTTTCTATAATGATCTCCATCAGTTGCAAAGAGAAGGTCCCTTGATGGGGGATGAAGACTATATCAATCTGTGGTATAAGGACAAATGCTTATACTGGTTTAGTAAAAGGCAATTTTAGGGTTCTCCTCCAAGATCTGACGTCCCTAACTCTGAGGAGTTGGCCAGGTTTCTAATTTCAAGCACAGAGTCTTCTTGTTGGGTGGTTCCTAAGTCCAATTAGAATTGTTGGTTACTGCCAAGATATGTGTACTACTATGGTACCCTTAGGATTTATTTGCATTATTTATTTGCATTTTCCTAATAATTAGCACTGTTAAATGTTCTTACTATTGCCTGTGGCCATTTGAATGTTTGAGAAATATCTCTTTAAATACTTTGTACACTTTTAACTAGGATATTTGCTTCCCTTATATTTAGTAACTTAAGTTTTTTACATATTTTGAATATTAGCCTCAGTTGGACAGGCTTGTCCAGAAGAACTGAACTGATGGAATGTGTATATATTTCAAATGAGGATTTGTTAAGTTGGCTTGCAAAATAGGGACTGGATAGAACAATGACTATCTGCAAATAGAAAAAGCAGAAAACTGGATGGCTGCTCAGTCCAGAGTTGTATGCCTTGGTAGTTCTCATGGTGCTTACTTTAGTCATTGTTCTATTGCTGTGAAGAGACACCATGACCACAGCAACTCTTACACAAGGAACAGCATTTAATTGGGGATTGCTTACAGTTTCAGAGATTTAGTCATTTTCATCATGGTAGGGAGCATTGTGGTATGCAGGTAAACACAGGCAGCTAGAAAAGAGAGAGCCACTGGACCTGGCTTAGACTTCTGAAATCCAAAAGCCCACCCCAGTAACACACTTTTTCCAGCAAGGCAACACATCCCAATCCCTCTCAAGTAGTACCACACTCTGTGGATTAGGCATTCAAATCGATGAGCCTGTGGGGGTCATTCATATTCAAATAACACAGTACTGATGGCTTAGAATTTCCTGCAAAGTCACTGGTGTTGAGCCATAGTAGAAGGCTGAAGAAGCTGGCATCTGATGTCAGGTGGGGAGGGAAGCAGCAACCATAGATTCAACTTGATCAGAAAGAAACAAAGGCTTGGAGGTGCACTTAGATTTTCCTGGAACCTTTTTGTACTATTGGAAGGGGCCACCCACTGTGAGTGTGGATTTCTTTTCTTGCTTAATCTCTAAGAATGTCTTCATCCACACACCTCTCCTTGGTGTTTCTAAACTCAATCAAGATGACAACATCAAACTCAAATCTCTCTTCAGACTCACAAATATTTCCACCCATTCCAGCAGTCACCTTTCTCCTCTGCGGTTGACTTTGCTGTGTAAAACCTTTGCATGTGATGTAATCCTGTTTATTTTTGCTTTCATTGCCTTTACTTTTTGTCTCATATGTAAAAACCCATTGTTCAGATTAATGCATGAGGTTTTCTTTCAATAATATTACAATTTCATTTCTACTTTTAAGTTGTTCTTGCATTTGGAATCGAGTTTTCTATGCAGTATGGTTTAAAAAAAAGGCTTAATCCTTTGCATGAAACATCAATTTTATAGGCATCATTTATTGAAGAGATTGTTCTTTCCTCATAATGTGTTCTTAGAATCTTTGTCAATAACCAAATGACTATCAACACAAGAATTGACCTCTGAATTTTACTATTAATTTTAAAGTCAAATAAATTTGAATTTCCCAGAGATGTTATAACAAAGTGGCACAAACCAGGTAGCTCGCAGCAAGAAAAAAATTATTTAGTAAGTTTACTATCATATAGACTAAAGTCTAAAATCAAGGCTTCATCAGGGCTTGATTGCCTCTGAAACTCAGGAAATCCTTTGTTCTCTCTTTAACAACAGATTACCTCCTTAGCAGGGCCCTGGATTTAATAACTACTGAACAAGAGGGAACTTGTCTCATACTGGGGGAAGAATGTTGTTTTTATGTTAATGAGTCTGGGCTGGTGGAACAAAACGTACAAATATTCAAATATCATTGTTGGGACCTGCCTGCCTGCTACAGTCCCCTCACGCTCCCCATACACCCACATTTTGGTATTCAAATGCTTTGGGTCCTTCCCCTCCTTGGCCACATCCTAGCTACTGGGACCCTCCTTGTCCTAGCCCTCTGCCTTATTCAATTCTTACAGTGACAGATAAGCAACATCACCAGGATTGTCACTAATCAGGTCCTAGTCCAATACCAGATTCTCCTGCAAATGGAGGTGGATGATTCTGATGATTCTCCCCCATATATACATAAACAGAGGGCCAGAGTGGGAGCGGTGGGGGCTGGCTGGAAGCTAAGGAGGGGTCAAAGCATGCCTAAAACCCGATTTTTTCTCAACCTGAGAGAGCAGGCATTTGGCTAGGTGTGCTCCCTCCTGCCTGGCACCGCTTTGTCCAGGTGCCAGTGGACCCACCATATAGCAAGACTGGCTGTTGCTTCTCTGACCAATGAATCATCCAGGGATGAACTTCTTATTACCTTGTAAAGTTCCTTCCCCTGTCCCTTTTTACCCATGAGTATGCAAATAAAGCACCTCCAACGTACTTGCTGTGGCCAAAGACAAACCACCATATGGACGCAAGTGTGCACTCCTCCTAGAGTATAACTGCCTCTTGCCCTCTCCTAATAAATGATCTGTCCTCTGACATAGCCTCCCAAGTGTCTCTTTCCCCTGTTGTGCTCCACCCGTGCCTGATCCCATTTCCCCTCTCCACCATGCCTGGATGAAGCGGAGCTCACTATAGCAGCATTTAACATTTATTTGTCATGTGAAATATTTTAACAGTTTTTCAATTCAGACATAGGAATTTTTTTTGATAATGGCTTTGCGACAAGATAACAGATAGTACTGTAGATACAAAATGATTTTACATAAAGTATTTCATAATGTGAGCCTAACAAAGATATCAAAAAGAAAACGCACATTAAGGATGGCAGCTTTAGACAAACTTGAAGTCTAGACGTGATCAGAGGTGTAAAAAGAATGTGACAGTTCATTGTGGCAAGTACTAGGGGTTTTATTCTTTGAGTTTCTGTTATTTTTTCCATTGCTTTATACTGTCATAGTGATTTAATTTTATTAACTATTTTCAGTTTTTTTATTCATAGTCACCGCACTTAGAAAATGTATAATGTGAGCTATAATGTGCACTCTGCATATTTGTTTAATTTTTTTGGAAATTTCCAAATTTTAAGGACTTTCAACCTCATGACTTATAATTTCCAACCTATTTGGAATGCCATAAAGCACTTAATATTTTTAATACATTCCCAAGTTTATGGTTCATGAGTCTAAACTTTACAACTTCAGTTCTGTGTTAGTAAACACTGAAGTGAGTTATTTGAAAATAATAGGATTTGGCCTGAGACATTTCATAATGGTCCCAATAATTTTCCCACAGATGGTGTTCAATATGGCCATCATTTTCAAATGTGTAGAGTAGAAAAGGAAGTATTAGAGGTCAAATAAAATCAAATAAAAATAGTTCTCTTACTGATGACTGATGCTGCCAAGTTAATATTACAGAGAGCATAAATTCCCTTTGAGGGCAACACACAGAGAGCTCATGGCAAAAGGAGGTAGGGCTGAAGCTCAATGCGATTTGATGAACAGATATTTTAGACGAGGGTGAGCTAGTCCTCTTAGTGTGAAAGAACAGAACCACACAGATTTCCCCCCAAGGTTAACTGGAGACTCTGACATATGATCTTATTCAGTTCTAGACCCTGTGTCAGATCTGCTAAATATCTGATTAACTTAATTTATTAAACTTTATTGAAACAGTCATGTATATTCTTTAATCATGCCTAACCATTGTGTGTTTATATGGGCAAAACGACAGCAAACTGAATTTCTGTTTACATATTTCTTTAATATTTACTGTCCTTTATGAAATAAATGTGCATCATGTTTTTGATGCAATTTTGAAAACATCATAACTAATAAGAATTTAGACATAATTTCCAAGTTAATTCTATCTCGGAATCATAATGGCACTATAATATTCATACATCTTTTATAAAAGATATGTGCTCAGATATTATCACTGCCCCCTGCCTGTTTTCAATATACATTCAGCCTATTAAATTTCTCCTGTGGCTCTCAGTAAATGGTAGAGTGGAACCCTGGTGGTTGGAGTCTTAGTAACTACAGTGGCATTCTGATAATTAGTTCATGGCTTTGTACTTGTGGTCAGTGGTAATATATCTAATCCCTCTTAGGACCAGCCAACTTCAAATAATATTTCCAAATTGAAATACATTAATCTCTTTGGTATGACTTTACTAAAGTATATTTATGGAATAGGTTAATTGGAGGCCACCACATCCATGACTGTGAACCAGTCATTTAAAATAATATAGGTTACATTAGCTCATGGTGGAGCAAAGCAAATTGATTTTCCATGCCCAATAACCTCCTAATAGTTGGTATCTGTGACTGAAGAAATGCTTTAGGGATAGACTGAATCTCATTATCATCAGCATTTACAGAAAAGATGGAAGAATAAAACAAGCAGAAAAGACCCAAAGTGACCAAACTGATGGAGGAAGGAAGACTCCAATATGTCTTGGGAGAAGTTGAGGAGCCTAGAGTGGTTTGAAATGATAGAATCCATTTATTATGCTTCAGTGTGGTTTCAAGTGCTTCCCATAATAGGCCAGACATCCACAGTTTTCAGTTGTGGTCATCTTGGTTATAAATTCATGGTTTTATTGAATTTGATGGAAAACTGACAATATGAGAAGTTCTATGCTTAGGGTATGACCTGGCTCCAATGTGAACAAGAGAATGGGCAGCACCCTTTCTTGTTTTCCTTTCTCACCAGGAGTCTTTATAATGCTTTGTGTTTCATGGTATAATGGTAGTAAAATTAACTTTAGATGGCTCAAAATTTTGCAGTTATTTTCAGTTTCTACTATAATTCACGCTTTATTAATGTGACGCCTGCTGGCAAGCGATTCTACATCTCTAAAGCATATTGCTAAGCATCTCTTCATGTGCCTTCTTCTAGTGCCACGTGCGTGGCCTTTACTCTTCATTTCCACCTCTTAAGTCATAGCTGTGGCAGGTGTTGGGATTCAGCAGGCTTCACTGGCTGTGAATTCCTTCTCTAGTTTGAAGAGATTATAATCTTCTTCTTTATTTATCTAAGTTCAGCCATTCATTCTTTCATGTACTTGACAGGTGTTTTGAGTATATTGTATCATCATCATCATCATCATCATCATCATCAATCTTTTCCTCCTCTTATTTCTCCTCTTCCTTTTTCAACCCCTACCCACATCCAGCTCTTGTTGAATTAACACTTCTGTATTGAAAAGCCTTGGTGTTACCACACGAGAAGTTAGGACACCTAGGCACAGAAAAACCAATTATCTTGTCTATTTATTGTGTCTCTTTCCTTTTTGCTCTTGAAGCCATAATCTTAAACTTCACAAAAACTAACCTAAAATACAGACATCCCAGGTATCTCTGGCTCATGTGATGTGAATGTTCTTGAGTGGCACTGGTGAAGATTTGATGCTTTTAACACATTTGCTGCAAGACAATGAATATTCCAAGTGCTTTGCTTTCGTTTTTGTAAGAGATGTATGGGGAGTAACTATTATTCTTATTCTTTTAAGATGAATGACGAAGAAATGTGGTACAGAATTTTAGCAAACTTTCCAATTTTAAACTCAGTAACTTAGTTCTAGGGATGTTTCTACAGATAGCAGACCATGCATCTCACATGAGACTGCAAGAAGGTTTCCTATTCAGAAGTATGTAGCTCGAATTCTAATTGGTCTTAAAATAAAATCCCAGAGTCAGCTATTAGTGATGTGGGAGTGTTCCCCTGTATTTTGTATTACTCTTATTGGTTGAATAAAGAGCTGCCTGGCTTATAGATAGGTCAGCCCTTGGGTGGGCGGAGTAGACAGAACGGAAGTTCTGAGGAGAAGAAGGAAAGTGAGCCAGACGCCATGAGGCTCCCTTGGGTATGGAGGTACCATAGAACCGTCCGGTAAGTCACCCACCTCGTGGTGACATACAGACTTTTATAATGGGTTAGTTTATGAGGTGAGAGCTAGCCGGGAAAAGGCTAGTGATAATAAGCCAGGCAGAGTTTAAATGAATACTGTCCTCACGTGTTTTTTTTGGGTGCAAGCAACCAGTAGCTGAGCGGGCCAGCGGCTGGGGGCTTGGGAGCCTGGTGGCTGGGGAATACAACACGCACCCCTCTCCCCCCAATTACAACATATTAGTGGTGAAAGCTGAAAGATCAGAAAAGCAAAGCAGCCAGCTACTAGTTCTTACCTCTACGATATCCTGAGCCTGAATGGGGTATCCTGTCTTTACAGATCCTCAGACTGAATCCTTTATTCCTATCTCCTCCTGTCTCATATTCCTCTCTCTGCCCAGCTTTATCCCTTCCTGTCTCCATCTCCTTAGTGCTAGGATTAAAGGCATGTGACTCCCAAGTACTGGGATTAAAGATGTGAGCCACCACTGCCTGGCTCTGTTTCTCTTTGAGATTGGCCTTGAACTCACAGAGATCTGTCTACCTCTGTCTTCTGAGTTCTGGGATTAAAGGTGTGTGAGGCACTACTGCTTGGCCTTTCTGGCTAACTGGTATGGCTAGCTCCACACTCTGATCTTTAGGCAAGCTTTATTTGTTAAAGCACAAGGAAAATACTACCATAGAAGTACATTTGTGACACATGAACTAAAAAATAGAATTTTTCTTGTTCAAGATTCCATGTCTAGTATTTAGCATATAATGAATACATCACCAACTAAAACTGTGGCTAGTATTTGTAGATTATCGTCTACAAAGTTTTAGAAAACCCAATTCTAAATAATTCAACAATATCAAAGTCAAACAGAATCTGAGAAGTTTTCTTTACAATCTCTCTACCTTAAAACTGTAGTCATAGTTTCTTTTGAAGTTTTCTAGCCATATTTTCTATTTCTTCCCCCTTTCTCCTGCCTCTTTCTTCTTCCTACCCTCTACTCCTGTCTTCCTTCCTTCTACCTGTCTTCCTTCCATCTTCCTGTCTTCCTTTCTTCCTTCCATCTTCCCTTCTGCTCTTCCTTCAGGTCCAGATTTTCATTCTCCTCCTCTCTTGCATTAGGAATTGAATTTTGGACTTTGTGCAAGATAGGTCAGCATTCTACCATTGAACCCCATCCTCAGCTTCTTCTTACTATATATTTTGAGAACCGGATCTTAGTTGCTCATGCTGGCTTTGAACTTGAAGATATCTTGCTTCAGCCTTAAAAGCAGCTGGAAGTGCAGCCCTGAACCACCAGGCCTGTTAAGGTCCATGTGCTCTAGTGCACAATTCATATCATATCTTAAAACCTAGGATGTTCCAGACTGAATACCCAATTTCCCTTCTTTCCTGCCTCAAATGCTCTATATTCTGACTGGTATCTCAGAATATGGTATAATTATTATCTATGATGTTGTTTTGGCCTAAAAGTCATGTTATCCCCTTCATTTTTATTCCAACAGTGTATTAAATAATTCCCTACAATACACACACGTATATACACACAATAAGATTCAGCTCAGATGAATAGCTTCACAAAGGCCTGCAGCATGCTTACAAAGTCACCTTTGCAAGTCAGTTTGCGTTGACCTTTCATATTCTGAGACTGATGCTGGTTAGAATCTTTCCTGGTAAGGCACGACCTCGTGGTGCTACACAGATTATTAGAAATGGGTTAAATGCGAGTTAGCCAATAAGATGCTAGAACTAATGGGCCAGACAGTGTTTAAATAAATACAGTTTCTGTGTTATTATTTCGGGTGTAAGCTAGCGGGGCGGCCGTGAGGGAACAAAGGGACCTTCACTCCTTACAACACAATACTTTTATGAAAATTGAAATTTTGCTCATCTTTGCCTCTTTGCCTACATTTTACAATATCTCCATTGCTAACACTACAAGTATAGAACATAACATTAGTTTAGATTTATATATTCTCCAAAGACCCGTGTGTCAAAGCCTTGATTCCAGGATGACACTATTGTATAGAAGTGGAATTGTTAAAGAGATGAAGGGTCATTGGGGCCTTGGGGAGTGTTGCTAAAGAGGAGGTGGACTCATTGCTCTTCTTATTTTCCTTTCACTTCCTGGTCATGGAATGAGTGGTTTTGCTTTGCCATATACTTTTAAAATGATGTGTTGCCTTGACACAGCCCCTAAAACAGTGAGGAAAAACAAACTATACTTTCTTGCTTTATAAAGTGATTATTTCAGGTGTTCTTTATAATGGCAGAAATTTATGTGAGATAGCTTTTTATATTTTAATATTACAAATATGAAAACGTTCAACAAGGTAATACCCAAAGAGGATTATTTGGTTCTTAGGTCAGATACTTTAGAGACAAGAGCAAAAGGACCAATATGGGGACTTTCAGCAATAACTCTGGAGGGAATTTCACAGTATTCTTGTTGTTACCTGCATTATCAAGTATTTCTGGACAACAAATAAAGTGAAAATTCAAATATGAAAATTAAATTTAAAGAAAAAAATGAGATGGTATACCATCTCAGGGTGATTAAATTACTTTTAAAAAGTAGTAGTTGTAATAATGATAATAATTCTGCTTCTTTCTCTTTTTTAACTTTTTAAAAAGTCTCCAGTGGAAAATAACAAGAAAGGATGTGTTAAATTTGGAATAGACTTTCCCCAAATTAGTATGCCTCACTTTTCCAGTATTCCGTGTAAACCTGTAAGTTATAGAGGAAGGTAAAATTCCTGAAACTATAATTATGACTTTTCTTTTGAAGATTTAATGGTGATTCTGTTTTGAAAGTCTTTAGTCCATGTGGTCCCTCATTTATGACACTACATTTTATTTGTTTGGAATAAAGCATAAATATAGAAGATGGGGTAAAATTTGATGAAAATACAAACAGTTAAGTGGTCAGTGACAGAACTTTAGGGCATCTTTTCTGTTCATCTGTGTGAAGAGAGCCCGCATGAAGCTAGGCTGTGAGCCAGGGGTCATCTCCATGGACACAGTCATGCACCTTCCTCTGTGGATTCATTCAGTAGATTCAGCCATGCACTTCCCACCATCTGTCTCATTCTCCATTCTCGCACATTCTGCTTTATCACCAGGGAATGATCTCAGAGCTGGGGACACTGGAGGTACTGGGTGCGAAAACAGTAAAAATGGAGGCATTTAGATGGTTATTCCCCCCAACTGTCATTTACTGTCCTTTATGAGCAACTAGTAGCAGAGCGCGGTCAAAGGAGAATATGATCAGCAGCCTGTGATAGAAATCATGGTAAACAAAGAAAGAAATGTGCCTTCCAGTGTCCACTGCTGTCTGCACTTCAGGCTCACCTCGATTTCTTCCCATCAAATGCTCCAAGATGATCATTGTCATAATTTCCTTTAGCACAGTTTAATGACTTGGCATCTCCTCTCCCACTTCCCGGTGTTTTTTTCTAGGTGGGAAATTGGCAACCTGGGTTGGTAACACAGAGAGGAAAAGCCCTTGTGCCTTTCTAATCTAGTCTCATTTCCTTCTTCTTCTTACCACCTGCCAGGGGTATATAGCTTCCCTGTTATCACTTCTACTGAATTAAACCTGGGAATAACTCTATGGCTTAAATTTCCTTCCAGAAAAACTTCACAGAACAGTTTGGCCCCTGGCACAGCACTGAGATGATGGACGGGGTTTCAGGTCAGTATCAGCCTCTCTATAAGGAGCCAACCATGTGTTATTCCTGCCAAAGAGAACAAATAAGTGCTAATGCAATGCACACCATTTCCATCAGCTTTCTCATTAAAACAGTTTGCCTACAAACAAAGCTAATGATAGTTATTATACAGATTAAATTATGTTTATCAAATTATTCAAATAAACTAATAAAAATTACACCATGCTGGAATTTTCTAAGCAGTCAAGAGGAGGAAGTGCAGGCATCACCAGTTGTCGGTCCTGCTGAGTTTCAGTTTGGCACTTCTAGCAATTTAGTATTCTTTATAAACTGTAGCAGACTCCAAGTTAATGAATGACTTCTGACCATGTTGAATACAGAAAGCCATTGAGTGTTTCTAGAGCCTTTTCAACACCTTTCCCTTAAGTGTGATGAGAAAAGCAAGTTGTCATTGTTAGGATGCAAGGTTTGGAAACCTGTTCATTTAATACTGAGTGATAGAAGTTCCAGACAGAAGGCTAGTTTTAGACAACATACTTACTACTTTTTTCTCATAGACCATATCTCTCAGAAATTCATATGCAAACATCTTAATTTCCAGTGTGTTGGTGTTTGGAGATGGGGCTGGTTGGGCTTAGCTGACATGTTGAGAGTGGAGCCCTAAAGTAACTACCGTTCTTGTAAGAGGAGACATTGTTGTGCTTTCTGCCTTTGTCCCCAAGAGCAAATAAGAAAGAGATGACTTGAGTACACAGGGAGTTGGCAGTGGCTCAGAACAAAGAGAAAAGCTCAGAATTAAATCTACCTTGCTAACGCCTTGATCTTGGCCTTCCCCTTTCTTTTGTTTAAGTGTTTAAGTATACACTATGTATATATTATTGTAGCACCCAACCTGACTATGAAAATTAGCATGGTTGCTAATATTCTAGGAGTCCATGAAACTTCATGATTCTTTCCTTTTTAAACAATCCTTCTTTTTGTGGATGAGAGGAAAACATTAATTTAGTGCCTGCTTTGTGTCAAGAAGTGTGCTAGATGGCAGAGATATAAAAATGAACCCACTATATTCAGGTCACTCTTATTTTCCTAGAGGAATGAGTCACATAAGAAGATAATTATAATGCAATTTGATAAATGCTATAATAAAAGTATTAAGCAGAGATCTGGAAGCACTAAATAGCTCATTTAACTTAGGAGAGCTCAGGAAATGTTTCACAGGGGAGGTGACATGGATGACTGTTTTAAGTGATTACACTTGATGCTTATAATCTGTGCACCAGGATTTACTCAGGAAGAAGTGGCTCCCAGAAGGAAGGAGGGCATTCTCATAGGCAGTCAGCAGCAGTTCTTGGGCTGTATGCCCAGCTTTCTGCTGGGTGTCAACCCAGCACTTCCACCTCCTACACTGCAATTGTTTTTCTTTATTGTAGCTAAATTCTTTTTGTAAAGAATCATTTTAATTGATGTTTTCATAAAATGCATTTGATCATACTACCCCCGCCCAAGATTCTTATGCAACTTCTTATTCCCCCCAACTTTGTGTGCTCTCTCTCCTCACCGCTCTACTCCCAACTTTTGTGCTTTGCTTGAATGCTCTTGAGTGCCCGGAGAGTAGTTGGCCTGCAAGGAGTCACACCCTTAAGTGGAAACTGACTCTGACTCTCCCAGCAGCTATTGGATGCCAATAGCTTCTCAGCTAGGGCTGTGAATTCATGTCCACCTACCCTTTTCCATGCCGAGGTTTTGTCTAGTTTGGGCTTGTACAGATTTTACATATGCTGCCCCAACCAAAGTGAGTGCATATGTGTATCTGCCCTGTGTGTGCAGAAAACAATGTAAAAGTCACCCACCACATTCAGTTCTTACAGTCATTTCACCCCTTCTTCATTGATTACTAAGCCTTGGAGGATGAGTGTAATACTGTTCTTCTAATTAGGACTGAACATTCTACATAGTCTCTTATTTTTTACACACTGACTAGTTGTGAGTCACTGTATTAGTCACAATCTGCTACAAGAAGAGGATTCTCCAATGATGGTTGATAAATACATTAATTGTTGTGTAAAGATGTAAGTCATTAGGAGGCATTTCAATACTAGGTCCAGTTAAGAGAATAATAGTAAGAGTGAACTGACCTTCTTTATTTCTAACCCAGACCCAATCTATGAGAACAAAGATCTATGAATGTAACAGAATGAATTAAGCATATTTAATGATTATCTTTACCCATGATATTGACATATTCTTATTAGCATAGCAATGCACTCTGGATGCAGAGAAAGCAGACAGCCTTTCCTGTTCATTTTTGTCTAGATGAACCCTGATGTCAGATGCCCCACACATTTCAAAACAACATGCCCCATTATCCTTCAAATTTTTATTGCAAGTAAATTTAATCCTTGCTGTACTTGTTTTGTGAGTAATATGATTTTTCCCTCTTAATTAATAAAGCATCTCTGTTTTGTTAAACTAGGAGAGTTCTATTCAATTCTTACCTTCAAGATTTCACTGTCAGCTAAAATAAAACCAGGTGGCTCATCTCAAAACCTGGTGTAGAATTACCAACAAATAATGTCTCTTCTAATAGCTTCCTTCCATTCTGATGTTTCAAAATTCCAACCAGTTTACAGGCATCAGTTAATGATGGCCAATTTCTATCAAATTAATGAACATATAACGAAGACTAACATACTCTGAGGGCCCTCACTAGATTCAAGGCCAATTCTTCTTTCTTCTTGGAAGCATTTAATTTGACTTCTTTACTGCTCTTATTCTATAATTGAAGAGTGTCAAATTTACCTGCCCTCAAATATCTGCGGAACCAGCAGAGATGTTAATCAAATGTTTATCACATATAATGTGCCAAATAACAACTATGTAATAGGCCAGGTAGGAGCTCTCTTTGGAACATCTGTGGTGCTTGACCCTTCCTGTGATGTTCTTCTCGACAAATTAGGTTGTATTACTTCACTGTACATGAAGAAGCAACAAGATATAATGTGAAAGATTGAAGCCTTTTTTTAAAAAAAAGTAATCAGCTTCTTATTTAAAATAGGATTGAAGAATAGTGACAGTGTGTTACTTCAGTATCTGATGAAATTGATAAAAGTGGTTCCAAATGACTGCACAGCAGCACAGAGAAAAAATGGAGACGTTACTTCATTTAAGGAGTTTCATGTCCCTTGACATAACTCCTTCATAAACTCAGTGCAACTATGAATTTTTCTACACAACCTGCACATGATGGGGCTGGTAATTGTTTTAGTTGGATAAGGAGAAACACAAGGAGTCCTTCTCCTCTTTGGGGTACGATTTACAAGCAATGGTAGAAGGAACAAGAACTGCTATTTTCTTCAGTGTTATAGCAATGATTAGTTGTTCTTTCTATAGTATATAAACTCTCACCTATGCTCAGCAAAGTGTGCTGGCTTGTTTATATCAACTTGACACAAGATTGGGCCATCTGAGTAGAGGAAATCTTGATTGAGAAAATGCCTCCATTGGATTGACCTGCAAACTAATCTGTAGAGGATTTTCCTAATCGATGATTGATGTGTGAGAACCCAGCCCATGATGGGTAGTGGCAGGAGTCTATAAGAATACAAAACTAGCAAACCAGGACTATCAAGCCAATAAACAGCACTCCTCCATGGCTTCTGCTCCAGGTACTGCCTTTTGTTTTCTTCCCCAACTTCCCTCTGTGATAGAGTGTGATCTGAGACTTGTAAGATGAAGTAAACCCTTTCCTCCCCATATTCTGATGCTCATAATGTTTCAACATAGAAGCAGAGCCCTAACAAAGATAGCAAGGAAGTCTAATTAAGCTTAGTAAGTCACATAAAAAAGAAAATATGAAAGTAGGAATGGAAGGCTTCTTGGGAAGAGGAGTTCCAGAAGAGGAGCGAGGGGGAGGAGAGAAGTGGGTGGGTACAGTGTGAAAATTACAGAAATTCATTGTATAAAATTATGAAAGTCTCAAACCATAAAAATTAGGTTTTTAAGTTCTTTGTATATTCTAGAAGCTAATTGTCTCTTTGATATATAGCACTGGCAAAGCCAGGAAAATAGAAATGGACCATTAGAGGAGTATATTAAGGGAGGGAAACCAGTAGAGTACAGGTAATGAAAATAGAGAGGGGGAGATCAAGAGCAGAAAGGTTCAAGAAGGGAGTGGGATGGGGATGGGAAAAGAAGGGTTGCAGAAGGGTCAATAAAAATAAGGGATATATGAAAAAAACTATATAGAAACCTCCGATATTGCAATCCAAGTCCAATATGTAATCAGAGGACAATAATGGAACACATAAGATACGAAAGAGCCGGAGGTGAACACTGGAGATTGAAGTTTTAAGTGAGGACAGGAATAGGGTCATGGTAGAAAGATTGGTAGGGGCTAACCAAAATAAAGGATAAATAAAAAGCCTTATGAAACCTCATGAATCTGTAAACTAATTAAAAATATAATTTAAAATGGAATTTAAAAAGAAGTTCCCTGCATGGTTGAACCATTGAAATATCTGCTTCCAGAGGACATGGGTAAATAAGTGAAACTCCCAGAGTCGGGAGCAATCTACCTCATTATTGAGTTATTGACTGGGGCATCCCTAAAGGTACCCACATGACACAGATTGTTGCCATTGCTATTGGTTGCTTGTCATATCTAGTTGGTAAGACATTATTATTGAAGACAGCATATACTTTAATTGTAGTACATAGATAGAGAAATCAGGCTTGAACTAATCATGAAATTCCCTCACTGATGCCTTACTTATATCAGAAGGTACTCTGTAGTCTGCAGAGGGAGAAAAGACATCAATGGTCTTATTCAGTGCTAGATTCTGTATGCTACGATATTGACCTTCTCGGCAAGATATACTCATTGATGCAATAGTGGCATGGCTGCCGTGAATCACTTTTTGGTTGAATTCGAGGCTGGTCCAACAGGAGAGAATTCATGCCTGTCCCCGTAAACTCAACAAAATCCCCATTCCTGTTGAGGTCTATTACAGATTTCCTAAATTTCCATTTGGTCAATCTGATTTCTAAATATTAGTATTTAGGACCTTAAGTCTGCAGCTCTCAACCTTGGTCTTAGAAGTTCCTTATTGCAGTGTGCAGTAAGTTTATGCAGAAGTTCACAACTGGTCAAAGTGCTAAGAATATGTAACTGAGTGCTGAGTCACAGATAGGACGGCTATACTCTGATCTCTTCCATCCCAAAGTTCAGGAAGCATCATGGAAGAAGGGGCAGAGAGAACATAAGATGCGGGTGATGGAGGGAAGTGTTGTGAAATTCTGTCCACTTGTTGTACTAATGAATTCACAGCAGTTATAGTTACTGGCAAGAAATCAACATTAATAGACAAATGACATCAGAGGCCCTTTCCTGACTGAGAAGCCACTAGCAGTTGATTGCTGCTAGGGTGAGAAGTCACTTTTCTTTGGGAGAATGCAAGCACAGATAAGTTGTTCATGTCATAGTGGTTGCCCCCCCACCACCGCACATGCACATAAATGCACAGCACTATCTGGACTCAGTGAGTTACAGACAACAAAGTCAAAGGTCATGAAGTTGAGAGAGAAATGTGTTGGGAAGGATTTGGAGACAGTAGAGAGGGAAAATGGAGGGAGATGGGTATGACCAACATTACTTGTATTCATTGTGACTGCCTAGACATAACTTGACAAGGATGACATGAATAGATATGTTAATGTGGATGAGGGAATTCCCAGGAGGCCTCAACCCTAGACAAAACATCAGGCAACTAAGACATGCTGAGAGCAAGGGAAATAAGTAGTTTGTCCTAGAGAAATAAGTAGTTTGGTCATCTAATACTAAATGGCCAGCCCTAAAAAAAGGAAACTCACATACACACACATAACATAATACAGTCTGAGGATGTTGTATTAATGTATACACACATTTATTTAAAGATGTATGTGACAACAATTAAAGAAAAAGAGATCATGGATTTGAAAGAGAGCAAGAGGGTATACAAGAAGGTTTGGAGGGAAGGAAAGGATGGAGAAATTATATATTAATCTCAAAATTTAAATATATATACATATATATATATATATATATATAGTCTTCAAATAATATATATATAGTCTTCAAATAATAATAATGAAAGTTTGCTTTCAGGTCTTGGCTCCTAGATGGCAACAATAGAAGAAAGAATAGACATACCAAAAAGGGTCACAGCCATGAGCCGCTAATTCTCTTCAAGGCCTGTGCTCAATGTGTGACGTGCCTAAGGACAAGGACATTAAGAAGTGTATCATGTAGAGGCTGCTGCTTTTAGGGCCATATTCAAAGCAAGTGTTTTTGACCCTTATGAACTTTCCAAACTCTATGTCAAGATGTATTACTATGTGAGCTCTGCCACTTATAGTCAGGAATCGACCTTTTGAAGCCTGGAAGAACTGGACACTCCTTCCACAATTTTGATATGCTGGTGCTGCACCACAACCTCCACCAAAGTCCATGAAAAGAGTTGGCTTCATAAGGATAGAAGGAAATAAACACTTTGGGGAAAATGCAAGTGATACTTAAAAAAAATAAAAAGTTCAATGTCCACATAAACTAAGCAGAATGACCTGCTCTATGTTATTACAACTGCTTTGAGGATTATTTAGAAAAATTAGCAGTGCATGGAATCTATTGGTATTTTTGAAACTTTCCATCTTCAATTTCATTTCCACATCTCATATCTATTAAACTAACCTTTCCTCTATTGTTCATTTTAGTGGATCACTCACTGGTTTGCATGCATCTTTCATATCTCTTGCATATAATTTACAAATAGTCCTAGGCATCATCCAGAGAGAGTGTCAAGGCAATTGTGAGGACGGAGTGAAAATCCCCACAATGCCTCTCCATTGAGTACAATACCATATGTAGCCTCAGGAGCCACAGTTAAAAGATCATGGCTTTGCTGGCTTATCCTTATTGCCCCAGCTTCACTGCCAGTCACTTTCTTTTTTCTCACTATTCCTCTGGGCTATTTTGTGTCTTGTAGATTTTTAAAGACCTGTCTTCTTTTCACAATTCAGCAAAAATGGGCTGTTGGAATCAGAGATAACCACAAGAAGATGTATTTTCCTGAAGATACAAATAAAAGCTGAGATAGATTTTTACAACTTGACGGAGCCTGAAACCACATACTTAGCTATTTTGTATCGATTCAGGCTCCAGATGTCCAACAAAAATCCACTACACTCAGAGTATTCCATTGCTACAGCCACATTATGGAAGTGTTGGATGATTAGCACTCGCAAACATTTCTAAAGAGTTAGAGAGATTTGGGCAGTGATGGTACATAGAGGAAGATTATGGTTTGGATATGCAGTGTCTTCTAAAAAGGGAGAGAAGACTGGATCAAGAAGCACTACATGAATAGATTACTTTATTGTAAATTTATAGCTGGATGGGGTATCTTAAGATGATGCAGTGTCAGAAGTAGCTCCCAGCCCCTTGCCAGGGACATTGCTCGTAGGGTCTATTTTTACCTGTCCCTTATTTTCTGCCTTTCATTGTTTATTGGTACCATGAGGTGTTTTTCCTCTACATAGTCTACAGAAGCAATGGAGTCAAGTGATCATCAACTGTACCCTCTGAAACAGTGAGCTATATCTTTCTCCATTAAGGCATACCCAGGTTTGCCACAGCTGACAAGTAACTAAAACAAAGGGAAGATAGGGTTAAATATTATCCTCTGGCATAGGTATATCTAGTTTTTTCGACATTATTTTTTTCTTATCATTTTTTCCATTGTTTAGTTCTGGGGATGAAACCCTATGTATGAGCTTTACCACTGAGATCAATTTATTGCCTGTCATATTCATCTTCTTGCATTAAGACTTATTTTCTTTCCCAACTCACCTCCAGTGATCAGCAATCTAATTGCCTCCAACATAAAAATAAGAGAACACATGTATCACAAAGAACTGAACACCTGACAATGAACATTGGTGCTGTAAGTTCTAGCATGAACTTAGTGCAAATAGCATCTGGAGCAAAGCTTGTGTTGACTCAGCAATACCTTTGCAACTGTATAAAATTAGGGCTTTTGTTATATTATTTCCATGCATGTGAATACTGTACTTTGATATTTTCAGCTCTCTATGATTCTTTCCCTCCCCATTTACACACCCGTTCTTCTCTTCCACATCTCTAATGGTATCCTTTCACTTTAATGTACCTCCTACCGCTAACCTACAGATTCCACAAATTAGAGACACATGTGATGCTTCTCTGTGTGATACTGGTTTATTTCACTAATCATGGTGATCTCTACCACCATCCATCTCCCTGAAATGACATAATTTATGTTTTACTTAAGGCTAAATAAAGCTTTGTTGTGTATACATGCCATGTTTTGTGTAGTCATTCATCCTCATACATATGTTTAGGCAGATTCCATAACCTGGTTACATGAATAGTGCATCAAAAATGTGTAAATACGGCTATAGCTATAATAAGCTTGATTATTATGGAGCACATACTTAAAAATGGAATGGGTCACATAATATTTTATTTTAATTGGACGGAGCTTCCATATTGATTTCTATAGTGACTGCCCCTATTTACATTCTTACTGACAATGTATACTGGTTCCCATCTCCCCATGAACCCTCACCAACAATGGTTGTGTTTGGATTATAGTTTGTTTCTTTTTTAATGTTTATAATATTAAGAATGAATTTTCAGTTATTTTTAAGAACATTGTTGGTATTACCATCATATTTCAAAATGTCCTTTTGAGGCTGGAGAGATAGTTAAGTGGTTAAAAATACTCACTGCTCTAGCCAAGGACCCTGTTTCTTTTCCTAACATTCACATTGGGCAGCTTTCTGTCCTCTCTAACTGCAGATTCAGGACATCCGACACCCTCTTCTGTGGGCAACCGAATGCACATAGAACACACACACACACACACACACACAGAGAGAGAGAGAGAGAGAGAGAGAGAGAGAGAGAGACAGAGAAAAATAAATCATTAAAAGTGTCTTCCTGTTTTTGTTTTGACTTTTGTCTATTTGAGAACTTCATATATGTAGTCAATGTATTACCTCCTGCCTCTTGCTTCCAATTTCTCCCAGACACCACTATGCCCCCTTCCAAACTTCATATTGTCTTCCTTTTTGTTTTTCTTTATAAGTCACTAAGATCAGTTGGGGCTGTCACTGTGTGCATGAGTAAAGGACAATTTGTGGAATAGTTTTGTTATGTAGCCCAGATTTGTCACTTTCCTGCCTTAACCTCACAAACACTCAGATGACATGATATATACCAGATAGATCAATGTAGTTATCAGTTACATTTTCTGAAACTTAAAGATTTTGAATAATTTTCTGCATTTTTGCTCATTTATATTTCCTTACTTGTTTTCAATTCATTTCCACCATTCACTGCTTGGATTAGTAACAGTTTTGGTGTTTGACTTTCTGTTCCTTGACTCTGGATATCAGTTCTTTATCTGATTAATATCTAGCAAAGTTTTTCTCATTCTGTAGGCTGTAAGTTCACTCTGTTGCCCATTTCCTTTATGTGCAAAAACATTTAAGTATAGGTAATTCCTATTACCAATTCTTGTTATTCTTTCTGGTGTTGAGTTCTCAGAAAGTCCTTTCCTGTGCCTAGATGTTAGTGTGCTTTCCTATAGCAGTCTGGACATTTCTGATTTTCCATTAAGGTCTTTGATCCTGTCCAAGTTGATTTTAATACACCGTAAGAAATAGTTCTCTGGCTTGGTTCTTTTTGTTGTGTGAATATCCAGCTTCTGGTTAAATGAAACCCATGTTACAGGGCTTACTTTTGGTATTTTTGTCAAGAAAGAATCAATTTCTGGATCTTCTATCCAATTATGCTGTTCTATGTGTTTGTTACTGAAAAGCTATAAGGACACAAGGTTTCATTCTTAGAATCACAAGTAGATTCTCCCTTGCTGGCTAGCTTTCAGAGTGCTGGAAGGTACTATTCAGGATCCTGGGAGAGAAAAGACACCACTGGTCTTATCCAGTGCCAGAACTTGCATGCTAAAATACTGACATGCCAGGCAAGGTGCACCTATTGGAGCAGGAGTGGCATGTCTGTTTATGTGAGTAACCAACTGTGCTGCCTATTTGGAATGAAGGCTTGTTCCACAGGAATCAACTAATTTCTGGTGCTATAAAAAATACCAAAACCCAGGGCTAGGAGGAAAGTAATAGGCTCTTGAAAAGAACCTTTGATATTGTTTTCCTGAATGGTCATATTGTCAATATACCTTCTAAATATTTATGCTTATTTCTACAGGTTCATGATGCTTTTAATCCTGGTCAGGAAAGCTTGTTACTAGAGCAAGTAGGGACTAATACAGAGATCTATAACTGGTTAAAGTGCTGAGAATAAATGACTGAGTGTTCAGCACACCTAGATCAAGATTCAAGAAGCATGATGAAAGAGCAGAAGGAATATAAGAGCTGGAAGACAGCAAAGAGTAGTGTGAAATTCTATCCTTGCAATGACATGGATGCTGAATGCATGAACTCACAGAAGACTTGGTTATCTACACAAGATCTGGACAAGATCAAGAGAGTCAAAAATTAAGACCTTTGTTATTGGAAAACTGATTCGAGGCCTTATTCCTGGAGAAAACTAATTTTTCCCCTCTCATCAGTCCTCGTTAACTGTAACTCTTGTCTAGGAATGTGTCTCCTTAAAATTTCCCCTATTCACATTAGCATGTCTGTTTTAGGAAGGCTACTTGTTTGTTACTGGCTGCTCAGCCCCCAAATAACCATACAGAAACTGTATTATTTGCAATACTGTTTGACCATAGCTTAAGCTTATTTCTGACTAACTAATATCTTAAATTAACCCATCTTCATTAATCTGTGTATCACCATATGACTGTGGCTTACCAGGTAAAGTTCCATCCAGCATATGTATCTGGAGCAGTTATATGGCTTCTCTTGACTCCGCCTTCTTTCTCCCAGCATTCAGTTTAGTTTTTCCTGCCTAGCTTTGTTCTGCCCTGCTCTGGTATATACTCAAAGCAGTTTATTTGTTAACCAATGGTATTCACAGCATACAGAGGGGAATCCCATGTTACTTCCCCTTTTCTGTGTAAATAAAAAGGAAGGTTTTAACTTTAACATAGAAAAATTACATATAACAAGACAGGTAACAAGCAAGAATTATAGTTACAATATTTATATCTACTTTATCTTTTATCATAATTAAGGAAAACTATATTATTGCTATGTATTCTTCAACTCCATCAAAGATTCTAGAAGAATATAATATTATCTAAGTAAACAGGAAGTGCATTGTAAGCAACTTCCAAAACTCTCGAAATCACAGAGACATCTTATTGCCTGTACAATCACCCAAATTTCTTCTGTATTGTTGGTCATCCATCTTCAGCCTACAGGCCCATAGTGTATGGCAGACTTTTCCAGGAAGCAGGAAATTTGAAGATTTGTTCTGAATTGTAATGGCAAAGTCCATCAGTTGCTTTCTTCTGTGTCCTGCAGAGTGTCTAGCAAACTCTTTCATGAAGCAAGAACCCTGAAGCATCATCTCATCTTTAGGCAAATTCAGCCATCATTTTTCTGTGGGTCCTGCATGTCCATTTCACACAGCATACCATCAAAAAGTCCAGGTAAGAACAGGTTTTTTCCCGAATGGCTAACAAGCTCCATAAGGAGCCTCTTCGATGCCCTTCTTCCTCTTAAAATTATTGTTGTTGCCAGGGCAGATGTGTCTCATTTTAATGAAAAGTCCTAAGTTCTTATAACACCTTAAATGCCATTTTCTGTAGTCTTTGAAAGGTTTGAAGAATGCCTATTCATCTGAAATACATTTCTGTACATCTAGAAAACCTAATATGTCTACAAGCTTGACTATTATACATGACTCTCTGTTAACCTATGTTTCTTAATCATACATTACATTTTAAATGAGCTGCATAAGCACAATACCTTAATCAAGAGCAGAAATACACATATAACAAAATTGAGCTTAAATTTGTATCAATAGACCAAGAGCCATACCAATGTATTCATCTCTATAGCATACCCCCTTTAAATGTAAACAAACATTTATAAACAGTTCCTTAGGGAATTCCAAACTGCTTCCTGATTTTTGTTGGGCAAAATAATTTTTGGGGGTTGTTCACAGTCACCTTTCAGGGAGTGTTGGTCCATCAAGCCACATTAGTCTGGAATTAACCCAGAGGTTCTCATTGTCTGTGGAAACAAAAGCATAACCTCTTTCCCAAAGTAACAAATCCTTAGACCCATGTTTTGAAATCAAGATACCTTTTAAAACATATATGCTGGTTTATCTTAGCAATCCCCAGAATAAAATGTCTCTCTGCACTCAAAAAATTCAAAGAAAACACAATA